>JAQQAC010023519.1:1792651-1875596 GCA_029783875.1 Phataginus tricuspis
TATCCGATAAGGGGTTGACATCCAAAATATATAAAGAACTCATGCACCTTAACAAACAAAAAGCAAATAATCCAATTAAGAAATGGGCAGAGGACATGAATACACACTTCTCTAAAGAAGGAACTCAGATGGCCAACAGGCACATGAAAAGATGCTCCACATCGCTAATCATCAGAGAAATGCACATTAAAACCACAATGAGATATCATCTCACACCAGTGAGGATGGCCAACATCCAAAACACAAACAACAAATGTTGGCGAGGATGTGGAGAAAAGGGAACCCTCCTACACTGCTGGTAGGAATGCAAATTAGTTCAACCATTGTGGAAAGCAGTATGGAGGTTCCTCAAAAAACTCAAAATAGAAATACCATTTGACCCAGGATTCCACTCCTAGGAATTTACCCTAAGAATGCAGCAGCCCAGTTTCAAAAAGAGATATGCACCCCTATGTTTATCACAGCAGTATTTACAATAGCCAGGAAATGGAAGCAACCTAAGTGTCCATCAGTAGATGAATGGATAAAGAAGATGTGGTACATATACACAATGGAATATTATTCAGCCATAAGAAGAAAACAAATCCTACCATTTGCAACAACATGGATGGAGGTAGAGGGTATTATGCTCAGTGAAATAAACCAAGCCGAAAAAGACAAGTATCAAATGATTTCACTCATATGTGGAGTATAAGAACAAAGAAAAAAAAAAACTGAAGGAGCTAAACAGCAGCAGACTCACAGAACCCAAGAACGGACTAATAGTTACCAAAGGGAAAGGGACTGGGGAGATGGGTGGGAAGGGAGGGATAAGAGGGTAAAAGGGGCATTACGATTAGCAGATGTAATGTTGGGGGGGCACGGGGAGGGCTGTACAACTCAGAGAAGACAAGTAGCGATTCTATAGCATCACACTACGCTGATGGACAGTGACTGTAATGGGGTTGGTGGGGGGACGTGGTGAAGGGGGTAGTTTAATAACCATAATATTGCACATGTAAGTGTAGATTAATGATACCAAAATAAATTATAAAAAAAACTGTATGATAAAGTAGTGTCTTTGTTGTAATGTCAATATACTTTGGATAGTTTCATAACAAGACTGCATATATACCAAAGAGAAATAAAGCATTTTGGCTCTCTGCACCGACAGACTGCCCTCCCGTGACCTTTGTATATACAAACCCTCGCCCCCCCATTCAGGTAATGTTTGACTCCGGCCGGCAGGCTCCGGCAGTCGGCGCTCAAACGGGTCCCGCAGGAAGCGGCGGCGGCCCAGCTGCGCTCGGCTGGGGCGGCTGCGGCTCTCGGGACCGGTGACTGGGCTGGCGGGAGCGGGCTGGCAGAAGAAAAATTAAGGTCGAGATTGAGAGACAGAGCAGGAGAAGGCAAGAAAGGGGAGAGACAGAGAAGCCCAAGAAAGGGAGAAGGGGGAAAGGCGGCCCGGCGGCTCGGGGGCTGCAGCCTCGCGCTCGCGCCGGAGCCGTGACGGACTCAGTGCGGTGGCTCGCGCTGACCCGCAACCTCAAGGCACGAAAGGGGGGGGAGGGCAGGAGAGGGAGGGGAAAGCGGGGCGCAGCGGGGCGGAGGGCGGGGGCGCGGCAGGAGCCGGCGGCGGGGGCGGCACTTCTGCGAACGGCGCACATCCGGGACCCCGCGCGCCGCCTCGCTGCGGCCGCTGCAGTGCTCTGGCGATTTCTGGTCGGGGAGAGCGGAGCGCGCGGACCACGTTCTCCCCTCTGCCGTCCCAGAACCATGCAAGTGAGCCACCCTGGATTCCAGGCTCAGAAACTATGAGATAATAAATGTGTGTTGTTTAGTGTTAAGCTTTGGGAAAACCTGCTGTGCGGTAGATTGCTAATAGGGCCACACGACTGGTAATTCTGGTTGCAATGCTCCTGTCCTTTCAAGGGTGCCAGATTTCAGCTCTGGTGTATGTACTTCTCCCGCTCTCCAGTATTTTCTGGTTGAAGGTCCTTCGTCCCCACCAGCCCCCTCCACAACCTGACCAACCCCAGCTCTTCCCTCCCGGCATTGCTGGCATCAGCCTTCCCACACACACATGCACACACACTCAGACCTGCATTTGGCATTTAATCAGGATTTGTGTGTTTCACCCTCAGAGTTTGGGGATGAAAAGCCCCCACTTTGGAGACCCACTGTCCAACGATAATTTGTGTGCTTTGCTGTGACAGATGAAGGGACACCCGGAATCCAGCCATAGCTGCTCATGCGAACCTGGGGGGCCTCACATCACAGTTGCATGGCTGCGTAGACGGGTCTTTGTTTTGAAGCCCTGATGGGTGGCTGAAGCCGGCTCATGCTGGCAGAGACCTGGTGCACGGTGCATCTGTCTTCCCAATTCCACACTCAGCCATCATCTCTGTGGCCATGGCGGGAGTGTATGCAGCATAGATGTGGGCCTGCCAGCACAGCACCGCCTGTTTACCCAATCTCAGCATCACACGCAGTGCCTGGGACATGGTCCATGCGGACTGCTGGTTAAAATACATCATCTGGCTTAAGTAGTTCCGAAAAGAGATTGGGAGGCCCAGGGCTTCTCTGGTTTGTTCTGATTCCTTCTTTTAAGCTGTTTCCTGAATGTCCATAGTTCTTGATCTACTGCAGTTTTTGCCATGTGCATGTACCATCTGTTACTGTCATTTACCTGATATTCTTAACATTATTGCCCGTGTCTCACTTAGTATTAGTTATCTAGGTCTGTACAACAAATTATCCCAAAAGTTAGCAGCTTAACACAACAGGAAGCTGGGTATGGATTTGCTAGGTTCTCTGCTTCAGGGCTGCAATGTTGGCCAGCGCTGGGTTCTCATCTGAAGGCCCGACTGGGGTAGGATTGGCTTATAGTTTCCCTCACGTAGTTGTTCACAGGATTCAGTCTCCATGGGCCCTTGGCCAGCGACTGCCCTCAGTTGCTTACCTCTACACACCTCTCTAATGGGCTTCCTACAGCCACACCAGGAGAGGGGTCATCTTTGCCACATTCCTCTGGTTAGAAGCAAGCCACAGGTCCCAGCCACGTTCAAGGGAAGGGAATTATATGTGGAGGCCACCCGAGGGTTGTTTGCCAGACTTCATAAGCTTTTCAGCACCTAAGACCATCCAGGCACTTAGTAGGTGTTCAGTAAATGTTTGTGGTCTAAGTAGGTGTCTCTCTACTCACAGATGACAGAATCGAGACCCAGGGATCCCCACGGTTCTGGCCACTCTCTGCCACCCCTCCACACTCTATGGGAATTGGTTTTTAATTCTAATTTTTCTGCAGGTTTTTAAGCCTCATTTTCTCAGCCCAGGACCTGGGTGTCGTCCTGTTCTTGGTCCCTTGTGAGGGTTCCCATGGCAGAGCAAGCAGAGGGACAGCAACACATTGGGGCCTGTCGTGTGTGGATCCTCTGGGGCCTCCGCCCACGTCCCTTCCTCGCCCTTCCCCTCCTCCCCTGGACCCCCTCGTGCCCTCTGGAGCCTGCCCTTCCCCCATCCCTGCTCACAGGCCCCTCTCTCCCAAGCCAGCTCTGTGTCTGACATCCAGGCCTGGGAGCCGTCACGTCTCATCCCGCATCTCCTCCATCAATTCCCCCGGGTATGCCTGGCTGCTCGAGTATCTCAGAGGGACTTGGGGGCGGGGGTGGAGATGGAGATGGGGCTGCTCCGCCTCCCGGGTTCTCCCTGCAGGCCAGGCACTGCACGGAGCTCACCAGGCACGCTGCCTGCTCCCTGGGGCACACGCCCGTCATTGTCCCACTTTATAGGGGAAGGAGCTCCTTGGCCTGGGCTCAGAGTGCAAGGGGCCTGCAAGGCTCCAAGACTACATTTGATCACCACACTCCACTACAGATAGAGCCTCCAGGGGCGAGGCTGTGCCTCCCTCACCGGAGTGGACATACCTGGTGATGGGGCTGTCTCCTCCATCAGACTAGGGGTCCTTGAAGGCCGGCTCATGCCTCCTCCATCAGCCTGGGACCCTGGAAGACAGGGCCATATCCCGGCCATTAGATCACGAGCCTCTGGAAGCAAGCACATAGTTTCTCCATCAGACCAGTGCTTGAAAGGGCACAATCATGCCTCCTCCATCAGCCTGGGACTCCTGAAGATAAGTTTGTGTTTCGTCCATGAGACTGGGGGCCCTTGAAGTTAGAGCCATGTTTCCCCCACCAGACGAGGTGCTTCAGAGGGCTGGGTCATGCCTCCCCTATCAGGTTGGGAAGCCAATATCTCCTCCATCGGACCAGGGGCTTCTGAGGGCAGAGATTCTCCTATCAGACTAGGCATTCCTAAGGCAGGGCCATGTCACCTCCATTGGAGTAGGAGTTTCTAGGACCCCCGTGGGCCATCCGCACCTGGCCCCTCCTGAGCCGGGGACCCCCTCTGGCTCCTTCCTGAGTTCCCATCCACCCTAAGCACCTACCTATCATGCATTAGAATATGACTCCCCGTAGAAAGGAGTGAAGCGCTGGCACCCACTACAAGATGGGTGCACCTGCACACCTGGTCCTCAGAGAGTCCACACAAAAGGCCACACAGTGTGAGGTCCCATTTATATAAAATATCCAGGACAGGCACAGCCGCAGAGACAGAAAGATTAGAGGTTGCCAGGGGCTGTGGATTTGAGGAGAATAGAGAGTAACTGCCAGTTGGGTATGGGGTTTCTTTTTGGGGTGACGAAGAATATTCTGGAGTTAGTGATGGGTACACAATCTTGTGAACATACTAAAACCCACCAAAATGTGGGTAAATTGTTGGGTATGTGAATTGCACCTCACAAAATAAAAGGCAGCCCCAACAGTATGTGACAGTAAGCGTTCAACAGGTTATGTATTCCCCCGCCCCCTGTTTTACAGATGAGGCCAAGCAGGCTGGGATTCCAGTAACATCCTCAGCCCGAGATGCTTTTGATAAACTGCCTCTCAGACCCAGAGTGCCTGGAGAAGGGAGGTCCTTCAGCCCAGAACCCCCAGACCACCCCATCTGCTCGCCAAAACCAAGGAGGACCTATGGCCATTCCAGGTCCTGTCCGGTCTCCTCAACCCCCCGTCTCCCCCCCTCCCCGAGCCCCCTCCCTGCCCCTGTCCTTGGGGTGGGGGTGCAGGCAGCCCCAGGAGAAGCCAGCTCAAAAGCGCAGGAAAGTCAAACACCGTTTGATTCTGCCTCCGGGGCCTCTAATTGCTATTCCTTACACACACTGTAATTAGAAGGCCCCTTTCAAATATTTATACCTCAGACGTCTCCTATTTATCCGACAGGGAGAGGACTCGGATTTGATGAGATCTGTCAACAGCTCATCTCTGAGCCAGGAATTGCCTCGCGGCCGACAGAAAACAAGACAGTTACCCGCTGTGCTCCCAGCAGTCCCCTGGGAAGCCGCCTTGTCGCTCATCAGAGAGGGTGGGGCGGGGGGAGACTGGATGAATGTTCTTCAGGAGGGAGAGCCGAGTTCGACAGGTTCGAGTTGGGTGGCACGGCCAAAGCAGGAGAGAGGAGGGCATCTGGGAGCCCCTGCTGCCCTGAGAGGCTTTGCCTTGTCAGCTCCTGGCCTCAGTTTCCCCATCTGGGAAATGGGCAGAGGACCGCTGTTTCTGTGTAGAGATTCTGCGGGGTCTCGAGTGCCACTCTAAGCCAGTCCATATCGTGGCGTCCAGGCAGCAATGAACTGCAGGGCGGCTCTGAGCAAGTCCTTCCCCTCTCTGTGCCTTGGTTTCCTCACTGGGAAAAAAATAACACTTCCTTCCAGCTCTCTGGGGTTTTCGTATTAGAAGCTTGGTATTTCGAATCAGGAAAGCAAGGTGCAGTCTACGCAGACATTGCCCCGGCCCCACTGTCCTTCTGGGAGGCAGGTCACAGCAGTGCCAGCTCTGAATTCTCTTGGTCTCCCCTCCAGGCCTTAGGTACCCGCCCTCCTGGGGTGGAAGAAGGGAATCTGGGGTCTCATCCTTCCAGATCACCCCTCTCTGACTCCAGTATTAGGGGGACTGAGCAAGCCCGCTTAGGTGGAAAGAAAAATGTATTTGCTCTGGAATTAGCCAGCAGCCCCCTGCCCTCCCTCACTGCCCCCAGGCCTCTCAGGGTCCTCACCCCAGGCAGCTGCAGGGCCTCTCCGCCAACAGGCGGTCAGGGCAGGCGAGACCCCCTCTCAGTTCTGCCCCCCTTCCTGCCTCCAGCCCACAAAGGGACAGATGCTGAGGACACGCGCCAGGGACAGATACCATCTCCCTTCCCCTGGCCAGCTGCTCTGACCCGCCCCCATGCTCCAATTAGTCCCCTGGGGGGGGGCGAGAAGGGCCCTCTCCGGGGAGGGGAAGCCGGATCCCTGGCGCGCCCTTTGCCTTCCCCTTTCCTTTGACTGCGTCAATACCAGTTTTAGCCAGTGACCTCTGGAACAATTCCCACAGCCCCCGTCTCCCGGGCACTTTCGCCGCCAGACAGTGATTCGATCTCAACCCTCAGTAGTGGTCACTCTCACCCCCTCTGCTGGTCAGTTTCACCCCTTCTTGCGGTCAAGTCCAGCCCCCATTTCGCGGCCAATTTCCGCCTCCCCTCCCTCTCGCTGCTCCCCACCTGGTACCTCTCGCTCTTCGAGCGAGGTCAGCGCTGTCGGTTCCCACGTCCCGCGCTCCTCGCTTGCCCCCGCCAGCCTCGGTCCTCCGGGTCAGCGTCCAGCTGCCGCGGCCCCGGCCCCGCGCCACCCGGCGCATCCCCTTCCTCCCGCCGCGGGCGGCGGCGCCCCTCCCCTCCCAGAACCGCTGAAGGTCTCAGTCACCTCCGAGGGGCGCTCCGGGGAGGGGGGAGAGGGGGGCGCCGGGAGGGGGAGGCGGGGAAGCCTTGACGTCGTTGCCCCGGACGCGGCCCGGGGTCGGTAGGGGCTGCGGCGTCCGCCTGCGCGCCCCCTCCTCAAAGTCTCATCTCCCGGCCTAGCGCCGGCGGCGGCGGATAAAGTCTCTCCGAGAGCGTGAAGGGGGATTGGAGGAGGTTTTATTTCCCTTTGTGCCGGTGGCTCGGGCTGGATCGAGGCGGCCGGGCCGGGGACCGCGGGACTGGGGCTCCCCCCGGAGCGGAGAGGGGCGCAACAAAGGATGCGCCGCGCTTGGGTCACTGTCCCCGCGGCCCAACTTTGCGCGCGGCGCCCGCGCCCCGGGGGAGCCCGCCCGCTGCGCTGAGAACCCAGGCGTCCGGGCTGAGCCAGGGCTGGGGACGTCCGCAGGCGGCGCTTTCCCAGACCCCGGACCCCAGCTGGAATCCTGGAGCTTCCCGGAGGCGGCGAGCTGCCGAACCGTGTGCGGAGACCGCGCCGCCCGCAGAAACTCCGCGCGCTTCCGCGGGCGCTCCTCGCCCCGGCCGCACGACCCCGTGCTCTGTGTTCGGGGCCCTGCCGGCGTTCTGGCCTCCCCCGCCGTCCTTCCAGAGCCGGGCTAAGGAGGACTTTTCTCCTCCGGCCTCAGCTTCCTCCCTCCTCTGCCTCCATCTCCTCCTTTCTCCTTTCCACCCTCTTCTGAGCCCAGCCAAGGGGCACACCTGGTCCTCCTCCTCCTCTTCCCTGGGGGCTCTGCAGAGAGAGGCGGCCCGGAAGGGGGCACGTGAGTCCCCTTCTGACAGAGGCCAGGCTTGGGGTGACGCGCCCAATGGCCAAGTGGCTACGGGACTACCTGGGCTTTGGCGGCCGGAGGCCCCCTCCGCAGCCGCCCGCTCCCGACTACACCGAGAGCGACATCCTGCGGGCCTATCGGGAGCAGAAGAACCTGGACTTCGAGGACCCCTATGAGGACGCGGACAGCCGCCCGGAGCTGGACCCCGCCGGCCCCGTGGATTCCAAGGGCCCGGGAGACGCCAAATATGACTCTCCCAAGCACCGGCTCATCAAGGTGGAGACAGCGGACGTGGCCAGAGCCAGGGGCTTGCTGGGCAGCGCGGGGGAAGAGGTGCGTGGCTGAAACCCCAGGCTGGGTGGTGCCAGGAGACTGGGTGGAGAGGCAGGCTGGTCGCCCTGGGCTTCGAGGAGCTTGATTTGCATGTGACCCCTGGGGCGGGCCAGGGCATCAGCGACACTTCCCTGTCCTCCACCTGCCTGGTGGGGCCTGATCTGTCCCCTCTCCGTGCACAGCGCTGGCCTTCTCCCCACCTCTCTGGCTCCGCTTTGTCCCCCAGCTTCTCCCGTTGGCAGCTGCAGGGATCTTCCTAAGACAGAGCAAATCACCCCCTACCTGTCACTTAACAGCCTCCACCACTGCTCTTTGCCCCTCCTCTGTTCCCGTTTTACAACAGGGGAAACTGAAGCTCACAGAAGCAGAGGGACTGGCCCAAGGTCACGTGGCCCTAGCTCATTAGAACCTGAACCCCGACCTGCCTCTAATGCCCATGCTTTTTTCAGTATTTTTTCTAGACAATCAGGGAGTCGACCCCAAACCCTTAGTGAAGACAGAGAAGGATTTGAGGAGGGTTACAAGAGGCTGGGTTGGGTAGTGGTTAAGAGCAAAGAGAAAGGTAGGAGAAGGCTGGGACTCAGGGAAACGGACAACCTGGGCTCAAACCTTGCCTCTTACCAGCTGTGTGACCTGAGCAAGTGCTTACCCTCTCTGTGCATCGGTTTTCCCATCTGGAAAATGGGGATAATGTAACTGCAGAGGGTTGGTATTACAAGCATTTAGAACAGTGCTGGCAGCTGATAAGACATTGAAATTATTGAATGAGGGAGGCAGGGTCTGCATTGCGAAGGGTCAGGACAGCACAGAGGAAGAGAGCGGGAGAAGCTGGGATCTGTCTGCACTTATGGATGGCAGACAAGACTCCCTACCCCCAAAAAGCTCGGAGGGGATGTGTCAGATGGCCCAGAGAGGTGCACCGTCGCCCAGCAGGGGACATCCAGAGCTAGGCGTGGTTGCCCTGAGCCCTTGCCCCTCCCTTCCATCCCTCTCCAGTCAGAAGTGGACACTGAATACTCGGACCCCTTTGATGCCCAGCCTCACCCACCACCCCCAGATGATGGCTACATGGAGCCCTACGATGCCCAGCGGGTCATGAGTGGTGAGTGGACAGGCCTTGGGGTGAGGTGACAGGGTCTCGGGGGGAAGTGGCAGCTGACCAGTGTCCTCGGCTTCGGAATCTCCATGCAAAGGCACGCGGCTCTATGACACTCCGCATGAGGAGCAGGGGCAAGAGCCGGGAGAAGGGCCCGCTTCTGGGAGGCGGCCTGGCCAGAGCCGGATGCCCCAGGAGGATGGACGGCCCGCGGATGAGTATGACCAGCCCTGGGAGTGGAAGAAAGACCACATCTCCAAGGCATTTGCAGGTGCTTTTCTAGCCCAGGCCCTGACCCTCCAAGGCCCTGAATGCCCATGTTTGTTTCCTACTCTGCCCACATTATCCCCTGTCTCAACTTAAAAAGGCGAGCCCACTCACCGGCTGCATGGGTGGTTCATTAATTCTCACTAGAGTGAATGGCTGATAGTCACACATTTCCTTTCCCAGGACCTTCCTTGTAAACTGAAATATGTATCAGAGCGCAGTTCCTCCTCATTCTGCTCGGCATAGCGCAGGGACAGGCTTTAGTGTCGGACTGGACCTGGGTTTGTGTCACTTTATCTGAGTCTCAGTTCCCTTACCTATAAAATAGGGGTCCTTAGAGCACCTTGCAAACAGGGTGTTTGTAAAACGAGTGTTAGAAAACGCTCGATTACTCGAGAGCTGGGAGGGTAGCATTTCTTAGTAGGTCTCATTAGGTGGACTTGGCGGTCAGTTCCTTCCTGAGCTGGGTAAGCTTGGACAAGTCCCTGAGCCTGTTTCCTCTTCCTTAAAAGGGGTAGTGACAAGGTCGGCTTTAAGGAACAAATACCTTGGACCAGGAAGAGTGCTGCGAACCCAGCTTTGCCCCAGAAGTTGTGTGGCTGGGCGGAAAATTGGGGCTCAGTACCTCAGTCTACCTGTCTGCACATTGGGGGTGGTTTTCTAGCTCCGTGGCCTGGCCAGAAAGTTCCAAACTGCCCTTTCATGCCAGCTGACTTAGGAATAACCCCTTTCTTCTGAAGCCAGTCGCTTCAGAACCAATTGCTCCTGAACCAATCCTGTCCCAGCCTTAAACCCATCCCTGCCCCCGCTAGGTGGCGCTTGACCCTTTTCTCTCTAACCCACCCCCACAGTGCAGTTTGACAGTCCAGAGTGGGAAAGGACCCCAGGCTCAGGCAAGGAGCTCCGGAGACCCCCGCCCAGAAGCCCCCAGCCCGCAGAGCGCGTGGACCCAGCCCTGCCCCTGGATAAACAGCCGTGAGTGGGGAAGCTGAGGATGGAAGAGCCATCTTGAATCCCTCCCTGCCTCATACCAGCTACAGACTTCTCTGACTAGGGCGCCTGGAGGAACTTTGATTCATTCATTCACGTCATTCATTCTTCAACTAATCTTCATGGGGCACCAGCACCTACTGTGTGCCAGACACCTAGTTAGATGCAATGCAAAATCACATGGAATTGCCTGCTCTCTGGCATCAGGTTCCAGTTTGAAATCTCTACTCATCATCTCTTAGCTGTGTGGCTTTTGGCAAGTCACTTAACCTCTCTGAGCCTCAGGTTCAAAATCTCCAAGGTGGTGCCTTAGCTCAGAGTAAGTCCCCACTTGGGTGGGGCTTCGAGCAAAGCCAGAGGGCAAAGACAGAACAGAAACATCCTCACCCCAAGGAGATCTTGGGATGGAACTGTGTGCCTTAGGATTTTGAGGGGGTCCCAACTTTGGGCAGGGGTGAGGCACACAGAATGAAAGGGTCTGGGTCTTCTCTGTGCCTCTTCGGCCTAGGAGCTCCTGGAGGAACTCCCTAAGCCCCCGGAGCCCAGCCTGTGTGTGTTTATCACAGTCGTTCCCAAACCTCTTAGGTGGGCGATACATTAGAACTGACTAATTAACACTGAAGCACAGGGGAGATGTTTATCTTCTTTTCCATTTTCTTTCAATACAAACCACCACCACGTCTGGTGCTCATCTGTCTTTGACACCTTGGTTGCAACTGCTAACCTCTCGGAGCACCTTAAAGATATACTAGGTAAAGAAATGGTACAAGTGGGTGAGGATATAGGATGCGGTAAATAGGGAAGTGATACACAAGTGATTCAAGTTGGGAGCTGGGGGGGGGGTGAAAGCATGAGGACATAGCGCGGGGAGGCTGTAGAAATCAAGGTCAGGTGTACGTCTTGAATTGGAGGGAGCAGCTGCCTCCCAGGGAAAGCCGTGTCTGCCTGATACCCAGGCTCCCCTTGAGAAGCCCAAGGGAATCTTCCTTGCTTGTTTGCCTGGAGATCGCAAGTCCTTGAACCAGCTGTTCCTGCACCAGACCCCAGAGTGGGTCTGAAGGCGGATCGTCCCATTCGTGAGACACCTCCCCTGAACCCTAGGTGGTTCCATGGCCCGCTGAGCCGGGTGGATGCTGAGAACCTCCTGTCCCTCTGCAAGGAAGGAAGCTACCTTGTGCGGCTCAGCGAGACCAGCCCGCAGGACTGTTCCCTGTCCCTCAGGTGAGAACCCAGGCCCGGGAGGGACAGACGGTCGCAGGACTGCGTGTGTCATGCTTTCCTGTTAGTTCCTGGGGAGCAAAGGGGTGTGGCGCCAGCAGGCAATGGGTGGAGCTTCGGGGCCCGCGGATGGAGACGTCCGAGACCAGTGGGCGGGGCTTCCAGGGAGGCCACACACATGGTTCCTATGAGAATGAGCTCCCTGTCGCTGGAGGTATGCAAGAAGATAGCGTGGAAGCCATACAGTAAATCTAGGACTTGGGTGAGGTGGGGAACTAGATGTTTCCTTTGGACTCCTTCAGTCCAAAAGTTAAAGTATATCCCATTTGTGTCTGTCCGGGGCTAGAATCTCAGTAGCCCTGTAGGCCTCTGAGCTTGAGACCCTGGTTCTGTGCACTTCTCTGACTATAATTCTAAGTGTGTCTGATTGTAAAATCACATAAGATTACTCTAGGCATCTGAGTGTGAGATTCCTAAAAGGCCAAGATTGTAGAGGGCTTGGAGAAGGGTTCAAATCCTGCCTCTGCCACTTTCTAGCTGTGTGACCTTAGCTAAATCATTCAACCGCCCTGTGCCTCGGTTTCCTCATCTGTGAAATGAGAATACTAGTAACATCTACTTCGTGGTAATACTTTGATGATTGAATGAAAAAAAAAAAAAGGTACGTGGAAAAAGGTTGAGAATAGTGCCCGGGAAAGAGGAGGTGCTTGATTCATATTAATGATGATGATAAAATTTTCAAGTTCGAGATAATTCCAATCCACCAGGGATGGAGGAAAAGGACAGGGACGCCAGACGGGGGGTTAAACTAGTGGGGAGCCCAGGTATCCGGAGGTTTGGAGAACGAGTGGCGGGGACCCCCCACCTGCCTGTACAGCGGACGGTGTGGGATGCGCCCCTGCCAGTGTGGGACCAGCTGACATCTTGGCCCCAAATGTCTACCAGAAATATTTGGGTTGCCAGTCCCTGGCTCCTGGGTGCCACGAGGGGGTGCCTGTCGGGCTGGAGTGGGTCTGGGGTGCTGAAAGCCCCCTGTGACGCCTGTCCGCAGGAGCAGCCAGGGCTTTCTGCATCTGAAGTTCGCCCGGAGCCGAGAGAACCAGTACGTGCTGGGGCAGCACAGCGGGCCCTTCGCCAGCGTGCCCGAGCTGGTCCTGCATTACAGCTCCCGCCCTCTGCCCGTGCAGGGCGCCGAGCACCTGGCCCTGCTGTACCCGGTGGCCACGCAGAGCCCCTGACCACCTCTGGGCTCTGTGCTGTTGGCTGCAAACTTCTGGGGGCCCTTCCGGGCCTGGAGGCCTGATGGAGAGACCCCCCCTCCCTGTCCAGGCTCCGGGTCTTCACCAGAGCCACCGTCTTCGCCCCCTTCTGGGTTCTAGGCCTAGAACTGTGTCTTCAAGCCCTCCGCTGGCCTGGAAAATAAATGTTATTGTGTGTTTAAATATCCTTTCTGGGAGGCAGGGATCCAGGCCCTGGGAAGGAAGAGGGAGATGAACCCTTGGAAGGGGTAAGGGTGTCCCCACTCCTCATTTTGGGGGACGGGGCTGGGGTTGGCGCCTGAATTGCTCACAGGCAGGAAGCAAAGCTCAGAGCTAGAGATAGGCAGGGAGAGAGGGATGGAGGCAAATGAAAACCCAGAGACGTGGCGACCCGACCCGCCGATACAAAGACAGAGGCACTGAGGGGGCACGGCGCTCAAGGCAGCTCCCCCCCATTCGGCCCCTCCTTCGCAGGGGGCGGGCAGCGGAGGCCTGAAGCTGCTGCGAGGAAAGGACATCTGTCCCCATGGAAACAGCGGAGTGGGGGAGGGGAGCTGGGCCCAGTTGGTGTCACTTCAAGGTGACAGTCGGACGGGAGACCCCAGGGGCTGAGAAGTGCCGGGGAGCTCCGCTCTCTCCCCTTGCCCCCCATCTCCAAGCCTGGCTGGGGGCAGATACCAGCTGGAGGGGGGCACTTATAGCTCAGGGCGCTGTTAGGGGGCTGGCGGCATTACTTCCCTGCAAAGAAGAGAGAGGGAAGCTGGAGGGTCATCACGGAGACCCTCTGGGACACCCAGATGACCCCTTAAATCTCTCCAGCACCCCCAAGTCGCCACAAAGCCTAGTGTTGCTTTCTTTACAAGCCTTTATTGAGTGTGCTGGAGGCAAGCGAGAGGTCCAGTGTCACAGAAATGAGGACAGGGGCCTTCCCTGAAAGAAATGGACTGGGCTGCTGGACTGTCCAATCCCCCTGGAATCAGTCACATCTTCGTGTGGCCACCGGGAGTCCTGTCTGGGTTTCTAGGGGCCCTCTTGGCCTTGGCTGTCGGGAGGGGCCTGGGCCAGGAGAGACTCTGCCTGTAGAGACGGGCTGATTGGGCCTGGGGCTGGGGCAAGGGCTGGGGGCCTGACGCTGTTGGGGGTGGGGCGCTGGGAGAAAGGGATGGAATAGAAGCTCTGGCCTTTCTGGGCCTCCCTGGGGATGTCCAGCGCCTTCCCCTCCACAGGCCATGCCTCAGTCTTCTTTGGGACCCTCCGGGGCCGGTACAGGACGTTGCTGTAGAGGGGATTCCCTGCGTGGGGTGAGACGGATGACAGAACCAAGAGGGGCCCTCTCCAGACCCCGCGGGTGTAGGGCCAGCCTTCCCCATCTATCCCCCTTCTCTGCACCCCGCAGCCCCACCTTTCCTCCTTCCAGAAGGGCAGGTGGGGGGTGCGTTCAATCCTTGTTGAACGGCTGCAGTTCCCGCATCCGCCACGCGGGGGCCGCGGCGTCGGCCGCGCGGCTACCTGCACGGTTACCTGTGTCCTGCTGCCCGCGGCGGCGGCGGCCCCAGATCCAGGCGCTCAGCGCAACAGCGGCCACGGCAACGGCCCCCGCCACCAGCAGCGCGAAGAGAGGGCCTAGGTTGGGGGGCGAGTAAGGTAGGAGGCGGTCGGGTGGGAGCGGGGCAGGGGCGGGGCTGGAGGAGGGACACGCGGGCGGGGCTCACCTGGGAAGCGAGTCTGGTTCGGGTTCGTCAGCCAGCCATCTGCAGGAAAGGAATCATGTGCCGTCCAGCCATCTGCACCCTTCAGGGCCAGGGTTCCCCTAGCCCCATGTAGGACCTCAGGGTCCCTGCCCTTGCCAGTCTGTGGGCGTTCCGGCAGGTGTTCCCTCTGACCCTGTTTCCTCTGAAAATTTTCTATCTTGCTGGCTTCTTGTGAAATGACTGGCAACTGGATTTTTTCATCAGGAGCGGCATCTCCCTGGTCCTGAGCTCCATCACCCTCGCCGTCATCCCCACCATGAGCTCCCCCGCCCTTGTCATGAACGCCATCACCCCCACAGTAGGCTCCACCATGCCCATCACAGGCCCTGTCCATCCCACCTTAAGCCCTATCGCCATCATCAGGAGCTCTGTGACCTTGAGCGTGAGCTCACATTGAGCCCCACCATCCCCACCGCGAGCTCCATCATCCTGGTCATGGCGTCCCCTGTCCTCATGGCTTTGAGCTCTACTCTGTGCAAGCCCATTCTACGTAGAAGCAAACCGAGGCTCAGAGAGCCCAAGTCACTTGCCCGGGGCCACACACCCAGGCAGCAGCTGCTGCTTTGAACAAAGGCATTGCTTGCCTCAGCTCGCCTCTCCCTTCCTGTTTCAGAAATAAAACTGCTCACACTGGACTGGACATTTGAGTCTTGCTGAATAATCAGCACCATAGACATAATAGTAACTACTTATGTTTATCGAGGACTTACCATATTCCAGACCCTGTAATAAACTCTTTAGATATAATCACTTTAAATTCACCTAACCCGATGAGGAAGGCACTGTTGGCTGTATTCTGATAACTAAGGCAACAGGCACAGAGGGGTCACGTTACCTGCCCAAGGGCACACAGCAAGTGACTGGTAGAGTGCGGATGTGCTTCCAGGTCTATATAATGAACATGAACCCCAGCCAGGGGCTCCTTCTGCTGTGACTACGATGACGTCCCGCACCCCCGACCTCGCCGTCGTCTTGCAGGGTCTAAAGTTGGCGGCAGTCCCTGGGGGCTGGTGAGCAGCTGTTCGGGGTCGGGGAAGCCAGCTGTGCAAAGCTGGATGCATGCCCACCCGCTCCCTCGCAGCTGGCAACAACGCACAGCCTGGCGCCTCCACTACCCGCTTCTGCTAATTGGTAATTGGCCTTCTCCGCATTGGGGGGTGCGCAAGACAGTCAAAACACACGGCCCCCGAGAGGCAGGCAGTGGGTGGGGCCTGCCAGCTGAAGAGAAACGGGGCATCTCTTGGGGATGGGATCTGGGGCTGCCTCGATTCTGCCTGATGGCTCCAGGCGTGTGTCTGAGGCCCTCAGAAACCATCAAGAGAACAGGAGCCCCAGCGGGTCAGCGTGGGTCACCAGCCCCTATGCACGGTTTGTCCCTTAAGAGGTCATCACACACAGTGGGGTGAGTGTGCGAGCCAGGCTCTCAAGAAAGCGGCTGTATCCTGGCTTGTGTGGGTGGCTGGACATGTTTTGGGCGGCTCTGGGCCTCGGCTTTCTCATTTGTGAAATGAGGCAGCAGGCTTAGCTGATCTAGAAAGTTCCTTCCAGCCTTGAGAGTCAAGGGCTTTCAGTTCCGGATTCTAGAGTTCTAGAATTCTCTGCTCTTACATACTTTGAGACTACAAAATTCTAGGAGTCTGTCTAAATATTTAAGACATTGCAATTCTAAGATTCTACAATTGTCTGTTCCTTTATATCAGTGTTTCTCAACCCTTTTTCATCATTCCCTTCCTAAAGAGACTTTCTGTAATCTTATCTTGTTCCTCCATGAAATTGCAATACCGGTTATACTGTAAATCTGCTCATACACTGTCTATATATCTATGCTTTATATATAAAAATAGTAAGATTTTCTTTGCCCCCCCAAGAACCAATTTTTTGCCTCCTTTGAAGTGATATTCCCCCATGGAGAATGTATGCTGAAATTCTGAGAGCCTAGAATTTTAGGTCCCTAGCATTCTAGAACTGCAAAATTCTATTCTGTGGTTTGAGATTCTAGAATTATTCTTGGTAACAACAGAAATGTGTATATACGTTGACCCAAAGACAAGTTCTAGATTGTTCACAGCAGCCTTATTTATAATAGCCCCAAACTGGAAGCTGCCCAAACGGCCATCAGTAGGAAATTGGGATGATAAATGGTGGTGGAGGCACACTGTGGAATACTCTACGGCGAGGAAAAAGGATGAGCCTTAGCTATACGCCCCAACATGGACGCACCTTGCAGACAACATGTTGAGTGAAAGAAGCCAGACATGAAAGAGAATATCTATGATTGTATTTAAATAGACTACAAAACCAGGCAAAACAGATCTATGCTGCCGGAAGTCAGGATAGTGTGGTTGTATATTGAGGACTATGTATCCTGCGGGCATGAGAATGGTTTCTGGGAGGCCGGAAATGCTATCTTCCTTGAGCTGGGTGGTGAGGTCAGGCTGCAAACATCCATTGCTATGGTTTGAATATGTCCCCCCAAGAATTCATAGGTTAAATCCTAACCCCCAAAGGTGATGGTATTAGGAGGCGAGGTGTTGGGAGGAGGTGACGTCAAGGATGAATGAGGTCAGTGCCCTTATGACAGAGACCCCAGAGAGCCCCCTCACCCCTCCTCCACGTGAAGACACAGCGAGGAGATGCCATCGGTGGACCATGAAAATGGTTCTCACCAGAACCCAGCCATGCTGGCACCTGGGTCTTGGATTCCCAGCCTCCAGAACTATTAAAATATAAATCTCTGTTGTTTATAAACCACCCGGTCTGCAGTATTTTGTTACAGTAGTCCAAATGGATTAAGACATCCATTGAGCCGACCCCTCACGACATGTGCATTTCTCTGTATACAGGATATACTTTAATAACATTTTTCAAAAAGATTCTGGGATTGTTTTTAACCAAAACTCCAGAATTATATGTATTCAAGAGTCTCTATGAATATGATATTCTGGAACAGGGCTCAACAAACTATAGCCTGCAGAACAGATTTGGCCCACTGCCCGTTTTGTTTCGTTGTTTTTTTTTTTTAATAAAGTTTTATTGGAACCCAGTCTGTCCATTCCTGTGTACGTTACAGCAGCTTTCACACTAGGACGGCAGAGTAGAGTTGCTGCCACAGAGACCATCTGGTCCACAAAACAGAAAATATTTACTGTGTGGCCCTTTACAGAAAATGTTTGCTGAGCCCTGGTCTAGAATTGTGACTTCCCATGTGCCTTTGCTTCTGTGATTCTAGAATTCAATGTGCTTGAGTTTCTGGGATTTCTGATCCTAAGGATCTGATTCAAAGAATTTAGAGTCTATGTGGCCAGGAGTTTGAGGTTCTAGAGTGTCCAGAGTCTAGCAGTCCCAAATCTTTGCTTCTTGCAGCCACGCGCTGTCATACCTCTTTCCACCAGGAGCTGTGTCCCATTTCCCTCGGCTTCCTCCAACTCAGGAATCTCCAGGGCCGCCCAGCACATGTAGTTGCCACTGTCACTGAGGTTCATGAGGTCCAGTTGCAGGGTGAAATTGCCAGGTGGCTGCCAGGAAAGCCATCCCCGGGACCCACAGTCACCCAGGCTGACCTTGCCACTGGTGAGGAGGAGACCACACAAGATGTCAAGGTCCTTGGTCCACCAGACACGAAGCTGCTCCCAGGCCTGCATGTGCACCACCTGACAGGCCAAGGCCACCTGCTGTCCTGCCTCACCTGGAGAAACTTGGGCCCCTGCAGCACGCTCAGGCCTGTGGCTCCTTGCAAGGCTGGGGGACAGAAGAGTTGTGTGGTTGTGAGTGTGTATGGGTGTCTTACTCCCGTGGCAAGCCCTCAGGAAGGAGGCAGTAAGTGTTTGAAACCTTGCTATCTGTGTGATCTTTCCAAGGTGATTAACAGCCTCATCTGTGAAATGGGTATAAGTCTCTCAGCGCTTGTGAGATTCCAGCTCTCAGCCACATAAATAGAGCCTTGTGTGTGCTAGGCCCTGTGCTGGACACTGTGGACACAGACACAGAGGTGACTGTGATAGACAAAAATCCCTGCCATCACCGAGCTGACAATCTTGGGGAGAGAGACACAGGAAGTCGTGAAGTGAGACTCATACAAAAGGAATCAGGAGTGGCAATAGAGGGTAAGGATGAGATGAGAGAAAATCTACTTTTCGAGGGTGATCAGAGAAGAACTCTCAGAGGAGGTGACATTTGAGCAGGGATCTGAATGGGAAAAAGCAGCCAGTCATGGGAAGGAAGGAAGATACAGAGAAAGAGCATCCCAGGCAGAGGGAACAGCCTGTGCAAAGGCCCTGGGACAGGACTGCGCCTGGTAAGTTGGAGGAAGAGCAAGGAGGCCCATGTGGCTGGAGCAGAGTGAGCGAGGGGCAGAGAAGGAGGAAGTGGGATCAGAAAGAGCAGGAGGGGTGGCTTATACAAGGCTTTGCAGGATCCTAGGCGGGGTGTGGTGGGGGTGGGAGGTGGGGATGGACAAGGGTAAGCAGTTTGCTTTTTAATCTAAGCGGGATGGGAAAGTCTGGTAGCAGGGAAGAAACGTGGTCCAATTTAAGTTTTAAAAAACATCTTCAGACCCCAGAGGTGAGAACAGACTATGGGGTGGGGGAATGAGGAGCAGCGGAAGACAAGGGTTCAGGAGAGCGGTACCGGGGCAGGCCCCTGGGGAGAAATGGTCAGAATCTGAATAGAAATTGAAAGTTACATCTGGAAGAGCCGCAAGAACTGAAGCAGGGGAGAGGGAAAGGGGTGGTGGCAGATTTCCAAGGTTTTAGCCTGAGGACTGTGACAGTGTGAACAGCGGTGGCTCTTGGCCAAAATAGGGAACAATGAGGAAGAGTTTGGTTTTGGCCGTGGGAAGTCTGAGGTGCCTGTTAGGCGCCCCAGAAGGTGTGTGCTTGGGTCAAGTTCCTGGCACGTGAGACACATTGCCGCTGACGCCAGAGAATTGAGAGAGATCCAGGGAATCGTGTTCCGGGCAGAGGGAACAGCCAGTGCAAAGGCCCAGAGGTAGGATCAAGTTTGGTGTGTTGGAGAAAAAAGAAAAGAAAGAAAAGCCAGCAGGCGGGATAAGCGGAAGAGAGGGAAAAATAGAGGCCAGCAAAGCCACATCATGCAAGACTGCTATGTAGGTCATGGTGTAAATTTTATCTTAGGGGCCCCCTCTGACGATCCTTGCTAGAACCTTTCAAAGCCCTCAAAAGGTTCTGAGTGTCTGAGAGAGGAGACCCTATTTGGCAGGGCAGAGAGACTCAGGGTTAGAGGGGCTCCCAGCCACAAGGGCAGGCAGCTGGCGTGATGGACAGCAGGAGAGCCAGAGGGGAGGGAGGCCCACATACTCACCCCAGACCTGCACCAGGAGGGCCAGCACCACGCCCAGGGACCCCATTCCTGACCCATCAGGCCCCCCTCTCTCGGCCCGCACCCACTGCCCCCACTACCCTTTCAATTTGACAGACTTCCTGCCACAATCCCCACCCCCCGCCACAGGGGCAGATGTGACATCTAGGCCAGGCAGCAGGCGTCTGGCGGCCAGTGCTGCTGGGGCCCCACTTCCTGCCATCTTGTGCCTCAGTTTCCCCAGATTTTTTTAAAATCTGAAAGTCAGGATGCATCTGTGAGTGGGGACAATGTGTCCTAGTGAATGGAACATTTTCTTGAAGACTCTACACAAACACACCTGGGTTAGGGGAACACACTGGGAGGCCAGGTGGTGCAGGTGTGGAGGAGGGGAGAAGTCAACAGAGGCTCGAGTGGCAGGTTGAGTAGAGCAATCCCAACTTCAGTGATTTTGCCCCCAAAACGTCTTTCTTTGAGGCTCAAAAGAATGGATTTCTGCTGGTGGCTTTGGGTCCCACAGCAGGTATGGGTGGTTCCCCTGCCACCACAGCCTGGGTAGAAGTTTGGGGCACCTTTTGAGGGGATTCATAGGCTCTGGACTTTCGCCCAGTGCTGCAGAAGGAGGGGGGATCAGATCCCCAGGCCTCGATGTCTTACCCCTCAACTACAGTGTGACCCCCTTCCTCACCCAGAAAGAGAAGCGCCTGCCGCCTCTGCAGAATCATTCCTATCAACCACGGAGAGGCCCCTTGGTGGCACTCTCCCCACACAACCAACAGATGTACAAGCTCCTAGCCTCCCCCTGCCCAGGCCTCCCCCTCCTACAGACTTCCTGAAGCTTTACTGCCAGGGTAATGCTGTAGATCCTGGATTGACTCAGCCCCAGGCAAACGGGGAAAACAGAGTGGTATACACATGTTCCTGACCCCGTGGATTCTGGGTAGACAGGTTTCTGGAGGAAGAGATGTCAGAGCCTGGGGCTTTGTGGGATGTATATTTGTTGGGTTGTTGCGTTGGGTACGAAAGAAGGCGATGAAAACTGAACATCCGCTTGGATGCAAAAGGCTTTGACTTTTCAGGAGTTGCAAGGTGTATGAGTGGAGGGTTGGGGGCGGGTTTGGAATTCTAGTTTGAGTAGCTGCTTGAGGAAACACACAGGGAGACGGAGATACAGGAAGGCCACAGATGGGCTTGAGATCACACGACAGGGCCAGGAGTCGAACCCAGGTATCCTGTTTCTCAGGTTCGGGCTCTCTCCAGCTGAGCCAGCACCACCAAGGTTTTCTAGTGAACCGCATGTTTTCAGGGAGTGACTCCGCCCTAACCAGGGACTACATTTCCCAGCCTGCCTCGGGGGACGCGCCTGCGCGCTCCGGCCAGTGATGGAGCGCTGACTGGGGGCGCGGCGGCGGCCGCAAGGGCTCGGCGGGCCTTTGGCTCCCGGACGCGGCAAAGGCAGCTCTGGGACTGGGAGAGCGAGCAGGGCCTGCGGGCCGGGCCGGGCCGACCTGGGCTGCAGCCATGGAGGACCAGAGGGTAGGAGCGGGCGGGGCGGAGCGGGGCCCGCGGCGGCGGTGGGCTGCGGGAGGGGACCAGGTGATGCCGCAGCGCCCTCCCCGCAGCCGCTCTGCGGCCGAGGCCCCACCCCCGCTGCAGCCCCGCCCGGATTTAGCCCCCTGTTTGGGACGCAGCCCCCGCCCCCGTCCCCGCTCCCGCCCCTCCATCATCCTTGCATCCTCTCCGTGCATCCCCTCCGTGCCCCAACCTGCGCTCAGAATCCCGGAACCAGCCCTGACCCCATCCCCCAAGCCGTCCATCCGGACCGTGGACCAGGTGTCCCGGCCCCTGCCCCTCCCCGTTCCAGAGGACGCCCCGCCAGGTCTGCCCAGGTGACCCTACCGACTCTGCGCCCTCAGAAAACGGACCTCAAAGGCCTGGGGCAGGGCTCCAGGCCCCAGCAGGATCCTCCCACGCGGCCTCCTTCCCTTCCTGCGTCCCCTCCCCCAGGCCTTCCTGTCCCCTTTCCACTTACCTGGGCCCTCTGGCACCCACCTCCCCAGGTTCCCCCTTTCTCCTTGATAATCCCTTTTCCCAGGGTGTCCCCTTCCCCAGCTTAGCCCATTTTCTTCAGGCAGCATTTCATTTTCCTCTGGGGTTTTCTTTTCCTACGCTAGCCCCTCACCCGCACTCCCGTGCCGGATATCAGTGCGCGGTTGAAGGCTTTATGCTCAGGCAGACATGGCTCAGACCAAGTCTGCTCTTCCTGAGAGTTCCTGGATTAGCCTTAGTTTCTTTCCCTGTAAAATGGGCATGCTCGCGGTGCCCGCCTGCTGGTGTGGGAACGCAGAGCCGGGGCTCAGGGCCTGCCTCGTGGCAGGTGGGGTGCCCTAGCTCATTGGCACGGTGGCCCCACCTCTCTTCCCTGGGTCCCTGGGGGCAGAGTGGCGAGCCCTAAGTGTGGGATCTGGGCTAGGCGCGGGGGCTTACCCGCCCGGCGTGTGTGTGGGTTTTCCCGGGGCAGGAGGCTCTGCGGAAGATCATCACCACGCTGGCTGTGAAGAATGAGGAGATTCAGAGTTTCATCTACTCCCTCAAGCAGATGCTGCTGAATGTGGAGGTGAGGAAGGCACCCCCCAGGGGGGAGGGAGGGCGGTGGGGGAGTCTTGGGCAGTGGATGGGCAGGAGGGAGGGAGGGGGCAGCCATTGGAGCCAGCCTGTTGCTGATACCCCTGGGACTCGGCCTGGCTGCCATGTTCAGGCCTCGGTTTGCCTATCTGAGCTCGGGCTTTGGCCAATCCCACGTCTCTCCAAGGCAAACTCAGCCAAGGTGCAGGAGGACCTGGAGGCAGAGTTCCAGTCCCTCTTTTCCCTCCTGGAGGAGCTGAAGGAGGGCATGCTCATGAAGATAAAGCAGGACCGTGCCAGCCGCACCTACGAGCTGCAGGTGTGTGAGGGGGGCTCACCTGGACCCCCGCCCAGATGCTACCCCCATGGCACCCCCTCAGACTCAGCAGAACCCAGCTGACCTTGGAGTCTTGCTGTACGTCTGTGCCCCTCCTCCTGTGCCGCTTTTCTGAAGTGCCCCATGTCTCCAGTGTCCAGAGCCAGACGCCCCAGTGGCCCTGGGCACCTCTTCCCTGCCCCCTCCCTCGCCACAACCCGGCAGTGCTCCCCCCGCAACTTGCTGTCCCTTTTCATCTCCTCTCCCATTCCCCCCATCACCATGTCCCTCCCATCTGACTCTTCTGTCCTCCTGTCCTCACCCAGTGCCTCCAGTTTCTCAGCCCTTCCCACGGGTCCCCCAGAACTGACACCATCACCCTTCGCCAGACACCCTCTGTGGCTCCCAGGGGGTCTCAGACTCCAAGCTGGGGCAGAGCTGCACCAAAACCTCGTGGGTGACTTCCTCACATCCCAGATTCCCACTCCTGGGGGGAACGTGGAGCCCCAGGGCCCCAGGTGTGGCCTGGGCACGGGAGTTTTTAAGGAAGGGATTCCCAGGTGATTCTGAGCGGCTGCCAGGAGCAAGGCCCAGCCTCCTGCCAGCCTCCCTCTCCCTCCTGGAGTTGGAGGGCATGGGTACCCTGGATCCCAAGGGCAGTGGAGGGCCCTGGGAGGGTTTGTTGCAGAGCAGGGGGTGTCTCTTCCCTTGGTGCCATGCCACCTGCAGAACCAGCTGGCTGCCTGCACACGGGCCCTGGAGAGCTCTGAGGAGCTTCTGGAGACGGCCAACCAGACCCTGCAGGCGACAGACAGTGAGGACTTTCCACAGGTGGGCGCCTCAGAAGCCATATTGGAAGGGCTGACAGATACAATACAGCACAGCCAGTTAGATTTGCATTTCAGATCAAATATGACTGATTGCTTAGTATAAGTATGGTCTCTGCAATATTTAGTGTGAGTACGTCCCAAAAATTGGATGGAATGTACTTATACTAAAAAAGCATTTATTGCTTATCTGAAATGCAAATTTAACCGAGCATCCTATACTTGTATTTGCTAAATCTGCCAATTCTATGTACTGGGCATTGGGCAGGAGATGGGTGTAGGGGTGGGAGCCTATCTTTGCCCCCCCATCTCTTCAGGGGACAGCTAAGGATTTCTGCCCTGGTACTGAGGACTTTGGCAAATGACCACCACCCTGGGCCTCAGTCTTCCTGTCTGTGGCTTTCTGATTCAGGTGTGACAACGCTCTGAAAATTATTCTGTCCCTCTTTCTAGGCTGCCAAGCAAGTCAAAGATGGGTAAGATGCTAGGATCTGGCCCCCACCCCAGTGCCCCATCCCTGGTGTGAAGGTGGGGACCCCCAGGTGAGGGTCCCTTGGCCCAGAACACTGGACTGGGACAAAGGGGAGGGGATCTTCCCTGCACATCTCGGGAGACCAGGCCTGTGCCCCCTTGAGATGCCTGCCAGCAGGCTACCTCCTCCCCTGCAGTGTGACAATGGCCCCTGCCTTCCGGCTGTCACTGAAAGCCAAGGTCAGCGACAACATGAGTCACCTCATGGTGGACTTCGCCCAGGAGCGGAGGATGCTGCAGGCTCTCGAGTTCCTGCCTGGTGAGAGGGGACTCACCGGAGGGCCAGGGTTTTGGGGAAATGGCCCTGGAACCAGAGGGGCCCTGCCACAAGGCCTGGAGTCAGGCTGGCAGCCAGATGCTGAACCCCAGGAGGCCCTGTCCGTGGGGCTGGAGCCCTGAGAATGCCCCACCCATGTGGGTGTGTCCACAAGGAACTCCCATCTCTGATGGCAGAGCTGTGGGGTCCCATGAGGGCCATGCCCCCAATTGGTAGAGAATTCTGGAAATGTTCCCACTTCTAAATGGTGGAATACTGTGAAGGCCCAGCCCTGTGTCGGTTGAACCCTGAGTCAGCTCTTCCCCACTTGCCCACCCTTTGGGGGGACCCTGCAGAGACAGCCCAGCCCCCAGAACCCAGAGGGGTCCGGCCCCTAAGCTTGGAAATCCAGAGGAGACCCACTCCCCAAGCAGGTCGGCCATGTGGGTGGGGTTCCTGCAAGGCCCGCCCCTGCTGGCGCAGAACCCCGAGCCCCCTCCTCTGTCGTGGGCAGTGCCCAGCACCCCCGTGATCGACCTGGCCGAGTCCCTGGTGGCAGACAACTGTGTAACCCTGGTGTGGCACATGCCGGACGAGGACAGCAAAATCGACCACTACGTGCTGGAGTATCGGCGGACCAACTTCGAAGGCCCACCCCGCCTCAAGGAGGAGCAGCCCTGGATGGTGATCGAGGGCATCCGGCAGACGGAGTACACCCTGACTGGTAAGGACAGCTCAGCCCCTCCAGGCGCCAGTTTCCCCATCAGCCAGCTGGGGGTTCGTGCATGATCCCCAGGCCTTCTGTGTCAGAGCAGGCTCCTGGGCGACTCAGGAGGAGCAGAAAGTGGTAATAATGGAAACGATACTGACGACAGCCACTGCACCGTTGAGCGCTTGCTGTGTGCCAAGCGTTTTACCCACATGTAGTGGGCATGCTTATAATCACCATTTTACAGATAAGGGAACTGAGCACAGGGAGAGAAAGCATCCTCTCCCCCATCTACCTCCGCTGTCCAGCGTCCATCCATCCATCCATCCTACTGAATGAGCATGTGCCATGTGCCAGGCGCCGCCCTTGCAGAGGAAAGCCAGGAAAATCCCTCTGGGGAGTTCCTTGGCAGTCGTAGGAAAGCAGAAAGCCCTGGGGGATCCACCCAGCCGGTAGGGAGGGGCCCAAGGAGGGTAAAATCAGGGGTCCCTAATGAGTTTAAGGAACCTTCCTGCGCTGGGGAAAATCCTCTGGGCAGGGAGAGCTCTCCTGACAAGATAACTAGCACCACAGCTCTAGAGCTGTAATCAGCTTGTTTGAGTCTGTAATTAGCAGACATGGTTAATAATGAGCATGCTAATTGCAGAAAGAAAAACCTGCAGCTGGCAAGAGGGCTTGAGAAGCAATTGGCTTCTTCTTTCCATGGGAATCAAAATAAACACACCCCCATTTTTCCTCCACCTTTTTTTTTATCATGATAAAATACACATAACAAAATTTACCATCTTAATCATTTGTAAGTGCCCAGTTCAGTGGTATTAAATGCATTCATACTAGGCAGCCATCCCCACCCTCCATCTCTAGAACTTTCCCTCTTCCCAAACTGAAGCTCTGTCCCCCTGAAACACTCACTCCCTTCCCCTCCCCTCCCCAGCCCTGGCCCTACCATCTCCTTTCTGTCCCTATGATTTTACTACTCTACGTACCTAATATGAGTGGCATCAGATAGTGTTTGTCCTTTTGTGTCGGGCTTATGTCACTGAGCACATTGTCTTCACAGTTCCTCTACGCTGTAGCAGGGGTCGGACTGTCCTTCCTTGTTAAGGCTGAGTAATATTCTAGTGTGTTCTGTGTGGATATACCAGTTTTCTCCAACAGTGGCAGCTTACCTAACTATAGTGCGATATCAGAAACACTCAAGAATCAACCCATTCTGCAGTGTTGATTCACAGTCCCACTTCTGCACACATTGCAAGTGTCTGTGGACTCCCACACGCAATTTTATCCCTTGTGTAAATTAGTGTAACCACCACCCCAATCAGGGTATACATCTACACCACCTCAGGCTTCCTGTTGCACGAAATTCAGATTCTGTGACATTTCTAGGGAGTGAATTCCTGAGGGCAGGAAGTTGAATCCATCAAAGGATGTGTGGTATTGAGGGTCATGATGAATGTGCTCACCTCTGTAAATAAACCGTGTGGTTATTTACAAATCCACCCGCTATCTCATGGATCGCTTGGGAAGACAGGAGGGTTTCGGTAAGTGTTTGTAACTTAACGTTCCTCACGTGAACCTTGCTCAGTGTGGGGCCAAGGCAGTGGGTGATCCTGACACAGGCAGGTGGGCTCCGGGTTTCTGGGTGGCAGTCTTAGCTCTGGAGCAGTAGACAGTGATGCTGGGCAAAGTACTGCTCTCCCGGAGAAGGCTGAAGCCGGCTGGGTGGGCACCAGGAGGAAGTGGCAGCCAGGCTGAGGCCCAAAGGAGAAGGGGGTGGGTGTGGAGAAAGCCTTCCAGGCAGAGGAACAGCATGATTAAGGGCTCAGAGGCCACAGCCCTGAGGCTTTGTGTCTGGAAGCAGTGAAGTTTGCAGAGAGAACATCTGTGGGGACAGCTGAGAGGAGAAATGGGGACTTTACCTTCAGGGCAAGGGGAGCTATAGGAGGTTTTACAGCAGGGCGCTGAGTGCCACTTGGGGTACCCAGAGAATGGCCATCCTGCAGGGGACACTCAGGAGGCAGCGGGACATGGTCTGGGCAAGACCTCGGGCTATGAGTGCTTTGGGTGGACAGACGGTGCCTGAAGGATGAGAAGGGGACAGTGAGCATAGCAAGCTGAGCAGGGGTCCTGGACTGAGCCACTCTAAGAGTGTCAAGGAGGGGAGATCCTGTGAAGAGGACCGGAGGGCATCGGCTAGAGGGAGTAGCTGGGAAAGGGTAGTGCCATGGCTGCCAAGCAAGAGAATGTTCCAGAAGGGAAGGAGTGGTCAGCCGAGAGGTTCTGCAGATGGGGACTGACAAGTCCAGAGGAGGGAGAGGGACAGAGGCAGCAGAGGGAGTGTGGACAGCTCCCCAGAGGGGCTTAGTTTGCAAGGAAAGACAGCCTGAAAGGTCTTGAAGGTTGCTTTTTATTTTTTAAGATTGGAAGAAACTAATAAAAGACAGAGAGAGCGGGTTATATCCTAGTAGGGAAAATCTTTAACCAGACATGGTTCCGTCTAGGGGTTCCAGCAAGTGACTTTGCCACTTTTGATTCCTGCAGTCTCGGGAGGCTGCATTCTCAAGGAGGCTTGGCAGTCTTAGCTCTGGCAGTGTTTCCTAGAAGGAACTTCCAGCCGGCCAGCCCCGAGAAAAAATTGACTGCTCCCTGTAATACCAGCCTAAGTCCCAGGGCAGGTTCTGATTGGCCAGTTTGGATCATGTGCCTATCCCTGAACCATTCACTGCGACCGGGTCATAGAGCATCCTGATTGGTTAGTCTGCTTTGGGGGCAGAGCCAGGTAATCTATAGCCCCACCGGTGAGTAAGGCAGAAAGATGTCATTTGGAACGTGTTCCTTAAAATAAAGGGCAGTGGGAGTGCTGTAGGACATGGGGGCCTCTAACCAATTGCTCAAAGCGTACACAATGTTGAGATCCCTCTGCTGCCTCCTAGGTCTCAAGTTTGACATGAAATACATGAATTTCCGTGTGAAGGCCTGTAATAAGGCTGTTGCAGGCGAGTTCTCCGAGCCGGTGACCCTGGAGACACCAGGTGATTGGCTCCCACCCCTACCCTGGCTGTAATTCCATAACCGCTCACTCCTGGGACTCCAGGGACTGTTGTGTAATGAGACTCTTCTAATCAGGGGTCTATGGTCCTGTTTTGTCCTGGCTACCAGGAAGCTCAAAGCTCAGTCCACAGTAGATTCCTTAGCCTGAGTGTCTGGTGTAAACCTGCTGTTATCCTTCACTTTTGCAGTTGATCTCATTATACCTGGATCCCTTGTATCATCACACATGCGTACATGTACACAGAGACGTTTTCTTCCGAAAAATAGATAAGTGCTTTATAGAGTCGGAGATGGGATATCAGTAGTGAAGACAGATTTCTTGGCCTCTCACAGTGACACCTTTGCATGCCCTGATACAAGTCCTTCTGCAGCCCAGCCCTTTCCTGCGATTAATCCCCAAGGGAAACACAGGCAACGCATTAATCCCCAGTGGCTCCAGACCTAGAGGCCCATTAGGCTACAAGCCCCCGGGCTTCTCTCTCTGGCTACATGCCCCCTTCACTCCGCCCACCGTGTCTCTCTCTTTGTCTTTATGCCTTTTGTCTCTATATCTGTCTGTCTCTGAGTCTTTCTCTCTTAGTCTCTGTCTTTTTCTGATCTTTGTCCCCGCCACGGTTTGTCTTGGTCACTGTCCGTCTTCTCCGTCCCTCTCTGTGTCTCTCCGGGTTCCCCCATCTCTGTGACTCCTGCGTCTGCCCGGCCCCAGCGTTCATGTTCCGCCTGGATGCGTCCACATCCCACCAGAACCTACGGGTGGACGATCTCTCCGTGGAGTGGGACGCGATGGGCGGGAAGGTGCAGGATATCAAGGCTCGCGAGAAAGATGGCAAGGGGAGGACAGCGTCTCCCGTCAACTCTCCGGCCAGGTAGCCTGCTCCCCCCCCCCAAGTCTCTGGTGGAGATCAAGCTGGACATGGACACACACAGCCCATCGTGGTCAGGGTGGGGGGAGAGGGAGGGACAAGCTTCTGGGCAAACCCAAAGAGTGAATGGAGAGGAGACTTTGAACTGGGTTTTGATGATTGAATAGGAGTTTTCCATACATGAAGGGCACAGAAATATTCCTGACATCAGGATCCCTGTGTATGAAAAGCATAAAATACTGGCTAGGACTGATGAAAAGTCCATGGTGGCTAGGGTGAGCCGGAGAAACCCTCCTAGGGCGGAATGAGGGCTGAACTGACCCTTCCCTCTCGCTGCTGCCCACAGAGGAACTCCATCTCCCAAGAGGATGCCCTCAGGTCGAGGGGGTCGGGATCGCTTCACAGCTGAGTCCTACACGGTGCTGGGTAAGAGCGGGGAGACAGGAGGAGAGAGGGAACTCTGGGCAGGGCCCTGAGGGCGGAGGGTGGGAGAGCCTCTTTTAGATGGAAAACCAAGGCACAGTCAGCAAAGCTTCTGTGGGAACAGTCCCGATAATGTGTTGTGGTCCTGGGCAATGAGAGGATTTGCGGACGAGGGAGCCAGAGGGTAGGGAGGCTCTGGGCTGAGGAATCTGGGCAGGAGCCTGAGGGGGCATTTCCTGGGGCCTGGGGAGTAGCTGGAGAGACATGCTGCCTATGGAGCTGCTGGGTTTGTGGAGGAGCTGAAGCCAGGCAGGTGTTTGGGCAAGTGGCCTAGGGTGTGTGGATCAGCTGGACAGGAGCTGGTGTCGGAGAAGTTGAGAGGTTGGCTGGGACTGGAGGAGCAGGTGCTCCCACAGTCGTGATTGGACCCTGCGAAGGAGAAGCTGGATCCATCCATGGAGGAACTGGAGTTTAGGGGAGTCACCACTGTCTAGAAAGGTCTCAATCAAGAGACTGGGCTGCGAAGAAGTCAGTGTGGTCAGTAATTTTGGGGTGGGGGTAGGGGTAGCTGCGTTCTGGGGATAAGCTAAGACCTGAGAAGAAATTAAGGTTCTATGGAGGACCTAGGTTTTCCCAAGAGTTGGGGTTTGAGGAAGAAGCAGGGAGAGATGGGGGTGTCTGCCAAGTGGCTGAGATTTGGGAGGAAGATAACCATCCCCTGGGAGAAGCCTAGGCTAGCTGCGGATGGGGGAGTTGCTGAGGCCAGGGAGGGGCAGGCCTGGAGAAGGACTGTCCGCAGGGGTTCACTCCTGTGTCTGGGGAGGCACTGAGATATTAGATGGGGATGAGCTGTGACCTGGGGTGACAGGAGTGTGCAGAGAAGCCAAAACTCAGAGGAATAGCTAGATTGGGGAGTAGCTGAGGTGGCAAGGATTGGGATCTGGGGTCTGGGGAGGATCTGAAGGGCATCTGAGCCCCAGGAACAGCGGAGGCCTGGAAGAAGCTGCCCTCCGTCTCCGGGTAGACTCTAGATTCAGAAAGCAGCATGAAGGAGTCCCAGGGAGTATCTGGACTCCAGTAGGACTTGAGGCCTGTGGCAAGACTTAAGAGTCTGCTGGGAGCGAGGCTTTGGGGATTATCTAGCCTCTGGGAAAAACCAAGGACTGAGTATGTGAACATGGGGAAGAACTGGAGGAAGTTTCTGAGGCCTGAAAGTCTCCAGAAGGAGTAGCTTGAACTTGTGGAGAACCTGAGAGGACTAGTTGAGGCTTGGAGAGCATCTGAACTGAGTGAGTGTCTAAGTGAAGTTGATGAAGCCTGGGGAATACCAGGCAGAAATAGCTGGAGACCAAGGAGTATCTGGAGGGAGTAGGTGTGGTCTGGGTAGTAGCTGGGTGGCTGCCCCTTTGTGGAAGAGCACCTGGGACCCCATCGTACCCAGTCCCCATTGGCCACCCCATCCTACAGGGGACACGCTGATAGACGGTGGGGAGCAATACTGGGAGGTGCGCTACGAGCCAGACAGCAAGGCATTCGGTGTGGGGGTGGCCTACCGCAGCCTGGGCCGCTTCGAGCAGCTGGGCAAGACGGCGGGCTCCTGGTGCCTGCACGTCAACAACTGGCTGCAGGTCAGCTTCACTGCCAAGCACGCCAACAAGGCCAAGGTGCTGGACGCCCCCGTGCCCGACTGCCTGGGCGTGCACTGTGACTTCCACCAAGGTGAGCCCAAGCCCCTGCTGGCCTCTTCCCACATCCGTCCCATCCCTCTACCTCAAACCCTGTTCACCGGTCCCCCACCTCTCTGCCTTCTGCTCCAGGCCTCCTGTCCTTCTACAATGCCCGCACCAAACAGCTGCTGCACACCTTCAAGGCCAAGTTCACACAGCCCCTGCTGCCTGCTTTCACAGTGAGACCCCCCTGCTCTGTGACCCAGGATAGGAGGGGGAGGTTCTAAGTGCCAGGCTTGGCTTCTGAGCCTGCCTGCTCCCTTCTCTGTCCCCCAGGTGTGGTGTGGCAGCTTCCAGGTGACGACAGGCCTGCAGGTCCCCAGCTCTGTGTGCTGCCTGCAGAAGCGGGGCAGTGCCACCAGCAGCTCCAACACTAGCCTCACCTAGGCCACCGGGCCACCCACCCAGCTGGGCTGACTAGGGGAGCCACCACCAGGCCTCGGCTGTTTCAACTGGCAACCTCCTCTCACTTGCTGCTTGGAGCCTTAACTCCCGATGGGGGTCACCAATGGGGACAGGGCATCAGACTGGGCCCCCTCCCCACCCCGACCTCCTAATAAAGGTCAAACACTGGCCAGGCCATGCTCCTGGTTTCTTGGGGGCTGGGTGGCACTCTTTGGACCTCTGCTTTCCCAGCTGTAAAATGGGCTTTTCCTGCAGGGTCTGTGGCAGGTTATGCTGAACTGAGGGTCACTGGGAGTATATGGGGCCAGCTGTGGGCAGACATTGGAAGGACCCCTCACTGCCCCCCACAAGGCAGGCCAAACACATAGACCCTACCGGTCACTTGAGCTTTAATTCTGAGAGGAGGACTCTGAGGGATGTGCCGTGCATGGTCTGAGCGTGGCCTGCTGGTCCCCAGCGTGGCTGGGGCAGTGCTCCAGGGCCCGCCGCCTCTGTAGTTTCTCCTCCAGTTCGACTGTCAAGTCTGCCAGCCCTGGTGGGGTGGGTGCCTGAAGCTTCAGCTGCACCAGGGGACCCCCCAGTCCATGCCGTGCGTCCCCCCCGCCCCCCGGCAACATCCACCCAGGACCAGCTGCAGAATTTACAAAATGAAAATATGTTCCAAAAGCATGAGAGATCTCAGGACAGGGAGCACTGAACAGCGTGTGGGGCCCTTTGGCGTGCAGTCCCCGTGTGACCACACAGGGGTCACAGGCCCGGTAGGTCCATACCCTGCCTCGACTGCCCAGACCCCTCACCTGTTGCGGGGAAGAAAGCCTGCATTGAGTGGACTGCCGGCTTCCTGGCCAGACCTCCATTAGGGCCTTTGGTCTCTGCAGGAGAAGGCTGAGGCTGGCTCTCCACTGGATGCGGTAGGGGCTGGGGAGGGGGACCCCTACCTGGCTTGGGCACAGTGGGTGGCTTTGGAAGCTTTGCCAGCTTCCTGGGCTTCAGGCCAACAGGTCGACTAGTGGAAGGCACTGCATGGACAAAGGTGTGGCAGTTGCATCTGTCCGGGAGCTTGCTCCCCACCGCCCCATCTCTCAGCCACCCCGGGGGCCCCACCCACCGTCCCCATTCACGTTGGCAGTTGGGGCGTCTCCAATGGGGATCACATAATTCTCATCCTCGTTCAGTGGGGTGGGCAACTTGTCCTGTCTGGACACTGGTGTGACAGGCAGGGGAGGCAGCTGCTTGGGGCCACCCGCAGGGGGCACAGGACCTTGTAGGAAACAGTGGTCACTGTGGGGCATGTTATGCAGGGAGACCTGGGTGGGTCTGTGTGTCTCTGAGCAGGAATGCGTGTGTGCACACCTGGGTACAGGCACGTATCCCTGAGCATGTGCCATGTCTATATGTGCATGATGCACGGATGCTAGAGCGTGTGCTCAGGTACTTGCCTATATTTGTGTGTACAGGCACCTATCTGTGAATGTCTGAATCTGCACTAGTGAATGGGTGTGTCTGCATTGTGTTTGCATGCTCGACTGTGCTGTAGGTGTGTACATGTATGCCACACAGGGCTTGTGGGACACTTTTGTTCATGTATGTGTGTGGCTGTTGTTTACATTGGTGTTTGCATATGAGCTTCTGATTGTGTAGGTGGACACGATTTGTGTTGGTGAGTGTGGCACATAGGTGTGCCTGTGTATCGTGCACATGAGACCCCCAGCCCAGGGAGGACCGTACCGCTCATCCCACAGCCTTTGCAGCCTCTTCCTCCTGCTCCATAAACTAGACCATCTCCCACCCCTTCCCCAATACCCACCCAACTTCTCATCTCTGGGTGGTTCTGGCTCCAGGGCTGCCCTCAGATACCCTCATTGCCTATACCTACCTACTGAAATCATTTGACAAACATCCCCTCCTCCAGGAAGCCTACCACCCTCCACAACCCTCCTCTGCTCCCCCTTCCCCCCAGTTCTAGGTGTGCCCCCACCAGCCCTAGGGTCCATCACACAGAGATGGGGGTGTCTGGGTCCAGCTCTGTCTGAAGCCCCTGGAAGGCAGGGCCCAGGTAATTTCTGGGTCCTTGCAACTCTGGGTACAGGATTGGACACAGGCAGCACCATGGGAAGCCAAAGCCGCGGGGAGGGGGCATCATCTGGGCGGGGGACCGCAGGGACGGAGGGCGCCACCCACACACTTTCACCATTCTCTTTATTCGCTTCCACGTACCCTGGAACAGAGAGGGCGGCCTGGAGGAGGCGCGGCGGCTGGGCGCTTACCCAAGAGTGCCCCCATCGGGGTGGGGACAGGAAAGGCGCGGACTGGGTCCTCCGAGTTCCCTGAGGCCACACCCACCTAGCACCTTCTCGTAGTCCTCATCCAGCAGGAAGTGCACCAGCGCTTTATTGGTGTGCGACACGAAATAGTTGACCACAGCGTCTAGTGAGGCGCAGGAGAACTGGGGGTGGTAGGGCGCGCGGTCAGGGATGGCGGGGAAGGGGCGCAGACCCGCCACTGCACTTCCCGGGATCCAGGCCCAGCGCTCACCGGCTCCTCCACGTCGATCACGCACCTGGGGCCCTCAAGCTTCACCTTGTAGTGCCGGACCATGGGAATCCTGGACAGTCAGTGGGCACTTGGGTGGCCTAGCGGAGGCCAAGGAAGGCCCCGCCCCTCCTGCTGGCTCCGCCTACACGAGGTGTCTATCACACACACATACACCCGCCCCCTGCACACTGACCACGTCCCATCCTGGATCGATTATCGGAGGGCCCAGGTCCTCTATTGACAGCACTTCTAGGGAAAGCCACGCCCCTCCATGGCTCCACCTCCAGGCCCGACTCCTCCTCAGTCGTGGCCCCGCCCCTAGCCGGACTATTCCAAATGAGGATTGATGTCAGGCTCTGATCCGTCCCCGATGTGCCTCCGCCTTCAGAGCCTGAGTCAACCACCAAGGGGGTCAGGACCACAGCTGTACCCACGGGTCTTGACTCCGCCCACCCCTGGTGCAGGTGCCCAGACCCGGCCCCGGAGTACCTGACTCCGCTCGGAGGAACCGACCCTAACCCAGGGGTAAGACGTCGCTGGGCTCCCGGCCCCCGCTCCACGCCCTGACTCCTCCCCCAACGTGGTCCACAGTGCGGCCGGGTCTCTTGTTCCGCCCCCGGGCGTTGACCATTTCCCACCCTGAGGCGGGGCCAGCCTGAGGGTCCCACGCTCCGAGAGCCCTGGCCCCGCCCCCACCCCGCCCCTTTCCTGACCCCGCCCCCGGGCCGACTCGCTCTCGGATCTGGCTCAGTAGCTGCCTCGGACCACACCCCTGCGCCTGAACTTCCCCCCAGCCGGCTCCGGGAGCCGCGCATGCGCACCCATTAAGCATTCGGCGCGTGGTGACGGACACGCCGCCCGCGCCGTCCCCGCTGGGCCGCAGCAGCACGTTCCCGCACTCAGGGTAGCGCTCCAGGAGCAGTTGCGCCTCCAGCCGGCTCACCTTCAGAAAGCACCTGGGACGGGCGGCGGCGCTCAGTCACAGGCCCCGCCCCCAGAGACCCAGCCCGCCCTCTCGTTCGTAACCCGGCCACTGGAGATCCCGCCAAACCTTCCGACAAAAAGCCCCGCCCCTGAGACCCTGTCTCGCCCCCCAGGTCCAGGCTCCGCCTCCCATGGCTCAGGCCTGTCCTCCTTGCACAGAACCTGGTACCCCAAGACCCAGGCCCGCCTCCAAACGCCCAGTCAGGCTCTCTAATCCTCACCCCAGCCCGGAAGCAGGTCTGTCCTGAACTCAGGACCCTGTGCCTGGAGACCCCGCCGCCCTCCACCCCGCCCCCATCGTTGCAGGTCACTCACGAGGGCATCTCTAGCGCGCGGCGCGCCTCCTCTTTGGCCAAGGCCTCAGCCATCATGTACAGGTGTCCGGGCAGCAGGGTCAGGTTGGACGGGACGCGGAGCTGAGGGGCGATTTGGGGCACAGCGACGGTGCCCGGCCGTCAGGGAACCAGGGGCCGTGCCCATTATCACAGAGGGGCACCCCGAGACCAGGATGGGAACCCGGGTCTGGGGTCTCCAGAGCCGCCCTACACCTCAGAGGCAAAGAGGTTTTCTAGAGAACGCAGAGAGAGACTTTGGTGGGCGGGGGGGAGAACAAAGCAGATGCGAGAATGTAGGGGCTCAAACTCGACAGGATGCAGGGGCCAGGCAGGGAACAGATGAGCAAAATAGCACTCAGGGATGTTGGCCGGAACGCAAGATGGGCTACAGTTGGCTTGGGGGCCACCAGTTTGAGACCCGTGCACTGTCCTCCCGAGGCTTGTTTGGGGAATGAAGGGTGGAGGGGAAAAAGGATTTCTGAGGAGGCTTAGTCGGGAATGGGAGAGAGGGTGGCAGGAGACAGCCACTCGTACCTCCACCACGGTAAGGATGAAGCCTTTCCACATCTCCCGAGACTCCAGACTCTCTGCCTACGGGAGCAAAGAGAAAGAATCCATGACGGTGAGCCCTGGTTTATTCATCTGTGAACTGGGAATGAGAAATATTAGTCTGTTTGCAAGGGCTTTTTTGAAGATTAAATGAGTTAGGACAGGTTTATTTAGGATAATGTCTGAACAAAAGTCCTTATTAATATAGGATGTTATTTTTTAATGTCACTACATCAACATTTAAAGAAAAACACAAATCAGATATATGTCTAGACCTTCCCAGGGCTCCCACCTTCCTCAGGGTTCATGATCTTCCCCCATCCCCTTCCTGTCCTCCCCTCCTCTCTCTCACCAGCCCACCCCCACTCTGCTTCAGCCACAACGGCCTCCTGGGTGTTCCTCCAACACACCAGGTATGGTCCTGCCCCAGGACCTTTGCTTGTTCCCCTGTACTGAGAGCCGTTTCTCAGATATCTACACTTCTGGCTTCTTCATCTCCTTTAGGTCCTCAGTAAAACCTTCTCTTGTCACACCATTTAACAATGCAGCCCTGACCTCCCATCCCTTTCCCTAGCACATGTCTCCCCAGCATCTCCCACCATCTGACACTCCATAGGTTTTACGCATTTACATTGTTTATTGTGTACCTCTACCGCTAGACTGTAAACTCCATAACGGCAGGGATTTTTTTGTTGGTTTGTGCACCGACGTGCAATTTAAAAAGCGTCTGGCAAACAATAAGAGCTCAACAGCGTTAGCTGAAAGACTGAATGATGGTACCGATGATCTTTACGGGTCAGGTCTTGTTCTAGGCACTTGCTATTTATTATCCCACTTCGCAGTTGAAGAAACAAAGGCCTGGAGAGATTAAGTGACCTCTCAAGCGTCACCCACCCAGTGGTAGACTCTGCGTGAGTGCGTGTTAATGGTGGGTGTGACGGGGGGGATCTCCCACCAGCCCTCTAAGGCACCCACCTTGAACTTGATCTCCTGATTCCAGAGGACCAGGCTGAAATGGGTGCCAGGGTCTCAGAGCATCCCCAGGGAACCTCAGCTGGGAGCTTCACAAATGCTCCTAGGTCTAACTTCTCCACGTGCTGGGGACACGGAAGCAGGGGCCTGAGCATGAGGCTCATGGCTCCCAGAGCCCCTGGCTTGGCCACACCACTCAATCCCTCTGCTTGCCCCCTGAGACCAGCTCTTGGGCTTCATCCCCACTTTACCTGGGAGTCCCGATTGCTATTGTAGAAATAGAGAGTATGACCCTGCAGGCCTGCCCAGAACTTCTTATAATCCTGGGGACCAGAGGTGGAGAAAGAAGAGGAGGTGAGGGCAAAGTAGCAGGCCTCCATCATGCCTACTCCTGCCTCAGGACCTTTGCACTGGCCATTGTTTCTGCCTGGACATGCTTCTCTGAGATGTTCACATAGTTGCCTTCATCACCTGCGTTGGGCTTTTGAGTAAATGCTGCCTTTTCAGGGATCCCTTCCCCATCCATGCTCTAGCACTCGGGCATCTGTTATTCTCTGAGACAGGACCACAGGGAACCTTCATGGGATGGGGGACTCAGAGTAGCCCCCCATCTACAGAGGTGGGAGCTCTGGGAGTAAGTTGAGCTAACTGGCTTTGTGGTGTTCCATCCACCCACTCATGCACATAGACACACATGCATACATCCCTGTGTCCTCTTATCCACCTCACAAACATTTATTGGTATCTCCTGGGTGCCAGGAGCTGGTCTAGGTGCTGAGTTACAGCCTCAGAATTTCTCAAGGTTATGTACTGCAGAAGGTCGGTAGATTCATGATTTCTCCCCAGGATTCTGAATTCCAAATGCCCTAACTCTCTGGAGGCCTAAGGGGCTGATAAAGCTCAGATTGTAAGACTGTAGCTTTTCCCCCCACCCCGAGTATTCCCTGAGCACCTACTCTTACTCAGCTCTGTTAGGGACAAAACAATAAATGGAACATGGCTCCTGTTTCTAAGCAGATCATGTTCCTGAAGAACAGAGAAAGCATAGACACTAAAATCTTCCAGGGAAGAGAAATGAGGAGCCTCAGGAGGGACAGACCCTAGACCATGAGCTCACAGAGGAAGAGAAAGGTCCTCTAACTAGAAAATCTGGGAAGACTTCTTGAAGGAGGAGGTCTATAATGATAATGTAGCTAGTTCTTACATCGACAGCTACCATCCATTTATCCATCCACCTGCCCGTCCAGCCACCCCCACTCATCTATCCAGATGCATACATACATTTACCTAATACTTCCTGTGCATTCACTATGTGCCAGGTACTGGGAACAGAGGAATAAGCGATTAAACTCAGCACGGTCACACCTGCTTCGTCACATGCCAGCTGTGACAAAGGTTCAGTTCTCTGTGCCTCAGTTTCTCCACCCATAAAATGGTGGTGATTATGGTCCCTACCTCAGAGGCCCCTGTGGAACTGTGTGAGTTAATACATGTCAAGCGCCAGGTATACTCAGCCCGCTAAGCCTACGTACCGGTCTCCTGTAAACACAACTACAGTCCGACTGTACCCATCTTATAATAGAGAAAACTGAGGCACAGAGATGGAGAGTCACTTATACAAGCCCTGGTAGTCAGGAAGGCGTTCGGCAGGGATGCGAACCTGGGTCTGGAGCCTGCGGTCTTAACCACTGTAATCTACTGTGGCTAGATGCTTTCTAGGCTGGGGAAGATGTGGACCCATGGAGATGGAAGGAAAGGGGAAGGAAACTGCAGTAACAGAGGCAGGGAGCCGGGCAGGGGAAGGGATGGGGGTTGGTTGAGTTACAGTAGGAGATGAGCAGGGGGACTGGGAAGGGGAGGTGAGGCCTTAAAGGGAACTGAGGGGCTGGGCTTCATTCCAAGATGACACACACGGATACACGCTCATGTGCACACGCATGCAACACACACGCATTGGGCCCTTGGCCAGTGTCTGGTCCTGCTGAATGTGGCCCCCATCAATTCTCACTGTCTCTGTGTGCAACCTGTCCTGGCCTTGGCCCCTGCAGCTGAGGTTCACGGAGTTAGTCTGGGACTGGGTGGGAAGGGGCATGGGAGTCCAACCTCCCATTTCCTGGAGGAAGTCCCTGATTCCTGTTCGGATCCAAGAGACAGAAAGAGACCAAGACAGAGAGACTGAGACCAAGCATGAGACACAGAGAAAGAGAAAGAGATCATACCAGACTCGGAGACACAGAGGGAGACAGACAGACAGACAGGTGGACAGAACCTTTCCCAGCCCCCAGCCCCTGCCCTGCCCCATCCAGTGTCTTCCTCCACACGCCGCAGGGGAGGACATCTAGGCTCAGAGAGGTGCCGCATCTGCCCCGGCAGCCCAGCAGTGCCAGGCTCCCCGCCCCGCCTTACCTGGTCTCGGGGTCCCTTCTTCTCCAGAAAGCTCTCGTGGTAGTGTGAGGGCAGAGTGCTCTTGGACTTAGGGACCCAGGGTGGGCTCGGTGCTGAGGCCATGGCAGCCCCGGTCTTCTGCCGGCCTCTCCCTCCAGTGAGTGCCCCAGCCGGCCCAGGAAGCTGGTAAACAGGTGCCAGGGGAATTTCCTCTCTTCTGTCTGTCAACTCCTGAGCTCACTCCCCTTCCTGCACTGGGCAGGGCCTGGGCCAGCAGGTCCAGGGATCCTAGGGAAATCCCAGCCTTTCTCCTCTCCCCTAGGAGTCAGGGAGGCCTGGCCTGAGTAGTGGAATGAAGGAGGGAGCCGCCTGGAGGCTTTCAGTGCGGGCCAGAGACTGGGCACAGGGTGCACTGGGGAGGGGTCTCACTAAACAAAAGCCTGCATATAAGAAAAGGAGTGTGGTGCCCCAGCAACCAGGGCTGAAATGCTCGTTAGGCTGCCTGGCCATTACACTAATCTTGCATATGTCTATCAAAAGAATCTTGCTGGAATTTTGGTAGGAATTGCACCTGTGTATCAGCTGGGGGAGCCTTGAGCTCTTCACTATGTTGAACTTTATTCATGGTCATGGTCTGTCTCGCTTATTCAGATCTTTAATTTCACCCAGCAGCATTGTGTAGTTTTCAGTATGCAAATCCTGTACCTGTTTATAAGATTTACATCAAAGCATTTTTTTGAGCAATTATAAACAGCATTGTTTTTCCATTCCAATTGGTGGATAGCCTGTAGACACGCAATTGATTTTTGCGTGTTGATCTTGTATCCTACAACATTGCTAATTGAACTCATTTATTCTAGCAGTTTTTTGTACATTTGTTGGGATTTTCTGTGTAGACTATCATGTCATCTGCAAATAGGGCTAGTTGTATTTCTTGCTTTCCAATCTGTACCACTTTTATTTCCTTTTCTTATTGCACTGGCTAAAATCTCCAGGACTCTGTTGGGTAGAAGTGATGAGAGTGGGCATCTTCGCCTCGTTCTCTATCTTACAGGGAAAGTGTTCAGTCTTTCACCAACAGGTATAATAGCTGAAGGTTTGTAGATGCTCTCCCCAAGTTAAGGTACTTAACCCTCTGTTCCTAGTTTGCTGAGAGTTTGTATCATGAGTAGGTGTTGGATTTTGCTTTTCTTGCAGCAATTGACACGATTGTACAGTGTTTCTTCTTTAGCTTGTGTGTTAATTTTTGAAGGCTTCACTTAGCAAATTGCCACAAATGTAGAGGCTTAAAACCACACAAATACTCGGTCTTATAGCTCTGTAGGTCAGACGTCCTACATGGATCACAGCAGGCGAAAATCAATCTATTTCCTTGCCTTCTCCAGCTTCTAGAAGTGTCCTGCATTCCTTGGCTAATGGCTCCTTTCTCCATTTATAAAGCCAGCTATGCAGGGTAGCAACCTCATATCATGTCACTCCAAATTTTTTCTAAGCCACTTCCCTCTGATTTTCTTTCACTTTAAGGGCCCCTGTGATTACACTGGGCCCACCCAGATAATCCAGCATAATCTCTTTAAAGTCAGTTTATTAGCAACTTTAATTCCATCTGCAACCTTAAATCCCCTGTGCTATGTAACCTAACATAGTCACAGGTCTTGGGAAATAGGATGTAGACACCTTTAGGGAACCATTACTCTACCTACCACAGTCTGTTAAATATGGTGGATAACATCGATTCATTTTTGAATACTGAGCCAGCCTTGAATCCCTGGAGTAAACTCCACTTGGTTATTGTGTATAATTCTTCTTATATAGTGCTGAATTCTATTTCCTAATAATTTGTTAAGGATTTTTGCACCTATATTCATGAGGGCTATGGTCAGTTTCCTTTGTACTGCCCTTATCTGGTTTTGATATCAGGGTAAAGCTAGCTTCATAAAATGAATTGGGAAGGATTCTCTCTTCTTCAATTTTCTGGGAGAGACTGTGTAAAAGTGGTGTTACATCTCCTTTGAACCTTTGATAGAATTCTCCTTCACGGCCTGGAGATTTCTTTTCCTAGAGTTTTAAATTACAAATTCAATTTCCTTAATGAGTTATAGAGTGGCCTGGACCGTATACACATAGCAAATAGCCTTTGGAATCCACTCAAGAGTTGTGTGAATCTGGGCCATCTCTTCATTGCTGAACTGTCTGATAAAGTTGATAAAGAGTATCTGCTATAAAGGGATGCTGTAATGGTAAGTAAGGTCACAGCGGTTAGTTTCAATATTATTTATCAAAGGCAACGGGGACTCATAGAAGGATTTGTAGCCGGGAGAGAGGTGGGTAAAGTTGCATTTTAGAATGATTCACAAGATCCTTCTGGGGCCAGGGTGGAAGATCGACCGGGAGGGGTTTGGAATGGAGGCCTGAGGCCCAAAGAGACGGCCAGGGTCCGGCCTGGGAGAGGCTGGAGGTCTGACCCAAGGAGTAAGAGAGTCGAAGAGAAAGTGAGCAAGAATATGGGGAATATCTGAGGCAAGCCTGGGGGAGTGGACCCGTGGTGGAGTGTTGGGGGACTCTGCTGGACAAAAAAAGAATTCACATTTACCCAGCTCTTATTATCCAGCCTGATTCCAGACCATCCTGGCTAGACACCCCCGTCCCCGGCCCAGTGTCCCATGCGCTGTTTCAGACTGGGGTCCGGGTTAACCCATCCGCGGCTGAGCCCAGCCAATGGCTCCCTGCAGCTTGGAGGCGACCCCACCCCAGGACTCCAACCCTGCCGGGGCATGGGGTCTCCTGGTGCTGGGAGGAGGCACTGGGTCTGGGACAAAAGGTCCACGGACAGAAGCCGGGACAAAGGACAGCCGGTAGCCGCCCCGCGCACTTCAAGCCAGTCCCCGCCCACGTGCACGGCGGGGAAAAGGGGGAAGCCGCACCCAAGGGCTGGTTTTGACCTGGGAGCTGATTGGCTGCTTGAGGACCAAACCCTACACCTGATTGGATACATGAAGCCGGGGGACTCTTGATGATTGGTTGATGGGTTGTATCGCTGAGTATAGCAGAAGCGGAAGCTTAACGTTGATTGGCTGGAGGGAATCAAGCTGTTGGTGCTTATTGGTTGAGAAAAAAACCGCCCTCCTATAATTGGTTGGCGGGCGCTGTGGTCCAATCAAAGAATTAGCTAGGCGGTCTTAACCTTTTAAAGACTGACGCCAGGCTCGGGAGCTTTACATCCGCAGCCCGGGGCTGCTTCCCCTTTCGGGTCTACAGGCTCAGGGCGCTGTGGCTCTGTATCCCGGGCCTCAGTTTCTCTGCTGGTTCTAAGGGACGAAGCCTCTGCATCCCTCAAGAACCATGGCTGCCGACCTCAGTTTCCGCGCTCGTCCTGCGGGCTGTACCCCCTGTTCTCCCCAACCCTAGGCCCCAGTGCAAGTCATGGCCTCGGGGAGAGCCACTAGTTCAACCAAAGCGGAAGTCTTGGGCCTCAGTTTCCTCACTTGTACCCGAGAGATCTCAGTTGATACTCCATTCCCACGGAGATTCCCGAATATTCCCCTGAGGGCTGACCGCCCCTGAATCGCTGTGCGCAGGCGCGAGGCCTCATTTGCCCGCCCACTGGTGGCGGTCAATGGCTGAGCACTGCCCCTCGGGGCGGAGCCGTGTCACGTGGGGAAGGAAAGGAGCGGGGCGCGCGGGGAACCGGGAGCGGGCGCAGCGGCCATGGCAGGTACTGCGGGCAGGGCGCGGGCCCGGGAACCCGAGGCACCGGGCGGGGTGGTCGGGCCGTCTGGGGGCGTGCGGCCCCGCTCCAGCCTGTCGCTGCCCGCAGCTCCGGAGCCACTGTCCCCGGCGGGCGGCGCGGGCGAGGAGGCGCCGGACGAAGACGAGGAAGAAGCTGAGGCCGAGGACCCCGAGCGGCCGGCAGGAGCGGGTGGCGTGCGCCCCGGTGGTGGTGGCGGCGGCGGCGGCGGCGGGGCCGGCGCGGGGGGCTGCGGCGGGGCCGGGGGTGCGCTTACCAGGCGCGCGGTCACGCTGCGGGTGCTCCTCAAAGATGAGCTTCTGGAGCCCGGCGTCGGGGTGCTGTCCATCTACTACCTGGTGAGCACCCCGCACCCCATCCCATCCCAGAGGGGCAAGAGGGGGAAACAGGCCCAGAGCTCCCCTGCTGCAGGCCGAGCCCGGGTGTGGGGAGGGGAAATTGAGGCATGGAGCATCTAGACTCAGCCCAAACCTTCTGGGTGGGAGGGCATCGTTCACCAAACATCCGTTCCACAAAGGGAAACTGAGGCTCAGAGAGGACACCACTGCTTTCTTCCACCTCGCTCAACCTCTTTGTATCTGTTTCCTCTTCTGTAAAATGGGATTTTTTTATCCCATGGGGTTGTAGGAGGATGAAATGAATAAAGCACTCAGCAGAGGGCCTGGTACACAGTAAGTGGTTTGTGTTTGCTATTATTATTACTGTTATTGTTGTTGGCGGGTTGGTGAACGGCAGCAGTTGTGAATTGAGCACCTGCTGTGTGCTAGGCGGTGTGTTGTATGTTAGGGACACAGCAGTGACCAAGACAACCTTGCCTCTGTCCTTTGAGGGCTCCCAGCCCAGTGAGGAGAGAGGCGATAGGCATACTAGGCAGTGTCCACCCAGGCAGATCACTACAGTGACAGTGAACATACAGGTACCAGAAGGTACCTAAGCCGGAAGGCTTCCTGGAAGTGGGTGCCAGGCCCTGGGGAGCACCATGGCATCAGGGGCCTTGGTGGGTACCAGGTCCTGGGCCCAGCCAGGCTGCTGTCACCGCAGGGGAAGAAGTTCGTGGGGGACCTGCAGCCAGACGGGAGGATCGTGTGGCAGGAAACTGGACAGGTGTTCAACTCACCCAGTGCCTGGGCCACCCACTGCAAGAAGCTGGTCAACCCGGCCAAGAAGTCGGGCTGTGGCTGGGCCTCTGTCAAGTACAAGGGCCAAAAACTGGATAAATACAAGGCAGCCTGGCTCCGTCGACACCAGCTCCATGTTCCCATAGCTGCCACTGATGAGGTACGACGACCTTCAGCCACCTGGAAAAATCTTTCCCTAATTCAGTGTCAGATAAGGAGTACCCAGAGGACATTGGAGTTGGGGTTCTGTGGAATGAGTAAGAGTTTGTCAGAGCAAGCTGAAGGGAAGAGCTTTCCAGAGGAAGGGAATGGCATAGCAAAGCCATGTAGGCATGAAGCAGGACGTGCTGCTTAGGGAGCCATGACTGGCTGATGCAGCTGGAGGTTCTCACGTCTTGGGTAGCTGAGGGGATTGGAGACATTGGCAGGGACCAGATCCTGGAGGGTTGCAAATGCCATGATTATAATAAGTCTTCTTTGAATATTCACCAGCTGGGTGAACTTCACCAAGGACTCTTTCTGGGTCCTTAAGTCTTCTTATGTAAAACTGACATGATAATAGTATCCACAAGTCACAGATGTGTACGTCTGGGTGGCAAGTCCAAAATCTGCAGGGCCGCTGGCAGGCAGGACCCTCAGGGAGCAGTTGATTGACGTTGATCCTGCAGTTTTAAGGCAGAATTCCTTGTTTTCCAGGAAATCTCAGTTGTTACTATTAAGCTCTTTCAATTGACTGGGTGAGACCAACGCACATTATCAAGAATCTTTACTAAAAGTCAGCTTAATGTAGATGTGAATCACCCACCAAATGCCTCCATAGTGACACCTAGACTAGTGTTTGGTTAAACAGTGGCTACTATGGCCAAATCAAGTTGACATATAAAACTAACCTTCACATGTCATGGGGCTGTACATTCAGCAAGTATTTAGTTAAGGGCAGCGGTGTGCCCAGGCCCTGTCCTTGGTGCTGAAGATAAAGCAGAAAGGAAGAAAAAAATCTCTGCGCACATGGAGAGAAAGACAAAGCAATCAAATAAATAAGCCCAGCTTATTGTATGTCAGAGCAGAGTCTGGGGATAGCAGTTGGGAGGGGGGAGGTAGACAGAGTGACCTCACCGAGAAGTGACATTTGAGCAGAGAACTAAAAAAGGAGAGGGAGGCAGCCATGAGGCTGAAAATAGCCTATTTCAAGGCACTGGGGCAGCACTGTTCCTGGTGTGTTGGAGGAACAGAAAAGGGACCTGTGTGGCTGGAGCAGTGAGTGAAAGGGAGGGAGGAGGGAGGACAGGGAGGGGACAGGGCAGGTCATGCAGCACCTTGTGGGCCATGGGGAGGACTTGGGCTTTGACCTGAGGGAGGTGGCACCCCTGGAGGGCTGTGGACATTAGAGGGGAGACCTGACTCAGGGGCTCAAGGTTCCCTCTGGTGGCTGCTGAGGGGAAGACAGACCATAGGGGTTAAGGTGGGAACCAGGACACCAGGATGCAGGTGACTGCACTGATCTGGGTGGGAGATTATGGGATGAACCAGCACAGCCATTGATGGGAGAAGTGAGCAGGTCCTGGCTAATTTTGAAAATGGATCTGAATGGGATTTGCTGATGGCTCAGATGTTGACGTTAGATGTTTTGTGGGTGGGGTGGATGGCGCTGCCCCCACCAGTGATGTAGGGATTCAGGAAGAGCAGGTTTGAGGGATGATGGGGCACAGCATGGCCATGGTGTGTGTGAGATCCTCAGGAGTCCCCCATGGGGAGACATGGAGGGTCAGCTGGACCCTGAGTCTGGAGCTCAGGGCAGGCCCAGGATGGAGACAGAGCTGTGGGTCACTGGGGCATAGACGGGGTTCGAGCCCCAACAGTGGACAAGGCCGCCTGGGAGGGATGGTGAAGGAAGAGATCTGAAAACCTAGGAGGGAGATAGGGGGAAACTGAGGGGTCCTGAAGAGGTGGGAGGGAAGCTGGGTGTGTGCTGCATCCCTAAGGAGTTCCCAGGAGTACAGGGGACCTGGGGTCAGATGCCACTAAGAGAGGGAGAAGGACGGAGACTGAAATGTGACTGTTGGGTATGGACACAGAGAGGTCACCTCGGAAAGGGTGTTGAGGACAGAGCAGGAGAGGTTATTGAGAGAATCTGATAAAATAATCCATGCAAGTGCTTTCCTGGTGAACGGATCAACAGGTGGTATGCTAAAGGCTCTTCTTTCCCCTGACTCCACTCCTGTGGGGCTGGAGGGCACTGTACACTTCCACTGGTGAGACCAGAACTCAGAGACGTTCGGGTGCTGGCCCGAAGTCGCAGTTTGAGGCAGAGGCGGGATTAGAACCTGCCAAGAGGGCACACAGACCTGAGCTGCGCCACAGCCTTAAGCCACTTCTGCTCACTCCCTCCCTCTAGTGGGCACCTAGGGCAACGGCAGGAAGGCTCAGGCCAGCCAGAGGTTTGGGTGGAACTTCATGGAAGGTCGGAGGGCGCTCAGCGGAGGGTCCCGCCTCTGTTCCCCCCCACCCCCACCAGAGCCCGGCCAGCGAAGGGGAGGAGGAGGAGCTAATGATGGAGGAAGACGAGGAGGAGGTTCTGGCCGGAGCCTCAGCGGAGGACAGGAGTCGGAGATCATCGACTAAGGGACCCTCGGAGCCTGCCCATCCCGGTGAGAGGAGAGGGGCAAGGGGGAGATGGGCGGGAGGTGGGCGGAGCTCAGGTGAGCGAGGACCCTGGGGACGGGTCTGGCTTTTCTTTTCCTCAGCACCCCCCAGGTGCCAGGCTGACTTCCTAGCCCCACATACTAATTTCACTTAAATTCTAATGCTTGATTTCTCGGCCCCATTGTCCAAATTCTTAATGTGCTGCCCTGTTTCTTCACCTTGCTGATTTCCATGCTTCCCTATAGGATGTCTTTGCCTTGTTGCCTCATTTCTAGCCCTGCTGCCTGATTTCTTTGGCCCCTTGCCCGGCTCTCTGAGGTTCGCATCTGATTTCCTGAGGCTTTTATCGGTTTTTTTTTTTTTAATCGCCTCTTCCCCATTGGTTAACTGGCCGCCTAATTTCCGAACCGTGCTGTCTGATTTCCCAGAGGCACCACCTGATTTTTAGGTCTGTCTCTGGAGGTGTTTTCTTGGGCTGCCTGGTCTTTTTCCAGTTTTCCAGTTCCAGGCTAGGGAGGGAGGGACGCAACCTTGTTCTGCTTAACCTCAACTCGCAGAGGCCACGCCCCCAGGGAAGCGGGTGGAAAACAAGACCCAGGTGCCGGTGCGCTACTGCATGTTGGGGAGTCGTGACTCTGCCAGGTCAGAGAGCCCCATGCCCGCCAGCCCCCCTGCCCAGTTTACAGGAGCTCTTGCCCACCTGGGGGAAGCAAGATCAGCGGTAGGGTGGGGACAAGGCCTCAGATCTTCAGAGCTGCTGTGGGGGTCTAGGGAACTAGCTTGGGGGTGAGGGAAGGGCCTGGGGGTTCCTGAAGCTGTGGGACCCTCTGGCTCCTACAGGAACCCCCACACCCTGGTGGAAGTGACGTCCTTTGCAGCCATCAACAAGTTCCAGCCATTCAATGTGGCCGTCTCTAGCAACGTACTGTTCCTGCTGGTGGGTGCCGCCTCCCACCTTGCCCCTTAGGAGCCAGGGGGCACGGTTGGGCAGGTGGCTAGGGCACCTGGCAGGGGAATTCCTGGAATTTTAGCTCCCTGAGGCAGGGACTTTGTCTGCTTTGTTCACCACTGGTCAACAGTAGGCACTCAATCAGTGCTTGAATGAAGATGGGCAGGCTGGGTCCGGCACCTGGCCCTTGAGAGCAGGCATTTGGCGCTTGGCTGCAGCCTGAGCCCATCTTCTGACATCCGTCCTCTCCCCAGGACTTCCACAGCCACCTGACTCGCAGCGAGGTTGTGGGATACCTGGGGGGCCGCTGGGACATCAACAGCCAGAGTGGGTATCTGGGGCCTAGGGGCCAGGGGCGTGTTTGGGTCCAGGGTTGATGTCCACACCTTCTCCCTGACTGCGCAGTGCTCACGGTGCTGAGAGCCTTCCCCTGTCGGAGCCGGCTGGGGGATGCGGATACTGCAGCCACCACGGAGGAGGAGGTGAGGGGGTGCACAGGGCGGGCGTTCTGGGTGGGGGCGGCAGGGGTGAGCACAGCTGTCCTGGCCACAGTGTCCTGCCGGCTCGCACAGAGTCAAATCTCAGCAAGTGTGGAAATGAATGTGTGTGAGCGCCCATCCCTGGGCCTGTGACTGCGCTGTTATGCATCCTCTGCACACATCCAGCCCCTTTCCCTCTGAGACTTGGTGTCCTCTCCATGCCTGGCACCTAGTTAAAGGCCCAATAAATATCAGACGCCATCCTTGTCAATGTTCTCATAATGGTGCCTAGTATGCGTCTAGCACTTGTGCCAAGCACTGGACACCCACCTCGTGACACCGTCCCATGTTTCCCGGGGTGAACAGCATTAAATGTCTGCCTGCTCTAACCTTCTCCTTATGCCTGTGCCTGCGTATGCCTCAGCTTTGCCCAGGGTGTCCTGAATGTCTGTTCCTGCTCAAGGGCTCACACATCCACCTCTCTCTTTATTTAACTATTTATTGAACTTCTGCTGTGTGTCAGGCACTATTCCATGAGCTGAGGATACAGCACTGAGAAAAATAACTTTTAGCCAGTGTGTCAGGACAGGTGTATCTTTTTAATATATGTGGTGACTGTCCCCCACTGGATTCGGTGAGGGTAAGGGCAGGGCCTGTCTTGGTCACTGCTGTGTCCCCAGGCCTGGTACGCAGCAGGGGCTTGTTAAATGTGGACCGCTAACGGGCTGGAGGAAGCCAGGCACGCAGGGGCGCAGCGTGAGTTCACCTGGGCTGTAGTGCCCTGGCCGGGCCCCTGCCTAGGCAGTCTCGCCTCTGCCCCCAGATCCACCAGAGCATGCTCCTGCGTGGCCTGTCCCTGGTGGGCTGGTACCACAGCCACCCGCACATCCCGGCACTGCCGTCGCTGCAGGACATCGACGCGCAAATGGACTACCAGCTGCGGCTGCAGGGCTCCAGCAACGGCTTCCAGCCCTGCCTGGCCCTGCTCTGCTGTAAGTCCGGGGCTGGGGCGAAGTGAGTGAGCGAGTGAGCGAGTGAGTGCTGGGGCGGAGTGTGTTTTTGTGCGCGCGTGCGCGCGCAGCGCCGCCCAGCCCAGCCCCTTTCTCCCGCAGCCCCTTACTATTCTGGCAACCCCGGGCCGGAGTCCAAGATCTCCCCCTTCTGGGTGATGCCGCCCTCGGAGGTAGGCGGGGCTGCTGGGAGGTGGAGCCAGGGGAGGGGCGGCGGGGGAAGGCGGGCTGGGCGGGGCCAAGGGGGCTTGCTGAGGGCCTTGTGCCGTGGTCTGGCTCCTGGCTCATTTGGGGACTGGGGTCTCCGTTCCTCCCATTTGTGGAGTGGGAACGTAACCACCGCCCTGTCTGAGGCTCTGTGAGGGCCTGGGTGGTGAGGGATGTTGAAAAGGCTGGGGGCTCTGCGTGTAGCCGCTGCTCGCCTTTACCACGAGGGCCTCCGTCCTGAGCCTTGCCTGGTTTCCTTCCCCTAAGTCCGCTTTGGGGTCAGAAATCAGCCTCGGAAAGCAGTTCCGGGGCTGTGGCTCTCCTCTTGGCCTCTCCTGTCAGAGATGCCACCTTGTCTCCCTAGTCCCACAGCGAGGTACCACCAAGGTGCCCGTGGCTTCCAATGTCCGTTCGCAGCGTGGAGCCGGAGGCTCCTATTTCCCCCCGCCCCCCACCGTCCCCGGGCGCCTCTGGCTTGGGACGGGAGGCCGGTGGTAACTGGCTTGTGTCCTTGCTAGCAAAGGCCCAGTGACTACGGCATCCCCATGGACGTGGAGATGGCCTACGTCCAGGACAGCTTCCTGACCAATGACATCCTGCATGAGATGGTGAGCTCCCTTCGGATTGGGTGGGGTCCCGGGGAGGGGCAGACGGGGCCTGAAGGCATCCAGCTGGAGGGTGGTGACTCTGCGGACTCGGGAAGAGGAATGTGCCGCACCAGGGCGGGCTGGCCCACTGCTGAGAACCACCTGTGGCTGGCAATGGAGTCCCAGATCCTTGTCTTGGCCCCTCCCTCGCCCACGTGCTCCCCTGCCTGGCCTCCTTGTTGTTCTGGAACCTACCAGGGGACGCTCCCACCCCGGTCCTCTGCACCGGCCACAGATTCTCCTAGTGGAGACACTGAGGACTTCAGGAGGCGCCCAGATGACGGCTTTAGTGCCTGTGACTCCACAGGTGTTTGTGTTAGTGGAGCTGGTCGGCCACACCTGTGATTCCATGGGAGCTGTTGGCTGGGCTGACTAGGGGGCAGGCAGCCCAGGCCTGCGTGGACAAAGGGAGTCATGCTTGCCGTGTCTCCTGCCTCGGGTAGTTAAGTGCCCCTCGGCAGAGCTTCCTGCTAAGCTCCCATTTCTGCCAGGTGGCGCTCCTCGGTGGCCCATCTCCTGGGGTCTTGGGGAACACCACCTGTGTGCTGTGCTAGACTGGAAGCCCCCCACGGGGCAGCGGCAACAGGGTCCCACCTGCCCTGTCCCACAGATGCTCCTGGTGGAGTTCTACAAAGGCGCCCCTGACCTCGTGAGGTTCCAGGAGCCCTGGGACCAGGAGCACACCTACCTTGACAAGCTGAAGGTGACTCGCGCCCGCAAGCCCCTCCTTTGGGGAGATGATTCCTGGGGAGCCCCCCAAGGATGTATCTCTCTGGGGGAGGGGGTGGGGGCTGTGAAACAGTGGTGTCCTACAATGGTATGCACAGAACTATTCCAGCCAGAGAGGAGTGCTGCCCAGGGGAAGTCTTGTTTTATCGCACAGGGGTGCGGGTGGGGGTGACGGTGGTAAAGATCACCGGCCCTGGGGACGTCAGGACCCCAGGGTATCCCAGATGGAGAAGCTACATGGGACTGCTTCATACCATGGCTGCCCAGGGAGGATGCAGAGGGGTTCTGATCTGATTCCGAGTCATGCGTGCCAGCAAGGCGGAACAAAACAAAGGCAGATAGTGTTGTGAGCGAGTTTCTCTAGCTCCCTGGCCCCATTTACTGGGACATTTAAATAAGGGCTTGGTGGCCTCTTGAGTGTGTCTGATTTATTTCCTGTTTCAAAGTCATTCTCAGAAGGCACGCTCAACTCTTGCTTTGCAGAGAAACATAGTTTCTCCCATGTTGCTTCTTTTATTTGAACTTAAAAAAGGGGACCAAGGCTTAAAGCTCCCTGGGAGTCCCCGAGCTGGGTGGGCCCTAGAGATCAGAGTGTGAGAGATCTAGGCAGCTGGGGTGAGAGCAGGATTTGGAATGTGCAGGACATTCCACATTGGTCAGCCAGGCCTCTGGTTGCATAAGGCTCCTCTTGTTAGAAAACACTGCTTTTGGGACACTGGCTAGACAGTGTGCTCCAGTCAGAAGAGCCCCTCCCCTAGGCTGCAGCACTTGGGGCTCATGCAGGCAGGAACTGGGGGGGGCCAGGACCCCTGGGTGCAGCCCTGAGGGGCCAGCCCTGCCCGTTTCAGATCTCCCTAGCCAGCAGGACGCCCCAGGACCAGGGCCTGTGCCACACGCTGGAGCAGGTGTACAGCGTCCTCAAGCAAGGGAGCTGAGACCAACCCCTGGCGGCCCTGGGGGCTTTGTGCATGGCTTTGTTGCTCCATCCCTGCGTGCTGGGCTGTGTAGTGGCCGGAGCGCAGAGAATAAAGAGAAGCAAACAGCCCAGGAGTGTGTCTCGCTCTGGGTGGGGGAGCCCCGAACACTTGTTGCTGGGCGTGTAGGCTGCACTTGGGCAGCGGAGCTCCCTGGGCGGCACTGGGCGCAGGGGGCGCTGCATCCACACTGTGGACCTTCTGGGGCTGGGGCTTCAGGGAGGGGCCTGCAGGGGACATACTGCCCACGCTGGTAGCTGGACACGGGATGGCCACCCCAGGAATGGGGCCTGGCGGCGGGCGGCCACATGGGCCCTGTCCAGACACCTACAGGGCCTGTGAGCTGGGGACCCTGCACCACAACTAGACAAGAGGCTGTAGAAAGAGACATTTAATACTTCTTTTTTAAAAAAAAATCAAGATTACAATTTGATCTGCCCTAGACTGTTGCCAAGGCTATACTGCTCATGGCCAGGACACCTGTGCCAGTGTAATGGTGGCAAGGGGGCTCCATGGTGAGCAAGCCTGGTGTCTAGAGGCTCTCTGCTGGGTCACTGGAGGAGGGGAATGTGAACCAGGTCTGAGGTCCCCCATTTAGCCCATTTTCAGATTAGACAAACAGGGAAGTGGATGTGAGGCTGGGGGCCTGCTGGTGCCTGCCTTGGACTGGAGGTGGCTGGGCTCACTGTTGACAGTGGCCTGATCAGGACAGGGGAGGTGTTTGTGACCCTCCCGGAGGGCAGCCCCAGCAGCCAGGGGTCTGGGAACAGTCACTCATCAAAGACTTTGTGCTTGGCCTTCTGCAAAGCAGAGGCTGGGGGGCTCCTGTGGTCCCTTGTGGGGGGGACGGGGGGGATGGTGGGGAGTGCAAGCTGGTGGGTGGCCACTTGTGCCAGGGAGAAAAGGTCCATGTGCTCAGCTGGGGTGAGGGCGGTGGGAATAGTCTGTGGGGCTCACTGTCCTTGTGGGGGTGGGGAGCAGTGGCAGCCCAAGGGCTGCTAAGGAGAGGGGCCTGTCCTCCAAGCCATTGGCTGGAGTGAAGGGGTGAGACCCTCCTGACGGAGGCACCTGTGGGCCTGCAGAGCCCTGGAGTGGGGGCTGGGAAGGGGCGTGCTGGGAGGATTTAAAAGGGCAGTGGGTCTCAGTCAGGGGTCTGACTCAGCCCGCCCCATCACACGTTCAGTTTTGTCCCACTGTGGGCAGGTCTCCTGGCAGGGTGGGCGAGGGCTAGAGAGGGGAGCTGACCATGTCAGGGGAGCGTGTGCCCGCCCATGTGGCATCACCAGCCCTTGAAGGGGTGAGAGGAAGTTAGTGTTTCTAAGAGCACCTTAGTGTGGCCCCCTCGGGCAGCTGGGCTAGGCACCACCGGAGCAGCCGAGAGGAGGTACACTGCCCAGCCCAGGACAGCGGGCTGCAGCCGGAAGGAGCCTGTGACCGCGGGGAGAGCAAGGAGGAGGAGGGCTCCCCGCAGTCGGGCCTGCCGGCTGTGCGCAGCGCTCTGCCCAGGATAGTGGCCGCAGGCTGGCAGGGTGGGGTGGTCACTGTGGCAGGGGCACCAGAACCTCCACGTAGCTGAGCGGGAAGAACCCCGACTGCCCGCGGAGCATGCCCTCGTACCAGTTCTCGTCGATCTGGTTGGTCAGCGTGATGATGTCGCCCTCGTGGAAGCCCAGCTCTCCGTCGTTCTCAGGCTCGAAGTCGTACAGCGCCTTGCAGCTTGGCTGGTCCAGGGGTGCTGGGGAGGGATGGGCGTGACGCTGGGCTTCCACTGGCTCTCGGCTCAGGCCCCTGGTTCCCTGGGCCCCGTTGGGTGACAGCCATTGTCCTGCCCTGGTCCTGCTGCCTGGCTGCTGCTCGGTCGCCAGCCAGGAAGGAGGAGCACGTGACAAGCCAGGGGACAGGGCTGTGTGAGTGGTTACCAAAGGCTGCTGGGAGGAGCAGGACACAGCCCACCGTCCTCAGGGTGCCACTCCGAGCCTGGAGCCAGCAGGGAACCCTGGTGCCCTGAGTATGCGTGGAGAGGTCGTGCTGTGCTGCCCAGGGGCCCAGTGCACCCTTGCTTGAGCACTTCTGTGGGGGAAGGGGAGGGGGAAAAAGACTTCCGGAACAGACTAGGAGGTGACATTGTAAACTGAGGCAGGGAGCGTGCGGAAGCAGGCTTGTACCCCGGGGTCACTCACGCATGCTCCTGCTGGGGGTCCGGACTGGCTTGTTGGAAGATCGGAAGGATGACGAAGCTACAAGCAGACAAAGCACGGAGGTGCACTGAGGACACGGGGTGGGGCCTGGTTCTGGCCCTGGGGGCCCTTCCCCACCCAGCTCTGCACTGTGGATGGAGTGGCAGGCTGGGGGCCATCCCCAAAGGAGCCTAGCTCTTGAAAGTCCCGGGACAGCAAGGTCCACTCCCCACTTGTTACCTGTGATCTTGGGGGCCGGAGTACAGGGGAAGTCCCCGTTGGACTGCTCAGCCTCTCCAAGGTCAAGGGGTTCTCGGGGCTTGGGCTTATATTCCCGCCGGGGGCGTGAGGAGGCTTCCTGCACCCTGGGTTTGGGGAGGGAGAGCCATGAATAGCCTCTGTCTTGAGCCCTGACAAACAGGAACACCCCCCAGTGTTGGGGCTGTTGCCCTATGACTTGGGGTGATGTGGGAGGAGAGAGCTGGGCAGGCTATCAGGGGAACCCTGGGCCCGACCAAAGGGCTTCCTCATTGGCTCTGACCAGCCCCCTCAGCAGCTGGGAAGCTGGGGCCCAACACACCCCCACCCAAGGCTTCCTTTTTCAGGCCCCAGATGCTGGCTGACTGTTGGGTGGGGGTGGGGGTCCCAGGGCAGGAAGTACGGGCATGGAATAAGGGGCTCCCAGGTCAGCCTAGGTGGCCCGGAGCTCTGAAATGCCCCATTCTCCTAGCCTCCTGTGCTTAGGCCACTCGAACCCTCTCCTTCAGGAGCCAGGAAGAGCCCAGTGATGTCCTGCTGCCTCCTGGGACCCCCCACCCCCCATGCAGCCTTAGCCACCAGGCCAGCACATGCAGGGGGCACCCAAGCGGAGGCAGGGGGCCTGGGCTCACCTCCGCTTGAGCTTCTCGACCAGCTCCTCCAGGATCTGCACTGCCTGCCGGTGGTAGTCCAGCTGGGCGTCCACCAGGGCGGAGAGCTGGCTCACCTGCTCGATCTGCAAGTGGCCAGCCAGGGCTGATGGGGGCCCCTGAGCCCACCTCCAGGCCACCACCCACAGGGAGACTTCCCAGGCTGCTCTAGGCACTGCGGCCTGGTCCCCTCCCCATCTGCCTGACCCTCGAGCTACAGCTGGAGGATGAAGGGCCTGAGGGAGACCCCAAAGCCTTGGTGGGCCGCTGCTGACCCCTCTGGCGCTATAACTCCCTGTGTCCCTCTGCCTTACAGGCTGGCCCGCCGCTGGGCCCCTTGTTTCAGAGGCTCCCACAGGGTGGGCCCGGCCTGCTGGGTGCGAGTGCACATACGTCCGTCTCCAGGAGGTTGTGCATGCTGGTCTCAGACACCTCCTTGGACTCCTCGAACTTCTCCATGGCCTGGCGCAGCTCCTCGTCAGGGATCTTGCCCTGCCGCTTCTTTTTGTAGTCGAAGTCCAGGCGGCGGCTCTCCAGCTTCCTCAGGTGGTGCTGGGGGGTGGGGGTGGGGCCTCAGGGAGGGCGCTTCCCGCTGCAGGAGTCTGCAGAGTGGGCTGGGGAGGGAGGGCGGGGCCCGGGCTGCACTGGGGGCCGGGCGGGAGGCGGGCTCTGCGCGGCTCACCTGGATCTCCTTCAGGTCCTTATCGCACAGGTTCTGGAGGGGGTCGATGAAGTTCTGCTTGACCTCTATGTCCAGGGAGTCCTTCACCTCGGCCAGGCGCCTCATGGACTCCCCTGCATCCAGCAGCGCATCGCCTGCACATGGGAGGCGGGGGAGCTGTCATGGGAGGCCTTGGCCTACAGGCTAGACACCCCTAAGTTCTAAAGTGCCCCCATGTCCCACAGCCAAGGACCAGGACGGCAGAATTCAGAACGAGATGAGAGCCCCTCAAGTCTGAACCTGAGCTGCTGGTGATGGGGGTCAACAAACTGCCTTCCCCCAGGGAAGGTAGAAGGGAGGGACCAGGTTTGCCCTGAACCGGCAGATGTAGGAGGGCAGTGTTCCCGGGCTGTGGCACTGCAGGGGGCAGAGGGGCTGCCCCAGGTGCCCCAGCCGCCCTCGTCCGAGGGCTAGGCAGCACACGAGAGGGTTCTGGAGCTCAGGGAGGGAGGTGCCGTCCCGCGCACCAGTGCAGGAATGCATGGCCATCCCGATGTCACCGTGCCGCTCTGTGGGCTCACCAAAGTTGGACTCGCTGCCCAGCTCCTTCCCGTGGCGGATCATGCACTCGCCCAGCAGGCCCTCTGACTGCGGGTAGCCCGGGCTCTTCACCTGCCCTCGGATCTTGGACACAGTGTTGAGCATCGTCAGCTTGGCTCGTGAGGCTGGAAGAGGAGGGGCCGGGAGGCTGTGCGGGTGACCTCCCAAGGCTCCAGGCCTCCACAGCTGGCTGCCGCCTGCGGCCCTGGCTGCCATTCTCAAGCACTCAGTGCCATGCCTGCTGACAGCCAGGCTCCGGGGAGAACCTCCCAAGCAGACTTTCCCTCCTCTGCTCTTGTCAGCCAGAAGCAGCACTGGCAGTGGGCAGGTGATTGGCTCCCCAGGGCCTCCTCGTCCCGGAGCATAGCTCTGAGTGGAACCTCCTGTCTCTGAGCTGGGCAGTGCCTCAGAGAAGTGCCTGTGGGCAGGTACAGGTGTGTAGAGCTACAGCGCCCCAGATCCCACCCATGTGGGGGAGCAGCTGGGTCCTGGCAAGGCCTCGAAGGGACACGGGTGCTTAGCTGCCTGTCCCACGTCTAACGCCTCCTGCTACAATTTGGATGTTCCTCAGGGAAAGGGCCCCACACCTCCTTCTCATCCTATGAGATCCCTCCTTGCTCAAAGGTGGGCATGTGGCTGGGGCCTGGCAAACGGGATGGGCACCCAACTCAAACTAGTCCAGTGAGTTGGCTGGGGGAAGGCAGTGCTTTTCTGCTGGGACAGTTAGCTGGGAGGGTGATTTAAGGCTCAGGTGCCACAAGGACTGAGAGCTGCCTGAGCAAATGGAAAGGAAACACATGACCTTGATGGCATCCTATGGACCCCTGTATCCGGCCCCTCTTGAAGCCTGCCTGTCCCAGGGCATGCAGCTCTGGAGCCCATGCATTCCTTCTCCGCGCTCCAGTTCCGGGAACACCCCGACTGACAGAGCCGGGCAGCAGGCTGGTGCCCTACCTGGGTTGGGCTGCAGGTACTCGATGGTCCTGGCCAGCACTTCCGCCACAGCCTTGCTGGTGACGTCCACCTTCTGTAAAGAGAGGCAGCACATGGGGTTTTGCACCCACTGGGGCACCCTGGCCCTGCTCCCTCAGAGCCCACACAGGAACTGCCCGCTGCTCTGGGGGCTGCTGGCCTCCCTGCCTCCTGCTCACTCCTCGGCGGGGCCTCGGCTGTGGAGGTCTACTGCCCACCTAGTCCATCCTGATACGCCTGCCCCTGCCGCAGCTGTCAGGCCTGCGCGCCAGGCGCCAGAGCAGGCAGGCTGCCTCCCCCGTTACCTTCTCCATCTCTCTGAAGTCATCGTCGAGCTTGGTCCCTTCAGCCCCTCCGACCTTCTCACTGACCAGCTAGGGGACAGAAAAGGGGAAGAGTGTGAGCCGAGGAGGAGGCCCCAGGACACCCCCAACCACGTCCACTGCAGGAGGAGGTCGAGGAGTCAGGACATCCACAGTGGCTGCTCAGGGATGCTGAACGTGGCAGCAAAGCCCCGGCTCCACATCCACAGACTCCTTCAAACCTGGGCAGAGGCACCTCCTACTGGGGGCCTTCCCAGGCCATGCCCACCCCACTGGCTTGTGCTTGCGGCTCCAGTCCTGGCCGGGGTCCCCACCCCCACAGAGGGTCGTTCCCTCAGCACAGAGGTGCGGGGCCCAGATGGGGGACTGTGGTTTAGCTGTGGGTGCGGTGATGAGGTTCACTAAGGGAACTGCACACCTCCCTTCCCGAATGCCTAACTCTCTAAGAAGAAATTTCAGGGACCCCTGGGGCCAGCACTTCCCCCAAATTTTCCAGGGGCACCTCTGAGGACAGACAGGTGTGCATCGGAGAGACCTGTGCTGCCCAGGCCACCTGTCACGTGTGCACGTGCATGCACACAAACCCGAGCAGCAGCCTGCATGCTCACTCACGCTGAATCACCTGCCCCGGCCCCAGAGCAGCAGTGTGTGACACGTCCAGTTTCTTATGTTTGAGCACAGGTATGCACGCGTGCTCACATGCTCGATTTCCTGGTGGCTAGCGGCTGTCTCTGCCCACCCATCTAGAACCTTCCTGGGGCCTGGGTGGCCGCCCGCCTGCAGGAGCGATCTGACCATTGGGCCTGCTGGTGGATCCACCACCTCCTACGCGTGCAGTCTCTGGCAAAGGTCGTGGCCCAGCCCCGCCTCTCCCCCTTAGCGAGGGTGACAGGTACGGACCAGTAGGGCTGTGGCGACGCTGCGGTGGACGCAGGCACAGTGAGCACGGGACGCCCACACCTCTGACCACTGTCATGTGTCCTTCCAGGGACACTGTGCAGAACTCCATACAGCCTATCAGTCTTTGTCCCCCCACGTCCTCCAGGACCAAAAGGGGATGGGGCCGTGTGCTCTGCAGGTCAACAGTTCTCAACTTGGCTGCACCCCGGGAGTCCAGAAGCAGGCTGGGTGCAGGTGAGAGGTGACGCCATAGCAGTGGGGGACGGGAAGGAAGCACGGCTGGTGCCAGGCCCGCCCAGTGACTGTCACCGCAAGCTGCTCAGGCTGTGCCCTGCCATGGACCGTCCTTGAGGAAACCTCGCAGGAGAGGCTGGGACTGGCCTCCCGGTTCTGCTAATGACTTTATAAGGAAAGACCCCGGTCTTTCCCTAGGCGTTCATGGGGCGTTCCACTTTATTTCATGGGACAGTTTCACTTCTTTTGATTACGGTAAAACAGGACATTCTCAAATTTGGTGGTTGCTAGAGAGGGAAATGAGTGAGCAGCCTGCCATGGGACATGGCTTTTCTGGTGAACTGAGTGGGGAGCTGAAGCAGTGGTGCTCAAAACCACACCTTCCGGGCCCAGGGCACTGGGGCCGGTGGCCGGCTCCACGCAGGACGGGCGGCTGAGGGCAGAGGTTCTCTCTAGGAGGTGCCACATCTTTCCTCTGAGGGGAGGCAGTGCAGGCAGACCCCGCAGCCTCTTCTGGGCCTGACAGTGTCACTTTCCCCACCTCCCCGGGAATCTGTGAGTCCCAAGTTCCCAGGACAGCTCCTCGGCCACCGCCACCTGGGCTGGGTTTACCTGGTCACCTTGCACTTCAGTCCAGGGAGGCTGCACCGGAGATGGTCCAGCCCACCTGGGAGCTCGGAGCCCAAGTTCCCCAGGAGTGGCTGACTGGCCCTGGGTCCCTGCTCTCCAAAGCTCACAGTCTTGGAAACAGCACATCCTTTTATAAAAGGATGACAAGCCAAAAGGAAACAGTGGGAAAACCAAAGAAACCACATGCTATAACCACAGCAACAGAAGGGATGCAGGGCTGAGTGGGCGCTTTCCAGGGGCGTAGGCCCGGGAGTTCACGGGGAGAGCTAGGGGCTGCGTGGGGGGTCACAGGGAAGCACCTGTGGTGTGTGAAGTGGGCTTTGCCAGGGACTTGGGGCCTCCTGTTGCTGAGCAGCCAGCCCTGCACGTAGGCGCTGCAGGGCACTGTCCATGGGGAAGGCCACGACCCCAACACCAGTCCTGCTCAGGAAAATGCGCAGTTTTGGACCCTGTAAGAGCAGCAGCACCGGCGTGGAGCAAACACCTCCACACACAGAATCTGCGCTCGTGTTCGGTGAGCTCACCTCCCGCACTCCCCCACTTGGCGCTCACTAAAACCCGATCGTGTCTCCAGGTCACGAGAGGAAACTGAGGCACAGGGCTCAGCAGCCCGAGGGTGGAAGCCCACTCCCTTCGGCACACCCCGGGAGCAACCAGGGGTGCCGCCCCCGCCCTGGCTCACGGTACAGAGGGGCCAGCACCACAGGAGGGTGGCTGTGACCGCAGTGGTGTATGTAAGCCGTGGCCCTGTGGCCCTCCGGGCTGGGTCAGAGCCTGAGTCACCGGCAGGGGCCCCATGAGAGCCGCCATCGTGAAGCCCATGCCTGCGCCTCCTGGGACAAATAAGGGTTTGTTCTCCAAGTGCTGGGAATGTTTTCCAAGACTCAACCCCGGTTCAGGTGCTGGTCATGCCCCCTGGAGAGGCACTGGGAGACCTGGGCTGGGCATCGCCTGCCAGGTGAGACCCCAGGCTGAACAGTCACTGTTGGAGAGGCTGCCACTCAGCCAGGCCTGGCACCTGCCAGAGGATGCTGCCTGGATCCTGCCTGTGGCAAGTGCTCAGTGACTGTGTTCCACCAGGGGCCTAGAGGGGTCTCTCCTGGGGGTGGCCAGGGAGCTACCTGTTAATAAGGGTCCACAGGTGGCTCTGAGACCAGCCAGCCAGGTGTGAAGGCCATGCCATGCCCAGGCCACCAGGTGAGAGCTGCTGCTCTGTGACACGTCTGAGCACTGGCCTTCCTGCGCCTGTCCTCTTTAATGGCTTTGGTGGGCCTTCGCTGGCCTGCCCTACGGCCCAGCTGCCCACCAGGAGCGAGCTCTTGGAAGAGTGTTTGTATCGGCACCTCCATCCGCCTGCAGGGAAGCACCTTGGGAGGCCCCTCTGCTGTCTGTCTCTGGGGCTACCATTCTGGGAAATGGTACAAATGGACTCATATCATATGTCTGGCCTGAGAAGTATTTCCCCCATGTTATTTTTCACCTTTGGTAAGAGAGTGTCTTACCCCCAGCCCAGGCAGCCCCAAATTCAAACAGCAGCTTAGACTACAGAGATGGGTACTGCCCGTGAGGGTGTAAAGGAAGCCCCCAGTCCTGTTTGTGTCCCCGAGTGCCTGACCCACCTGCGAAGCCCCAGCCTGCATCCCACCTAGACTCTGAATGGTCATATTTGTGACAAGCCTACCAGTGACTGCCATGGGCAGGTGGTGGCCTAGTTCAGGGTCTCCCATTTATTAGTAGAGCCACGGTGACCACCAGTGCCACCGTGAGCCGGGTGTGGGAAGGGTATGAGCCTGAGATGGTCACGGTCTTCACCCCAGAGCACCCACCCGACTGAGCGCAGGTGCTGACCAGCGGGCACCAATCATAAAGGCCAACCTGAGAAGGGGTTATTCTTCAGAGACGGGTGATCCTAGACCTTTGGCTATCTTTGAGCAAAACAAGGAACCTGACACACGGACACAGAACACGCAACGATGCACCAAAGGAAACAAGATGGAGGCACAGAAAAGTGAGGCAGGCGAACAGCAGGCTGTGGAATCCAACCATCCCATCGGGAAACCTGATCGATACGACACGGAACATAAATGGGCCTATCTGCAGGGCACATGATCTGCTTTGATGAATTAAAGAGTTTAAGGAAAAAAGAGGAGGAGGAGGAGTAAACTGGCCCACAGGGGAGAGGGGCAGGGCTGTGGGGCCTGGCTGGCCCGCCAGGGTGGGCACTCTGAGCGCTCCTGCCCTGCGTCCGGCCATGCTGTGCTCAGGGGACAGGACCCTGGGGGCAGGCTTCCCCTCCCGCCCTGTCAGGCCAGGAGGACGCTGTGCAGGCGGCCCCTCCCCTCGCCCCCAGCGGCCGGCAGGCCCAGAGGAGGGGCTGCTCTTGGGCGCTGGCTGCAGAGGCAGAGCGAATGGCCCACACAGAGAAAATGGCCTAAGGGCAGAAAGACCCTTGAGGGTTCAGGCCCAGCCTCCCTGGCTGTGTGGCCCTGGTCAAGCCATCCTCGGGATCTGGGCCAGTGAGCGGCCCTCCCTCCAGGCGGAGGCGCTGTGACCCACGGTTCTCCGGTGTGAGCGCTTCCAGCCACAGTCAGGAGTGGGGGTCACCAGGCTGGCGCTCGCCAACTATCACACAGGTGATGAACCACGTCCGAAGCGGGCAAGGATGCGGAAGGGGCACCAGGCTGTCCTGGCCTCCAGCAGCGCCCTCTGGCGAGGGAGAGGAACGTTAGCCATAACAACAGTATGGAGAAGAATGTGATCAGAGCCACAGGGGAGGTGTAAACACGCCCAAACAGCGGCGGCACGCGGGCTGGACGCACTGCGAAGGCCTGCCAGATGGGCAGAGGTCATTCTGGGTGACGTGTAATATGTCCTGTCATAGATGTCACATCTACTTGATGACAATGCATCTATTTTACAGACAAGGAAACCAAGGGGTGAGAGGTGGAAGAATTTAAGGCTGTCGAGCCCTAAGTGGAGATGCTGGGGGCTATGCCCAGAACTGTCAGGCTGGCCAACAACAGAATGGGGGTGAAGCCCAGGGCCTATGCAGGGCCTGGCTGGAAGGGTGCCTGCTGTGTAGAATGCCTGGACATGGGAGGCTCCAGGAGGGGACTGTGATGATCCCAGGCAGAGTTGAGAAATTCCCGAGCTGGGTAACAGCGTGGGGAAGGGAGGGAGGGACACAAAGACGGGCACGTTGGCCTCTAAATCTCTGCTGGCTTCAACTCCCCTCCCTGCTGGCCTCCTACCATCTGGAGGGCTACCTGCAAACACCTCAGAGCAACACTTCAAGTTTCCATTGCAGCCTGTCCATGACTGAGAGTCCAGGATATGGGCAGAACCCAGGCTGGCCTGCGTGCAGCTGACATACGAGACTGGTGGTCTTGTAGTCTCTCTACACCCTTGCATGCTTAGGCCCCTGACTCAGGGACGCTGACGCAGACACTGGATGGTACTCCTCTTCAGCTACCTGGACTCTCTTCCTGGGAAGGTGAGCTGGGTGTGCTTGTGGAGAGGTAACATGCCCCGTGCGCTGCTGCCCCGAAGCCTCCTGCTCTTGACATGTCTGTCCCTGCCTGAACACTTCAGTGACCCCCAGTGTTGCCGGGACCCTGGGGATGATTTCCAAAGCCTGGGCCCTTGTAAGTGGCTCAGTTAATGCTTGCTGGAGGGGGCGGTGCCCTGGCTGCCTGCAGCCTGCCTCCCACATGACTCCAAGGGCAAAGGCCAGGGGACGTGCGGCCCTGAGGGGCGAGGAAGTGCCGCCCACCGAGTAGAGGCCCCAGGAACACCAGCTGCTCCCGAATGAAACTGCCCTACCCTGACCAGGACAGACTAGGGTAGAAACTCCTCGACCCCTCAAGCCAAGAAGATGCTTCACCAGGAAGACGAAGGCTCTGGCAGCCAAAGGGAGGGGCCTTGGCTGTTGCAGGCCTTCAGTAAATATTTGGGAGCTGACTGAGGGTGTAAGTCACCATCCCCTTTGTTAAACCTCACTGAGGGAAGTTTTCCTATGAGACTGAATGTCCTCGGCATACCAGGAATTCTGAGATTTCCCCGGATTTACTGGTCCCCCTCATGCACCGGGTATACATTTCCTGTCCTGGTGATCAAAGTGAAATATTTTCTAAAAAGCAGCTTTGCGACTGGGATGGTGGAAATGATCAACCAGGAAAAGGCTTCTGAAGTTACTCTTCACGTTTAATAAACCCCAAACTGGCACCATGACCAAAATCAGGCCACAAGGGGCAAAGAGACCCACAGATATACCCCTGTGCGTGGCGTGTCATAGGTTTATCGGGAACCTAGTCTGGGCAGCAGAAGGGTAGTGGCCTCTCAGTAGAAGCGGCAGTCTCGGCTGGGGCTGGTGGCTGCTACTGGCTCCGAAGTAGAACCCTCAGGGTCCCAAGTGCACAGGCACGCCAGTTACATGGTCTCCCAGCCAGATGGGGCCCTGGCTGTCACCTCGGGAAGGGCGGGAGCCTGGCACGGGGGCCTTAGTCAGCCTGGCCTCTCGCAGCCTAAGCCCCTGTGGTTCTCTGCCCCGGGCAGGGCTGGCCTTTACACCATGTCTCAGGCTGGCTCGGGGCTCTGCCTCCCCACACAAACCCATCTCAGGACTGCTTGGCTCCTGGCTCCTTGCGCTTGAGAACGGGACTCCCGGGGTGGCATGGGGGAAAATGCTTCGCTGTCTGGAAGGCAGCGTGCTGCATGCCCCAGGCCCCGTGAATTTCCAGCAGCTGCTCCCCTCCCCAGCACACTACAGTGACAGGGGAAATCTTGACACAGGAAAAATCCTCTCAGTGTCACCTGTCTGGCTGAATCTGAGCCTGAGCTGGACACGGCACAGGGCGCAAAGCAGGAACCAGCCTGTGGGAGAACTGCCTTGGAAGGAAGTGGGGAGGCAGGCGAGGGACAATCACTCAGTGACTGTCGGAGGGGATGAAGAGGCAGAGGAAAAAGCTCCGTGTGCTGCTGTTCCCAGCACAGCAGAGGTGCAGCCGAGAACCCCCAGCGAGAGGGTCCTCCAGGGCAGACCGTGAGAGCTGCCCCTTCAGCTCCAGGCTGAAAAGGACTTTTCTTCGCTGACACCAAGTCACCAGACCTCTGTGAGTGTCTGGCCCACTCCTCCCACTGTGTCAGTTTTCCTGATCAGGCCTTAGACTGTGCCCCAGGCTTTAAATACCCGAGAATCCATCATGAGGGCCCCCGTGTGCCTCTATGAGCCCTCCTCCTGCCTGCACAGGACATGCCCTGCCCGGCTCACTCTTCTTCCTTCCCAGGACCCCCAGCTGGTCTCCCCTTCCCAGGCCTGGCCAGTCTCCTGTCCGGAACCATCCGAGAGTCAGGACCTCCTGTCCTCTCCAGGCACTTACCCTGACTTTGCGTCACAGCACCCCCTCCCTGGGACTGCTCCCCATCCTCCCCTGCCTGTCAGTTCCGTTCCAGCCTAATTCCTGCTGTAGTGTGGAGGCCTCAGCTTCAGCGTGACTTCCTGTTAGGGTACCCCATGTCTTTCAGAGTGCTCTGGCGTTCTAATTCTGCATGCCATACATCCTACATTTGTTCCCTGGAGCCAAACACAAGTTCCCAGGGTGCAGGTGGGACCCTGTGTGTCTTGCTTTTCTACCCACCCCCCAACCCTAGCACATGATATGGGCTTGATGGATATCATGTGACCTAATGCTCTACACCCAGGTCACCCTGAAGGGCTTCCCGTCTCACCCACAAATGGTGAGCTTGTGGACTGTGTCAGAGTCAGATGCTGCCCACGCTCCAGCCTCTGCCTTCTGGGGTGCCCTTTCCTCTCCTACCAGAGGAGCTACAAAGCTCAGGTGCATGGGCATGGGAGGACCTGGAGGTGGGGAGATCTGGGACCAGGAGGCCACAGAGGTACAGCGAGAGGCTGGACAGACAGGGCAGTTGCAAAATGCCATTTCCTGCTGCTCCAGCCCCAGCTTCAGCAAGACATGAAGAGAGCCTCAGCCCTGTTTGAGGAAAATGCCTCCCTCCCTCCAAGGTGACTCAGCAGTCCTCAGAACTGGGGTGATGGGGAGCTCATACCCCGCCTGGCCCGAGCTCCATGTGGACAGTGGCAGGGAAGGCAGCCTGTGTGGGGCCCAGGTGGCCAGCCTGGCCACGGGCGGGGTTTCCCCTCACAGCTGTCTGGCCAGCAGCCACAGGCCTGAGCACCATCCAGACGTGCTGCTGGGGGGCAGTGGCCCGGGGTCAGGGTGCCAGGCTACTAGTCCCGACTCCTCTGGGGACCCTCCCAATTTCTTTGTCTGTGAAACCAGAGTGCTGGCCCAGGTTCAACTCTGATGACTGGCAGTCTTGGGATTTCCACTAAGAGACCAAGTTTCCCCAAAAGGAAGCAGATGCACGTAACAAAAGCTGCTCCCTACTTTCATTCATGGTTACCCAGTTCCCTGGTCAATCTCCCAGAGACTGGAGGAGGAAGTGGGTGCCACTGGGTGCTGGAGAAAGCTAGCGTCTACATGAAGCACTTATGGCTTCCAGCTTTTAATGTTTCCATGAACATTAGAGACGTCGGTATTTCCATGTATGTTTCCATGAAACATTAGAGACAAACAGCAGAGGCGTTATTGTTCCCTGGACCTACTGCCTTGACAGCACTTTTGCCATCCCTGAAACGCCAAGAGGAAGGGATGGAGCCAACCAAAACCTCCAGCCTCCCCGGCCCAGCCATGACTTCTGGGCAGGAATCTCCACCTTATTAGTCGGACCACCACAGCCCTGGGAGGTGACATGGCTTGCCGAGGGCCAGGTTGTGTAATGTGTGAGTGTGAGTTTGTGTGTGCATGTGCGTGTGACCCCAAGCAAGAGAGGCGGGCTAGCCAGGGAAAGTTGAAATCACCCAACTTGGGAGGTTGATCCTGCACTTCTCTGACTTGTTTTCTCATTTTCAGAGACCTGCCAGGCTGCTGGAGTGCTGCGTGGACCACGGAGCTGACTAACAACGAGCAGGAGAACTAGGGCCGGCACTCAGGGATGGGCTGCAGACCCCTCCCCAACCCCCCGGCCAGCAAGCCACACCCCACATCCCAGGCCCCCAGAGGCAGGCAGTTAGGGGACCCGAGTGACAGTGGGGGATGCCCATGCAGTACTACACTGTGCTGACGTGCTGGCCTGGAGGCAGAGGACCTGCATTTGAGGGCCAGCCAGCTCCGCCTTCTGAAGCTCTGTGCTCTCACACAATACCCTGTGACATGAGGCTGAAGCCCCTGCAACGTTACAGAGTTTCCCACCAATCCCAAAGGTGCACTGGACCAAGAGCTGCTCGGGGGACCCCAGACTCACTTATGCAGATCCCTGCCAGCGGCTCAATGCCTTTCACATGGGAAGAATCAGGCCCTCTGCTTGGCCCTCGCTGGCTATGGCTCTGCCCAGAACACAACCTGAGAAAGTGAGGCAGCAGACCAGGGTCCGGGCTCAGGCTGGAAGCCCACTCTGCCTCCTTCCAGGGGAGGTGGAGGAAATGAGTCCTGCTGAGTTGGGGACTCTACCAGGCCTGACCCTGGGCTGCGCTGAGGGATTTTGCCAGCAAGCGAGGGCCCAGGGACTGCTGAGCTCATCTCCAGTAATGAATGGAGACGGGAATTCTCGCCAGAGCTGGTATACAAAGGCCTCATGTACTTTCATTTCTCAACTCGGGGCAGGTGGGATGGCTGCATGTCACACTACTGGGGAAGTCTATATCAGATGAAACTTATAAAAAGGAACACCCAACCCACAAACAAACGAGGTGATAAATCTGAGTCGTGCTTGCCAGGGCAGCGCCAGCTCTGTACCACTAGCACCACCAACCATGTGCCGGGCTTCACGTCACTCTGTTACGTATATGGCAGAGGTGATAAGGCACTTATGCGGACTCATCTTTTATCAATGACTGAGCTGACATGGAGTAAGTAGCCCTTCAGGGGATGGGAAACGGAGCTTGGAGAGCCTGTGAGACACAGGAACCCCCTCTGCCTCAGACATTGTAACCATAACCTACTCACCCACAGGAGGCTGGAGGCACCCGGGCACAAGGCTCAGTGAGGGGCCATGTGCGTCCTTACCAGATGGGCTGAGGTGACCAACCGATCCAAAAGCCCAGAACCCCTGCCTCCTGGAACACAGATGCCATCTCCCCCATCTCTGAGACCCCTTCCTAAGTAATGAGAAGCCATGTCCTCCAGGAAGCCCTCTTGATGTTCCATCACCCACCTCCTTACCCAGGCAGCAGTGACCTGGCCTCTGGCCACCTCTCCTGTCACACTACCGGCTCCTGCCTCCTTCAGACCTCTTCTTGGACCAGGCTTGCCTGGGCTGTGTCTTCTGTTCTGAGAAAGCACCCAGCTCAGTCCCTCTTCTTTAATGGCCCTCCTCCCACCAGACGGTGGACATTAAGTGAGCGACCCATCCCCGCTGTGTCCACCCTAAGAACAGCATCTAAGATGCAGAAAAGCACTTAGTCGAGACGACCTCGTGGGGCCTGCCCTCATCCCACCACTGCCTGGTGGCTAAGCTACTGGAGGGTGGCCCTTGGGGGCCAGTGAGATGACAGCACCCCTGGAGCCTCATCTTTCCTTTCCATAGTTCATGGTATGAAGCTCAAGTCAGGCTGGAAGTCAGCCTCGTGCCCTAATCAGAGGCTGCCAGCCCCCGGCCCTGCTCTCCGCCCGAGGTCTGCCCACTGCTGGCTTCCTCACAGACAGCAAAGAAGGGTCAGGAAGTGTGCAAAGAAAACAATCCGAGCAAGCTGGGCCCAGGCTGGCGCATGTCCAGAGGATCCATACCTGGAGTGGGATGGCTTCTTATCGACAGGAACCCCATGAAAATGTTGGGTCTGTGGTTTGGGAAGACAGGATACAGGAAAGGAAGGCTGACAGGCAAATGGCCTCTGAAAGCCAAACAACAGCCTGGCTGGAGCCGGAGAGGCTGGGGCACACACTCAGGTCCTCCACGGATCCCCGGGGACAGCGCATGGCCTCAGAGCTCCTCCAAAACGGCTCTAGGCAGAAGCTCCGAGGGGGTGCTGAGGAATGTACCCTCACCTGGCTCCACTGCGTGCCTGTCACACCAGGGTTGGGACAACTCAGCAGACAGGTGACTCATGGCCATGGTGGCCCAGTCACCGAGACCAGTCTCATCAGGCATGGCTTCCAAAAGTCCCTGGGTAAGGTCACAATGCTAGGACCACGCAGGGTACACCAGCGAGAAGTGGCCTGCTCTCAGCACAGCACCCCAACTGCCACTGAGGGTCAGTGACAGGCACCAGGAGCTGGGGCTATGTGTTAGTCGCTGGTGCTGTCACCTTACCTGGCCCCTCTGCCATCTGTGCCCCACCATAGTTGTCCAGGGGCACCTCTCCTTCTAAATGGCAAAGTCAGTCTTAGGAACCCGGAGCCCAAGGCTCCTCAACTGGAAGACAGGCTGTTGCGCTGTGGGGCTGGGTGTGAATATGCTTTAAAAGCCACAAACTACCCTACAGATCTGAGCGTGCTGCGCCCCCCACACGCAGGCAGCTCCAGGCGGGCCCACGGCTTGGGCGAGGTTCAGAAGCAGGATGTGCTAAGGGTCCTAGATGAGAGGGACAGTAGGAATGCCAGTGTTTCTGGAGGGAAAGGCTTCACGCAGAGCCTTCCTGTAGAGGGGTCTCTGTTCACACAGCCGTGACCACATACACCATGGCAGGCCGATCTGCTAGCTCTTCCGTGGCACCAAGAGCTCCTAGGGGACAGTCATGGGATTGAACCCAAACCCCAGAAAGCTTAGGGCACCTAGTATATTTGCTGATGGACGGCCATGATACACAATTCTGAAGCTCTATTTGGAGGGAAGGGAGGGAATGAAGCACCAAGAGAGAATTCAGATTCAGCCTGAAGGAAGATGGTGGGCAGGAAGGCCCCCAGGTTCTGTTGAGAGCAGTGCCTGGCACACAGCTGCTTCCACGTCACACCCAGGCTGCTGCCAGTCCCCGGGCCGCCTCTCCTCCTCCTGCTTGTACCAGCAGCCCACCTGGCCTGACAGCCAACCCGGAATACCCCAAGTGAGTTTCTGCTCCCCATCCTGGCTAATGTGGTCCCTGCCGACAGATAGCTCACCCTCTGTCCGTCTTGGGTATGACATACCCCCATCCTTTCAGATCACATCACTTCCAGGAAGCCACGCATATACTGTGTGTGTGCAATGGACTTTACCCACCATGGGTGGTGGTGGTTGGGGGGTAGGGGGGTTCCTGCTGCATTGGCAAGATGGCTGTGAAATGCTGGCCCAAGGTGTTCCCCAGGGCTGCCTTTTTTTTTTTTTTTCTTCAGGAGAAAAGCGATGCTGCCATCCCAGCCTGGCTGGGTTCCTTCCACATCTTGCTTCTCTGCTGTCACCGTGGGATGCATATCTGGCATTGCCAACCCCCGAGCCAGGAGCCAAAATAATGTTCGAATCCCTCTCCACCCAACACTGATGCACTAGCCGCCGGGGCCTCCTCCCAGTGTCCCAGGCAGCTTCCGCTCCCTTGGAAAGACAGACCCCACAGATGGTGTCCAGGCTGCTGGACGAGGGGTAAGAACACAACAGGGCAGTCCAGTGACCCAGAGGCCCCAGCCTGGGGGCCCGTGCCAGCTGCCTGCCTAGGAAACCCAGCACCCTCCTTTCCTTTCACCTTCCCATGTCCAAATGCAAAGCCAGTGTCCAGGGACATCTCTTTGTGAACCACCCCTGGTTTCTCCCCACAGGGTGCTGGTCACAGGATCCCATGTCACAGATTCGGTCCTATTTCAGTCATGTAGTCACTGTGCGTAGCTCTCCTTCCCTGAACTGATCGGCCCTGTTGGGATGGATCTGAACATGTGAGGCCAGGGTCAGAAGGCCAGTTTCCCCTTTTTCAGAAGATTGCCCTTATTTGTTCAATAAATATTCATTATTTATATGCACCATATAAAAGAAAAATAGATGAATAATGTAAGCACCTGAGAAAATAATAGCAGAAGAACTTATGGTAAGGGGCCTATAGGGAGAAGCAAGTCCTCCTTGTCAGTAGGGGACCAGGGAAGAGTCACAGAGGAGATGACCCTGGACTTGGCCTTGAAGGAAGAGTTGAATTTGGACACAAGAAGGAGAAAGGGACATGATGTGAGGAAAGGCAGAGATGGGACATGGGACTCCACACCAAAGCAGAGGAGGTGAGAAGGCTGGCCTAGGAACGAATGCCCAGGATACGTGACACTGACGGGTCCCTTCTGAAGATGGGGGGCAGGGTCCTTAGTGACGGGTATCTGGTGTGAGACTCCAGTCTCCGTGATGGGAAGAAACGTGCCATCAGACTCAGGAGCTGCTGCCCTCCCTCCACTGGTCGGCAGGATTTGACTCAGGGTAAGATTGCTGTGTTTCCTGGGTGGTGGTACCCTGACATTCAGATTGGCTGTAGTGTTTTTTGCATAAAACCTGAACATAGAGCTGGCTCTCAGACCCACAAGGGCGGTGGGAACCAGGAAGCAGGGAGTGACTTCTGCAGAGCTTCAGATCTCCACAGGGCACTGTGGCTGAAGACGCCAGGGGACCTGCTCTTTGCACAGTAAGCCAAACTGGTCAACTGAATGGGCCCTATTTTCTTGCTGACTTCAGCCATTAGTTGGAGGCAAGAGCTAAGAAAAGATAAAACACACATGCAGCTGGGTGCCTGGGCACCCCCATAAAGAATGAGCTGAAAACCTTTACCAGGATGAGGTTTTAGGGCGGCGTGGACGGGCGTGTTCCTCTGGCCGCTGTAATAAATCATGACAAACTCGGTGACTTACAACACGCAAGCTTCCTAAAACAGCACAAACACTGGACAACACACAGGTCCTAAAGGGGCCGTTTGGGGCCAAAGCCTGACACGGCTCTCACCGGGCTAAGACCCCAGGGTCGGCAGAGCTGCGTTCCTTCTAGGAGCTCTGGGGTTTCCGCCCTTTCCGGCTTCTAGGGCGACCACGTTCCTGGGCTGTGGCCCCATCCTCCGTCTTCACAGGCAGGCCTATCGCACTGATTTCTCTATCTTTGACTTTTGCACCCCCCTCTTCCCCAGCAGGGATAGGGCTGTTTTTAAGGGCCCCCTGGGTAAACCAGGATGACCTCTGCATTGTCCGGGTTCTATTCTCAATCACGTCGGCAAAGTCCCTTTTGCCCAGTAAGGTAGCATACCCCGGGTTCCATCGGTTAGGTGGGGACATCCTTGCAGTGGGGAGATGCTGACTGCCACATGACTACTTCTACTCTCACTATTCACAGCCGTTCTGGTCCATGACACCCTATGCACGCTGAATCGCTGAATCTCAAACCTCTGCTCCTGGGATATAATGCAGTTAGGTTCCTGCCAGCCTCAGGCCAAAATCAATCAAGACAAAACATGTGTTAAATGTGTTTCTGTTCAAAGACACCTTATGTAATATACACAGTTGACTCAGCCCTGAACTCACCACCAAGAGCGTAACTCATGCCTGAACGAAGCTCATCCTGCCCATGTATTTTCTCCACAAGGAACATCACAGCCTTTCTGTGGTTAGGAACACTGGCCAGCGCCCAGCTCTATGCTCATGTCATGTCAAACAGCAAAACCACCCACAAAAACACAGAAATGCAAAACATGCCACTAAACACTATGGAGAGGCCGCGGGTCTCCACAGTCTGAGCTGAAACAGGAAGGCAGTGTCGCTCGATTCCACCTCAGCTGGAAAGGAGCACGGGAGACTCGAAATGTTTTTGCCACCCTGTGTATGTCTGCAAAAGCCTGCAAAGCACCCCAAGTACTGCTTGGGGGGTTACGAATACATTTTAGAAAGGAGGTGAAATGCAAATACAGAATCTGTGAACAATGAGGGTCAACTGTCTATACTGGCTAGAGTGGCCCTTTGAGACAACAAGGCTCTATGCCAGGTGCTTTCTGGGAGTTCTGTCTCACCGTGGAGATGGTTCTTGATGAGCTGACAGGCTGGCGGAGAGGTTAACTTTGAGGAGGGAGGATGTGGGTTCTGGGTGCTGGCAGTGGCTGTGGGCTTCCCTGGGTCCGTCTGTGGCTTGTGCTCTCTCTGGACCCTGCCGAGCTAACCCTGTAGCAGGGGAGCCCCCGCCCCACCCACCCAGCTTCCTGGCCGAGAAGAGGCAGTCCAGTGGAGCACCGCTGAAATAGCACCCTTTATGAGTGCTAAGACACAGGACTCCTGCCAGCTTTGAGCCTGAGACTTGAGATCACACACACTGAATAGGTTGTTTTTTTCCAGGCTGTTACTGCTGAAAACCTATATAGTTACATTAAACAAGGTACAAGTCTAGAGAAACTCTCAGACACGCGCCAAGGGACACTACAAGAATGCTTACTGTCGCACTGTTTGAAGAGCAAAAATGTGGACATATCCTAAATGCCCCCTGGCAGGTGGGTAGAGAAGTGCCCTGCGGCACATCACACAAAGGAAAGCTTCATACTTGTGGAGCTGAACCAGAGCCGCACCTGTTGGTGTGAACAAAATGCACAAGTAGGACTAAGCAAAAAGGGCAGGTTATACACAAACAAACAAGCAACATTGTTTACGTGGGGTATAAGCTTACCTAAAAATACTCGCGTTTTTAGGGATAGGTCATGGGCGGTAAACGTGTGAGGAGGGCCTTTGACAGAAACTGTACTGCTTGTGTTTCATTAAGCTCTTGCAGCACTGCCCAATGGCTGGTCACTCGTCAGAGCTCTACGTCTGGAACACTTTAAAATACAAACTTAAGCAGGTTCCTGAAAGGGGTGTGCCCCTTTATGACGCATTGGCACTGACTGGCTCGAGGGTCTGGTGGATGCACCAGGAACTAAGTGGAAACTCTTTCTGGAAGGAGGTCATCTCCTCTCCAGGCTCTGGTGGGGAGCTGGGCAGGTGCACCACAGAGGCAGGCTGGGTAAATGCCCTTCTCCCGGCTCTCCCGACCACGCACACTCCTCCGGAGTCCCAAGCACACCACATTGCGGCAGCTTCCCACTGGAGGCCCCTACACCGGGCAGCCCAGAGGCGGCAAGGGACTCTCTGGAACAGAGGGGCCTGCTGATGTCTTCTACCCACCCCGAGGCTGTGCTCCGAGGCAGGGCAGGGAGCCTGGAGAGAACGCTTGGGTGCCCTTGCATCAGAGAGGGAAAAAGGACCTGGTGAGGAGCCTCCCAGACTGCCCGGAAGGAACACCTGAGGCTTCTCTGCTGTGAAGCACGCGCGCCACAGCCGGGGAGAAAGATGGTTCGCGTTTTGATGTCTTGGACTTCCCTGCCAACCTCTGTGGGGCATCACATACACACGTGACCAGACGCCAACACGGCGGCTGGTGGGGAGCTGCAGCAGCTCCCAGATTCCTCAAGGATGGGTGAAATGCTGACTTAAGCAGGGCAGCAAGAAGCAAGAAGCTGACTGGTAGCAAGGGTTCTCAGCCTCCAGGGAGGCAAAGGACAATCCCAGGCCGGCAGGTCACAGGATGGAGAAACCCCGCCCTCTTCTGAATCACAAAGGCCGGCCTTGAAGGGCTGGGGCTGCCTGCACGCTGCCTTCTGACAATCACACAATCATGGAGCCAGGGCTGTTGGGCTGGTGGGCTGGTGGACGTCTGTCTGTCCGCCCCAGCAACCACAGGGCCTCATCCTGGGAGGCAGTGGCAGGAGACAAAGAGGGGCCTCGGGTCCACGGGAGCAAAACGGGGCAGGAAGTTCTCCGTTTCCTTCCTGAGGGCTTCCTAAGGAGAGGAGCCATCCCTCACTCCTGAGCTGAGGCCCAGACGACAGCAGAAAGATCAGTGGTCAGTTGCTCCACTTGGGAGAAAGTAAGGTTGGACTGATGGACTGAGGGAGACGTGAGAAAGATATGTGAATGACCAGCCCAGGAGATGTCTGGGGCTTCTAAGAACACTGCCCAAACTGTGCCACTTGCTTCATGCCAACCCTGAGCCAAAGGACCAATCTCTGAGCATTGATTTCTTATTTTTAAACCAGTCAGACCTGTTCCTGACTGAGGACTCGTCAGCCACCGATTCTCTGGGGTTCTGCCGGGCCTGAGCAGGAACCACCCCTAGGGACCCTGCAGGAGGCCCCATCACCAGACAGCCCCACTCCCACTCTGAGAAGGGGCCCACCATTCCCAAGACTTGGTCAGCAGCCATGCCCTGCGGGACCCAGGCCTGTCACAAGCCACCAGGCAGCCCAGCTCCCTCATGAGATTGCATCTGATAGAAAAACACATTTGAGGCTGGCGGCATGCAGGTGGGACACCACTGGGCCAGGTGTTCGGAGGATTTCCTGTGGGTGGTCACGGGAGGTGGCAAGGATAGCCACACACAGGGCTTTAAAGGGTAACCAGGAGGTGGACAGACAGACCTGGGCAGGGGCAAGGAAGGCGAAGGGAACACTGACCAAATTGCAGGAGGTGGGAAGGTAGGGCCCCCGGCAGGCTGAGTGGACCAGCCGGACGGCAGTGTGCTAAAGGGGAGGGATGGGATTCAAAGCTGGGACCAGGGCAGGGGCTCTGGAAGGTCCAGGAGCAGGTCAGGCCGCTTCCTCTGGGTGTGCTTATGCTGCGGCTTCCGCTTCTGCGCCCTCCAGCCTGTCATGCAGCCCTCTGCTCACTCGGGTGTAGGGGCAAACATCCTTCCATCCCTCCAGAATTTACTGAGCTCCAGGGTCAGGCTCCCCTGAGCATACAGGACTACAGCTCTGCTGCAGTTGCCTGAGTACACCTCGGTCCTCACTTGGGAAGCGTCCTGCAAGTGTCTGTGTAACAGGGGCGGGGAGGACACAGGACGGGAGGAGGGTGACCATCCCCTCTGACACCTGGGGCATCTCACACGGTTCCCCGGGGCTCGATGGCATCTCCTAGGACTGCGAGCACTGCCAAGACTATGGTGACTGCGCTGGGCTGGCTGCCTCACGGCGCTGGCGCCAGGCGAGCTGGAGGGGTTTAATGCCCAGGTGTGAAACCCAAGTGGCCGGGCAGGAGTCCTTTCCAACACGGGCCACAGCCTGATGCTGAATCAGGTCCTTCGGAGGAAATCACACATCTGTTTTCCTGCTGTGGTTTGGAGCCTCTGAACGACCCGACGCTTGGGGCCCAGTCAGCAGGTTTTTCTAGGAGCTGAGCGGAAAAGGAAGATGAGGCTGTCCTCGGGGATCTTGCGTTCCCGGAGCCCTGGTTACTGCTTAACAGGAAATGAGCACAAATGGACCCAAACTGCAGTGCTCAGGAGAAGTGGCTGCCAAAGCCAGCCCTGTGCAAGGTGAGGGGGTGGGGGGCGAGGGGGAAGCGGGGAGGGGAGAGAGTGGGAGAGGCCAGCTGCCATCACAGGCTGACACTTTCTTCCATCCAGCTTTCCAGGGACAACTTTGAAAAAGGACCAGAGAAGACAGCAGCTAACACTTCACAAGGCACATTAAAAAGCCATCAGGGCTTGAGCACAGGGATAAAGACACCTCAATGGTCCTAACTCCCCCTGGGGCAACTAAGGCAACTAAGGCTGGTGGCTTCAAAGCTTCTGCATGGAACCCTCCCTAAAGCTTACAAACTTCACCCTCAGGTGGAAACAGAAACAGAAGACAATTTGACTTGTCTCCTGCAGCCCCCACTGGCTGTGGTGCCAGAAGGGCAGCTGCCTCTGAAGTACTATGGAGGAAGTTGCTGTACACCCCAAATTAAAAACCAAGTTTCCCCAGATTGGATCAGTTTCAAAATACTGGCAACAACCGAAGAGGAGGAGAAGGGCTGAGATAGGGGCCACAGCAGAACTCAGTGGCCAGTGTCCCTGGATCAAAGGGTGAGGGACACACGTGCCAGGGGCAAATGGCAGGCCTGAGTGAGCCTGGTCACAACCTGTAAGTTTTTCTACTGAGGAAAAAAGCGAACAGATACACATATGGACAGAGTAAAGGACAAGCCAAGGAGCTCAGGCCCCTGTTCGGATGTGGGGTCCGAGAAGGCAAGGCTGGGGGGTGGAGAGGTGGGCTGGTAAACAGTTCTGTTTTCCCAAGTCACTGGCCAAGCCTTTGATAGTTCTGGGGTCTCAAAAATGGGACAGCCCTCAGCTCCTGAAAGTGAACCAGGAAATGCTGTGGAAACTAACCCATCACAGGCTGGCACTAAGTGGCACACAGAACATAACCAAATATCCTATGGCTTTGCCTTTACCACGCCCAGATAAGCAGGGAGTGGAGCTCTGTGACGCTCTAGCTGGACATAATAAACACACGGTTCTGAGTCAGAGGTGAACTTTCCGCCTAATGTGTGGCAGTCATGGGGAGCAGGATCAGAATATAAGGGCCCCTTGGTCTGTTAATAATAGGAATATGCAGTAAGCTGCTTGATTAGAGTGCCTCTGGGATTGCCGACAGCGAGTCCTGAGAGGGAGGTCAGGTTAACCTGGTTTTAAAGACAGGCCTGGGGAGTGGTAGGGCTTAAGGAGACCCCAGATTCCTTTTGGGGAAGGCCCACCTCAAGCTTCGACAGCTCATAGCCCAGCCTAGACTCCCAGCTAGTCACTCCACCCAGCAAGATGATGACCCAAAGCCAAGTGGGGAGAGCAGCCTGGCCTGTGTGCTGACAGAGCAGGATGAGAACACCTCCTCCCAGGACAAGTCAGCAAAGCGCCTTCCTGTAGGGCGGGCTTAACCCAGTTCCCATCAGACATGGACACTGGAACAGCCAAAGCCGTTCCCAAGTCTGCTGCCCTGAGGTCTTCCGGAGGTTAGCCTGCAGATGATGAGCTTGAAGGCCTGGGGTGGGGACCCTGCTCCCCAGAACTTGCCCCTCACGTATTGCCCCCAGAGTGTGGGTTCCACACTTTTATTCTTGCAGAAACAAAGGAGTTACAAGCTTCAGATTTCTGTATCTTAACATTATTCCATGCTTATTACTTAACAGGCCAAGCACTTTGCTAGGAAATGAAAAGCATGATTCCACAAAACGAGGCTTAAAAAATGCGTCAGAGCAAGCAGTATCTGGGGATGTTCAAAACACCAGCCACATCCCTTGGATTACTGCTTACTCTACCGGTGGGGGGCCTGGGTACCCCAGCCCTCCCTGCACCCATGCCTCTCACAGGAAGTTACACCTCTCCTCCTCGGCACGGACCCGGGGTCTAGTGCGCATCCAACAAACTTCAAAGCCGCGGAATGAGTTTGTGAATTTTATTCCTAGCTCAGACGGATCCAGTCTTTCATTTCAAACCTTCTCCCTTTCAGGCATTAAAAAAAAACCCAAAAAAACCAGGCCAGCATTCCAGGCAGCTGCCAGCTCTATCCTTAATTACACTCTCAAATCTCCACTTGGCCCCTCCATAAGATTTATCAGGAAACCAGTTAGCACTTCAGGTCTGGAAATGGATGTCCCACTGCCGTGAGAGGTGAACTTTAGCCTGGAGCTCGCTAGTGGGGCTCCTTTCCCCTGCTTAGCTCCCCAGAAATACTCATATAAAAGCATCTCCCCCAATTCCAGAGGTGACTCAGTACCAGATGGCTAAGGGGGAGTGGACACTACACAGGGAGGCGGGAAGGGACCAAAACAAGGGGTCCGAGACAGACGCCTCGCCGTTTACTGCCTTCCTCTACACACCCATCAACATTCCTCTGCCCCAGCCTTAGCACAGGCAACCAGCAGCTCCTAATAAGAAATAATAATAATAAAAAAAACCTCACAAACTTGTCATTCAAGCCCAGGCTGATGTTACACAAGACCTGGAAGTCCCCCCACCCCACCCCAGGTGAGCTGGCATGGATGGGTGAGTAGACTACCAGACCCTAGTAAGTTTGTTACCAGTATCTTCAATGAGATGAGAAACTTTCATTCCTATGAGTCTCACCCTGGAGAAACCATGTTTCTCTATTCCCAGCTCCTTCTAGCACATCCACCTGGCTTGTTTCTTTATTTTGAAATGACACTGTTACAAGCCTTTGAAATCAAGAACCTGTTTCAAAGTAGGGTTTCTCAACCTCAGCGCTACTGCCACTTGGGGCCGCATCACATCATGGTGGGGAAGGAAGGCTGGCCTGCGTTGTAGGGTGTTTGGCAACTATCCCCAACTTCTACCCAAGAGATGCCAGCAGCACCTCGTTCTCAAGTCGTGACAACCCCAAACCATCTCAGACATTGCAAATGCCCTGGGGGACGTGGAGGGGGGCACAGGAAAGAGGAGAGAGGGGAGGGTTAGTCATCACTGGCTGAGAAGCTCTGATACAAGCTTATACCTACTTGGAAGTACCAGATGCCAAAAGACACTCTGGGGCTCCAAGGACTTGGGGTCTGGACGCTGCGTTTTATATACATATCCATCTACGTGGATGTGGTTATCTGTTTTGAAAACCAAGAAAAGCCAGCAGCTACCATAGGAATGGCCCAGGAGGGATTTTGTTGCTGCTCTTTTTTGTTTGTTTGTTTGTTTTGGAACAATTAGGCTCACTTTTCTCAAACCATACAGCATGGTTTTTTCAATCTCCACACTACTGACATCAGGGGCCAGGTACTTCTGGTTGGGGGCGGGAGGGGGGCGGTACCCAGGGCATTGTGGGGGGTTGGGCAGCACCCCTGTCCCCCACTCACTCGATACCAGTAGCAATCCAGGCTGTAACAACCCAAAATGGCTCCAGACATTGACAATGTCCCCTGGAGGGCAGATAAATGTCCCCAGATCTTTCTGTGTAAAAAGGGGAGTGCATTTACCCTCATGCTAGGGCTTACCCAGGGCCACCAGTTAGGCTGACTGATTTAAAGCATACTGCCTGTTCACATGGTGGGAATTCAATAAATAGTAATGATTACTAGATAATGAGAGGTGTCACTCTTCAACAGCTGACCCTATTCTGAGGGCACAGAAGAGGATGAAAGAAATGTTGCTAAGAACGAGAAAAGAAAGCACATAAAGAGATGAACATGTCCAGATAAACAATAGAGATGCTGGAGGGCTGTGGAAACTGTTGCAGAAGAGAATGGAACACAGCCAGGGTGAATCTTGAGAGCACAGCTCACCACGGAATGGATCGAGGGGCCAAGGCGACAGCTCCCCGAGTAGGATGTGATCACTGTAGCGATCCTTCCAGGGGAGCCTCAGAACGTAAAGATCAAGAACTGATCTGAGCCGCCAGCTTACACAGCTCTGTGTTTTCTAGGTTTCAAGGTGCTTCTCTCACATCAGAAGGCAGGTCATCTGCTTCCCCTGCAGTAAAAAGCCCCAGGGGCTGGCCTGGGAGGCTTAGCCTGCCCAAGGCAGGGTGGGCCGCCAGCCTGGGCCCTGAGAGCTGGGGGTGGGGAGGGGAGGGCTTCCAGAGACCTGTCTACATGAGGGAACAAAGCGGCCCAGGAATACTTCCAAGACCTATGGAGACATCGATGGAGACTCCATCAAGGCCCAAAAGGGTGAAGGACATTCTGGTGTGCTCTGGTCAAGCACTTGGGGGTCTGATGCCTGCTGGGCAGGGTCTAGCCCAGGGCCAAGTCTTAATTCCATCCTGCTGGGGCAAAGAGCCATGCTCCCAGCAGCAATCCTAGAATCCCTCTGGATGTAGTCTCTCTTTGATATCTGGGGTCCAGGAATAGATCCCAATTATCTTTAGTACTAGACAAACACTAGGGTCATGACTTTTTCCTTCAAGGGACAAAAAGTACAGGCTGTGTGTTACTGGGTACTCATTTCTCTTGCCTCGCACTGGACCTCTCCAAATTGTAGGTAGAGCCCAGTTTGCCAGCACAACCCAAACAATTCTTAAAATCACTGCTCATTCCTCCGTGGAGTCTATCCATGCAAACTCCACACTTAAGGTTCTTAATCTGGGATGCAGGAAACCAAGAGGATTCTGGGGCTTCTCAGGTCTGAAATTATAAACTGAATTCCCCATTTGCCCAGTTTCCTGGAGAGTGGGTCCCAAGCCTTCACCAGATTTCTGAGTTATGGGGTCTGGACTTTCAAAAAAACCTATTATCTGTCACATAAAATGCATATATACTTGGATTCAGCATTCCACTTCTGGGACTTTATTCTATAAATCCAACCCCACCTGTGAGCAAAGATCTTCACTGACTATTTTACTGCAGTATTGTCTGTAGCAGAAAACTACTGGAAACAATCTAAATACCCCTTAGACGACTGGTTACATAAATTATGGCACATTCCAAGGAAATGGTAAAACCATGAGTCCATTAAAGAGGTCCAAGTAGCTCTGGAGGGAAGGGACATTTGGCAGTGTCCAGAGACATTTGTGTCTGTCACAATTGGGGGTGCTCGTGGCATCGAGAGAGCGGAGGCCAGGCATGCTGCTCAGGCCCACCCCAGAGCCCATGATGCCCCCCACAACAGAGAATGTACTGAGGTGGAGAATTCTGGCTCTAGGGTGGTCTCCAAGACACATCTAACAAAAACCACAAAGTACAAAGGGCTGTGTTGCCACTGCGTGTGTGTTTTTAAAGAGAAGACGTACACCTATCTGCAGAAAGAGACATTAAGTCGGTGGTGACAATCCTTGTCTCTGGGGGAAAGGGGATGGATGTCTGGGGGACGGGAGTGGGACACTGACTTTACCCTTTCAATTCTGTACTGGGTCCATCTACCAAGGTCCACGGGAAGGTTTTTGTTTTGTCTGTTTGTTTGTTTGTTTTTCAAAGAATTGCTCTAGACGCAAATTTTCCCTGCCCCTGGGCTCTCTGGCAAGAGTCCTGTGTCTACAGCCTCGGAGCTGTTTCTTCCCCTTCCCTCTCTGCCCGGTCCCTGCCCTCCTAGAGGGGAGGAAGGGAGGAGAGGGGCCCACGTCCCGAGTCAGCCTCTGGGTGGATCTCGGCTCCTTCCGAGGGTCTGCCCACCCTTCTCGAGGAGACCGGGGCCCACATGGCGGGCAGGGCCTGGGCCACCGCGCTTGCACTCCCCCTCTCGTCATCCTGCCAGGGACACGTGCCAACGCAGCCCCCTAGGTGCCCCGGCTCCCTCCTGAGCCAGGGCCGGACCTGGCCCCCTCTCCGGGCAGCCTGGGCCCCGGGGATCGCCCCCAGCCTCGGCCTCCGCTCACCTGGCTCGCCTTGTAGAACTGCTTCTTCAGCCCCGCCACCGACATGCTGACTCCCGCCGTCGGGTCTCAAGCCCGGAGCCAGCGAACCGGAGGAACCGCGCAAGCGACAGGCTCCCGGGCACCGCCGACCCCGCGCGCGCCTCAGCGGGCCCCTTCGGCGCCGCCTCCGCCGCCCTCTCGCCAGCTCCCCGCCTGCCCCGGCGCCGCCTCAGCTCTCCGCGCGCTCGCGCGATCAGGATATTACATGGCAACCGCACACTTCCGGTGTCGGCCCCGCCTGCGCACGCACACCCCCTGCCGGCCAGAGAGCGCACGCGCACTTCGCTGGCCGTGAGAGAGGCTTCTGCCGGCAGCGAGTGGACTGGGGCGAGCCTAGAGGGGCCATGGCGGCTGAAGCGCCCCACAGGTACACGAAGGTAGGTAGCCCTGACCTCTTAGGAAAGGCGCTTAAAACTTTTTTTTTCTTTTTTATAATTTATTTTGGTATTATTAATCTACAATTACATGTGCAATATTATGGTTATTAAACTACCCCCTTCATCAGGTCCCCCCCACCAACCCCATTACAGTCACTGTCCATCAGCGTAGTGAGATGCTACAGAATTACTACGTGTCTTCTCTGAGTTGTACAGCCCTCCCCGTGCCCCCCCTACCTTACGTCTGCTAATCGTAATGCCCCTTTTCCCCTCTTATCCCTCCCTTCCCACCCATCTTCCCCAGTCCCTTTCCCTTTGATAACTATTAGTCCGTTCTTGGGTTCTGTGAGTCTGCTGCTGTTTTGCTCCTTCAGTTTTTTCTTTGTTCTTATACTCCACAGATGAGTGAAATCATTTGATACTTGTCTTTTTCGGCTTGGCTTATTTCACTGAGCATAATATCCTCTAGCTCCATCCATGTTGTTGCAAATGGTAGGATTTGTTTTCTTCTTATGGCTGCATAATATTCCATTGTGTATATGTACCACATCTTCTTAATCCATTCATCTACTGATGGACACTTACGTTGCTTCCATTTCTTGGCTATTGTAAATACTGCTGCAATAAACATAGGGGTGCATCTGTCTTTTTGAAACTGGGCTGCTGCATTCTTAGGGTAAATTCCTAGGAGTGGGATTCCTGGGTCAAATGGTATTTCTATTTTGAGTTTCTTGAGGAACCTCCATACTGCTTTCCACAATGGTTGAACTAATTTGCATTCCCACCAGCAGTGTAGGAGGGTTCCCTTTTCTCCACATCCTCGCCAACATTTGTTGTTGTTTGTGTTTTGGATGTTGGCCATCCTCACTGGTGTGAGATGATATCTCATTGTGGTTTTAATGTGCATTTCTCTGATGATTAGCGATGTGGAGCATCTTTTCATGTGCCCGTTGGCCATCTGAGTTCCTTCTTTAGAGAAGTGTCTATTCATGCCCTCTGCCCATTTCTTAATTGGATTATTTGCTTTTTGTTTGTTGAGGTGCATGAGTTCTTTATATATTTTGGATGTCAACCCCTTATCGGATACGTCATTTACGAATATATTCTCCCATACTGTAGGATGTCTTTTTGTTCTACTGATGGTGTCCTTTGCTGTACAGAAGCTTTTCAGTTTGATATAGTCCCACTTGTTCATTTTTGCTTTTGTTTCCCTTGCCCGGGGAGATATGTTCATGAAGAAGTCGCTCATGTTTATGTCCAAGA
>JAQQAC010023519.1:1875996-1916476 GCA_029783875.1 Phataginus tricuspis
GAGTTTCTTGAGGAACCTCCATACTGCTTTCCACAATGGTTGAACTAATTTGCATTCCCACCAGCAGTGTAGGAGGGTTCCCTTTTCTCCACATCCTCGCCAACATTTGTTGTTGTTTGTGTTTTGGATGTTGGCCATCCTCACTGGTGTGAGGTGATATCTCATTGTGGTTTTAATGTGCATTTCTCTGATGATTAGCGATGTGGAGCATCTTTTCATGTGCCTGTTGGCCATCTGAGTTCCTTCTTTAGAGAAGTGTCTATTCATGCCCTCTGCCCATTTCTTAATTGGATTATTTGCTTTTTGTTTGTTGAGGTGCATGAGTTCTTTATATATTTTGGATGTCAACCCCTTATCGGATACGTCATTTACGAATATATTCTCCCATACTGTAGGATGTCTTTTTGTTCTACTGATGGTGTCCTTTGCTGTACAGAAGCTTTTCAGTTTGATATAGTCCCACTTGTTCATTTTTGCTTTTGTTTCCCTTGCCCGGGGAGATATGTTCATGAAGAAGTCGCTCATGTTTATGTCCAAGATATTTTTGCCTATGTTTTTTTCTAAGAGTTTTATGGTTTCATGACTTACATTCAGGTCTTTGATCCACCTTGAGTTTACCTTTGTGTATGGGGCTAGATAGTAGTCCAGTTTCATTGTCTTACATGTAGCTGTCCAGTTTTTCCAACACCAGCTGCTGAAGAGGCTGTCATCTCCCCATTGTATATCCAAGGCTCCTTTATCAAATATTAATTGACTGTATATGTTTAGGTTAATGTTTGGATTTTCTATTCTGTTCCACTGGTCTGTGGGTCTGTTTTTGTGCCAATACCAAATTGTCTTGATTACTGTGGCTTTGTAGTAGAGCTTGAAGTCAGGGAGCGTAATTCCCCCTGTTTGATTCCTCCTTCTCAGGATTGTTTTGGCTATTCGGGGTCTTTTCTGGTTCCATATGAATTTTAGAATTATTTGTTCCAGTTCATTGAAGAAAGCTGTTGGTAGTTTGATAGGGATTGCGTTGAATCTGTAGATTGCTTTAGGTAGTATAGCCATTTTGACAATATTTATTCTTCCTAGCCAAGAGCATGGGATGCATTTCCATTTGTTAGTGTCCTCTTTAATTTCTCTTAGGAGTGTCTTGTCGTTTTCAGAGTATAAGTCTTTCACTTCCTTCATTAGGTTTATTCCTAGGTATTTTATTCTTTTTGATGCAATAGTGAATGGAATTGTTTTTCTGATTTCTCTTTCTGTTAGTTCGCCGTTAGTGTATAGGAAAGCAACAGATTTCTGTGTGTTAATTTTGTATCCTGCAACTTTGCTGAATTCAGATATTAGTTCTAGCAATTTTGGCGTGGAGTCTTTAGGGTTTTTTATGTACAGTATCATGTCATCTGCAAATAGTGACAATTTGCCTTCTTCTTTACCAATCTGGATGCTTTGTATGTCTTTGTTTTGTCTGATTGCCGTGGCTAGCTTAAACCTTTCTTAAGAGGCTGGAGGGCTGGGTTTATAAGTCTCCAGATAACTGTTTGCTAATCTCATCTATACCCAATTGCTCTGTGCGTTTAGTCCCTCCCCTCCTCCCCTGCCCTCCCCAACCCTGTACTGTGTTCATCCGTTCAGCTGCGGCTTCTACCTCCTTTCCTCTGCCCCACTGTCCTCCCTGTCCTGATCAGAACGCTCTACCAGCCTCCTCTCTGATGTGTCTGCTTTCAGTTTGTCCCCTACAAAACAGCCAGGAAGATGCTTCAAACACAAAATTCAGATCATATTAGTCTTCTGTTTTTAAAGTCTATCTACTGCCCTTAGAATCCCCTTCCAACTTCCTAACAGGGCCTACAATGCTTGCATAATTTGGCCTCATCAACCCTTCTGACTTTAGCTCTCTTCCTCTTCTATAATTCATGATCCCTGTTTCCTGTGCACCTTTGCTAACGTTCTTCCTCTCTTGCACATTCTTTCCCAAACTCTTCCCCTATCCTCTGTGCATGAAAGAAGTATGTGTTTGGAATGTCACCTCCTTCAGAAAGTCTTCCCAAATTGATACATGTTGTTGTTTTTTAATCAATTGTTATTGTACTGAATTAATTGGAATGAGCAAATTAATTCAAAAAGAGGATCAAAAAAAGTGGTTAGAGTTAAATGAAGTGCTTGCAACTTCAGTGCTGAAATCTCTGGCAGATTTGGCTGATTTTCTGAAGCAGAAGATTATTGGAAGCTTCCAAATGCCTCAAAAGAAAGTACTTGTATAGCTCAGAGGATTGTTTAAGAATACTCATGTCCCAATTTCCCTCCCAAAGATCCTGATGGGGCTTTTATGAGTAGTTTGAAAAAACTCCCCATATGATTCTGACAGACAACCTCAAAGGTGATCCGCCACTCTAAATCTTTACATAATGCCAGAATACCAGAGAGGGGAGGGAAAATGTCTTCAAGGGTCATACAGGGGAACTGAGGTCTTGAAGAAGATATGACTTTCCCAAAGCGATGTCCCCAAATTACCTCTTTCTCTACATTGCTTCCAACCAATTCTACTGATTTAATTATCCAATCTACAGAATCAGTAGAATTCCAAAGTTGGGCTAAATTTCAGTCTTCTCGCTTCTCTGCCTGAGAGATTAAACTGGTGCTGAAGAAAACCTTTTGTAAAGCTCACAGGCTGACAATTAAAGGTCTTTCTGTTCTGTGTGAGGCTTTTAACCTATATGATACCCAATTCAATCAAATGACATATTTATTGAGTACCCCCTAAGGTATTAGTTACTGATAGGTCCTGGGGATACAGTGATGAATGATTCCCGCCCTCATGGAGCTAGTGACCAAAACAAATAAATTCATTAATCAAATAAGACTTATAAGCAAACAGAAGCTGTAATTGCTTCAAGAAAAATAACAGCCCTGTAGAAACTTCATCTTGTTGAGTGTAGGGAGGAAAGGCTTCTCTGAGATGTCGGTCTAAGATACTAAAGTTAAATAGAAATTAGCCAGGAAAAGAGCTGCGGAAAGTCTTCTAGGCAAGGAAACAGCGTACGCAAAAATCCTGAGGATTAAACCAGAAACACCCATTTCACTTCGTGTGCATATATTTACTGCGTATTAAATGCTACTGAAGTGCTGCCCAGAGTTTATTTTCTTCTTGTTCACAGAAAAAGTAATTCATAATTTAATTCCTGTCTCTATTTTCAGCCAATGTCCAATTAAGATAAACTCAAAACTTTAGTCATCTAAATCAATTTCAGCTTGTCACCCGTGGCCCTACGTAAAACGTTTAACCATGACGTCAGAGTCTGGCCCTTCCCTCCTCCTACTGACCTAGCCCACGCGCTCAGCCAATCACAAGTGTCAAACTCTCAGCCTGACACGTCTCTTGCCCAATTGCAGAGCACCTCCTCCCAGCCAGTGACAGGTCGCCAAGGGAAAGGCCGCCTCCGCGGGAATATCAATAGGGGAGACAAGGGAGAAATGGAAGCCTCGGCTCTCGCGAGGATGCTTCCGACGCTGCCCTCTTCCCGAGCAGCTGTCACGTGGTGCCGCCTCGCCCAATCGGTGCGCGACCTGCGGGGGACACCGCGGTTCCCGCCAAATACGAGCGCGGCGGCCGTGGCAGCAGCCGCGCGGGCGGGAGGGCGAGCAGCAGCGGCCGCTTGAGCGGAGCTCGCACCTCCGCCGCCTGAGGGGAGCTCGAGCCGCCGCCGCCGGGGCGATGCTGGAGGAGTTGGAGTGCGGGGCGCCGGGCGCCAGGGGAGCAGACACAGGTCGGTTCGGGCCCGCGCGGTGGGGAAGGGGGGGTGCGGTGTGCGGCCTGTGCGGGCTGAGGCTGCGGTTGAGGGCGGAAGGGCCTCCGGCGACGGCCCCGGGCCCGCTCTCGCGGCCTAGGTCTCGGTCCGTAGGGCTGTTACAGTCCCAAGAAGGGCTTTGCTACGTGAGGGGCGCCCTCCTTGACGTTATTGTTGCGGCTGCGACCATTTGTTTCCGGCGCTTTTGCGTCAGTTTGTCCTCCCAGGGGCTCTGCGCGGTGACCAGTCAGTGTGGCCAGGAAGGGAGACTGACGCCCAGGGAGGCGAGTGGTCTGGCTTTGCAGGTTGGCCGAGTATGTTTGTGTCCCCTGGGCAAGTTGGACCCTGCGGCGGCCCGCTGGCCGGGTGGAGAAACTGAGGCCTGGGGTCACACAGGCTCGGGGACCAGAAACGCTGCGTCTGCGGGTCAGGTCAAGGCCAGGTAAGAGGCCTGGACGGTGGGATCGTCAGGGAGCTAGGACTCCTGAGTTCTTGATCCCGCCGTGTCCTCAATGTGAAGGCCGGGCTTTGCCCGGCCCCCGCAGCCCCGTATCTTGGGAGGGAGCTTTCCAGCACCCGGCAGGCCCCCTAAAACGAGTAGTGAGCCAAGAAAGACCACACTGCCCGTCTCTCCTACTTTTTGACCCCCATTTTTCCCCCAGCACTTGGCACAACGCTTGACACACATATGGTGCCCAAAAGATGTGTTCGTTGAATGAGTTAAGAGTTAGCAGAGACGGAAATTAGTCTAATCCGGGGTTTCTCCACCGCATCATTATTGAAATTTGGGGCCGTCCTGTGCGCTATAGGATGGCTAGCAGCATCCCTGGCCCCTCCACCTAGTAGATCTCAGTAGCAACCTCTCTTCTCCAGTTGTAACCAAAAACGTATCCAGGCGTTGCCAAAGGGCCCCTGGGGGGTGGGAGGAATCCCCCTCTTGTTGAGAACCACTAATTTTTTCCAGACTTGGGATTTCATAGACATAAAATTCATATAAATAAAGTTGGGACTGATGGTCGTGGATAATCACTTGGCCCACCCAGTAAGGACGTTTAATTTAAAAGTACCACTTGCTGTGACCATACTATCATAAAAGGAAAGAGTGTTTCAGTGCCAAATAAAATTAGGAAGAATGTAATCTCAGATCAAAGAGCAACGGTGGCTTTATACACAAGTGTGTGTACCTTTGAACAGGCTGGATCCCATGATAGGTCCTTTTTTTTATGTCTACCTGAAATTGCTTCTGGGTCAAATCACTTCTGTTCTACTTGCATCAAAGTTGGTAACTCAGGTCCACCCCAGTAAATCTTGTGGTTGTCCTAAAAAATAAATTTAAGAGTAAATATGTATTCTGCATATTTTCTAAAGAGTATGTATCCTTCAGTTGAAGTGGTTGAAAATCCTTGTTTTTGGTAACTAAAAACTTGAGAATAATATTGTCCTGAAATGGGTAGAAAGGAAATGTGAGTCCTAGAGGTGCCTTTCTTATATTCCAAGCTTGGTGGGGGGAAGTGAGGACAATTTCCTTTACAGACAGCTGGATTTTTAGAGAGCCAGCATCTGCTTCTAGAAAATACCCACTCGTATGTATCTTTTGCAAAACATATGTAGGTTGCCCAAAATAACTAGATTTTTTCAAGCCAGATCTCCTAACAGGTGTCAGCTTCTAAACCTGTTCTAACTATTTAAAGATACTTATCCAAAGACTTGGTTCTATTTATAGTCATTTCCACCTCAACCTTGATATTATTAGATGCATTTCTTGGCATTTTTTTCATGCAGGAAAACATTCTCCCTTATCATTTCTTGACAGCACTTCAACCACAAAATACATTAAGTGGTATTACCTTCAAACACTATTTCAAAACAAAATAGATTGCTATTTTCTGATTTTACAGATTTGGTGACAAGAGGGGGGTTGGATTGCAGGAGGGCATTTTGGGGTCCTGTTAGTGGTGAAATTGGTAGTGCAGTGTTTCCTGTCACCTCTACTTTTGCTCACCCCTCCTTTTCATTGTCCCTGTTACCTTACTCATTGATTTCCCACTATGTGCCAGGCCCTGGGCCAGGTGCTCCAGGTACAGTGTGGAACAAGCCGCCCCACTGTAATAGAGCTAGCGTTCTGTTGCAGGGAGACATCATAAACAACGTTTTTTCAGAGCGTTAAGTGCCACAGGAAAATAAAATAAGACATGACAGTGTTGAAGGCAGAATTCTCAACTTGCTGTCATTTGGGGCCACGTGATTCTCTGTCATGGAGGCCATCCTGTGCCCTGTATATTTTTCAGTATTCCTGTCCTCTACCCACTAGATGTGATTAATAACCACCCTCTCACCCACAACTTCCGTCATGACAACCAAAAATGTCCCTAGACATTGCCAAAGGGTCGGGAGGTGGAGGGGCCAAAATCTGCCCCACTGGACAGCCGCTTTGGATGTAATAGAATGCTGATAATGTATTTGTTACTTTATTATTTCCAACATTTAATAATTTATCCTTTGACGCTTTTATTCACAGCCATGAATTGCAAAGACAGACCAGTTTTTCCAGTCAAGAAGTTAATACAAGGTAACTTTCTGGGAAGGGGTTAAATATTTGTTCCTAGCTTATATCCTTCTTCATCACCTCCATCATATGTTTAATTTCCTTTGAGCAGAGACCATCTGTTGGGGGCCTCAGCAGAAGCATCAGGGGTCTAGAGGGGAGAAAAGCACTTTACAATTGGGAGCTGTTTAAAATAAAACCTGTTTTATTGCACTATGGTTTCTTTAGGGTCCCAGGAGCAAATCCAGAGGTCATAGCCTTTATTGGAGGGTTTCTCTACTTCAGCACGGTTGACATTTCATAATTTTTCATCATAAGGGGCTGTCCTGTCTATTGTAGAGAGTTTAGCAGCATCTCTGGCCTCTGGCCCCAAATTGTGACAGCCATTAATGTCCCCAAACATTGTCATGTGTCCCTAGTTGAACCACTGTTGTATAGGAAGATAAATGTCCTCAAATCCTTTTATGTTACAAAGGATACTGCATTTACCCTTAGGCCAGATTAGTGGCGGGATTGTATAAAAAATCTGGTTTTTAAAACTGGGTGACTGGTTCCATAGCAGTTTGCCTCCTATGGCAATGGATAAAAAGTTTGATATCGGGAATTGTGTCGAGGGCAACAACCTCCTAAAGTTAAAGGATTAGGAGCAAGCCATGGACGCCCCCATTCCCCTACCCCGCCAGGGGCGTGATTGTTTTCATAAGGTGATAAAGTATGAGACCCCCCATCCCAAGCCCAGCAAGGGCGAAAATTTTTAACCTTGGATATTAAAGTGTCAATTGACTATCGCTTTCTCACTTTCACTGTAAAGATTGCCTCTTTCTCTCCATTTCAGCTCGTCTGCCCTTCAAGCGCCTGAATCTTGTCCCAAAGGAGAAAGGCGAGGACGGGTCAGATGATGCCAGAAGCTCTCAAAGTGCTCCTGCACAAGGTCAAGTGCCCGACGTAGAAACTTCTTTGGATAACTTGGAGAACAACTGTCATATGGTCTCGGACATACATTTTAGGCCAAAACTTGTCAATGGGAAGGGTCCCTTAGATAACTTTTTAAGAAATAGAATCAAAACCAATATTGGCCAGACCACAGTCATCATTGATTTGACAGAGAACTTGGGTGACGAACCAGATGGCACCATGGCCCACAGTAAACTCAGTGCTGCAGTCCCTTCCCCTGGGGAGGCTGTAAATGGGGTCAGAGAACAAGCTGGAGATGAGAGGAGGCTGCCGAAAGCTGGTCAGAAGGATGAGCTGGCATTTCCTGAAGAGACCCTTTCAGACATCCCATGTGAAACCAGGGAGGAAGGTGCTGCTGGCTCAGGGGTCTCAGAGAGGAGTGCGGATGCACAGAAAGGCTTGCCCCTAAGCTGCCCTGAGCTCACGGGTGGTCCGAGAATGTGCTCCAAGAAGGACCGGGAAGGCTGGAATGAAGCTGGGGGTATTCTGTTCAGAGGGAAGGTACCCGTGGTGGTTTTGCAGGATATCCTGGCTGTGAAACATCCCCGGGCCAAGTCTCCTCTCACCACACCTCCTGGCCAGGGCATACCCTCCGAGAGCGAGGTGCTGGAGTCTGGCCCTGAAGAAGACTCTGTCCTTAGCCACTCACCCCTGAGCTCTTCCTCTCCCACCAGCTCACCTGAGGGGCAGTCTGCCTGTGACACGAAGCATGGCGGCCCCAGCCCCTTCCCCACCCCCACGCCTACCCGCAGAGTGAGTATCTCCCCTGCATACGACTGCGCCGGTTCTGCTCCTGGGATTCGGCTGCTTGTCTTTCGCCTGGGGATACCGTGTCTCCCAGGCAACTAGTGGCTGAGCCAGTGGGGCCACAAACGAGGTATTGTGACTTCTGGTGCAGAATTCTTTCCAGTATCAAAACCATTAGGATTTTTCAGTTTTTTATTCAGTCGTGCATATGTAGTGATGTACTAGGGGCTCACGTAGTCACCAGTGTGTCAAGTGTCCTCTGTGAATTGCCCTGGTTGCTACAGTCTTCATTGTTCACGCCTAATTAATGGTGCCGGTCATTGTAGCAATTTTCGTGAATAGTGGATGTGAGCAGGCAGCTGTAACCCCTCCCGTCAATCACTAGCTGTCTCCGTTCATTCCTGTTCCCAGCACAGACTCCCACGGGTGTTGGTGGTAGAGTCAGTCAGCACTGGCGAAGAGACCCCAAGACAGCAGGGTCAGCTCCTTAGGGTCAGCTCTCATCAGCAGGGCCACCCATCCTAAAAACCTGGCACCATTTTTAAGGACCACAGAAGGGTGACTTGAATTGTTTGTTGCTGGTCAATATGGTGATGGTCAATATGGTGATGGATGTATGTCTCTGTTCTCACCTGTCCCTTAAGTTAGGTCTTGTGGGGAAAACTGATAAAGTCAGCCAAGAATCCCAAAGTGTGTAATGGTTTTGTTTTTTTCTGGTTTTGTTGCACTTTTGTTTGTTCACATTAGCGTTTTTTATTTTTTATGTAAGATCGGATCCTGGGGTGGGTCATGCAATCTCTACTTGCTTAATTGGACCATAGCCTCTAACTTTGATCACTTTCTTCAATTTAATCTCTAAGGGATTATTAATTTTTCTAGATGATTCTATTTCTTATCTCTCACCTAAGGAGTGTAGGAGAAAGGAAAAAATGACTTCTTCTTTAGATCCACAAAATAACAATATAGAGTGGAGCGACCTTTTTGTAAATGGTGGCAGATGGATATACATTTTTAATCTTATCATTTGGGCCATTACTAAGACTCTCAGAAGCAGAGTTTGAGTCTCTCTTGCTGCCAGCCCTCTTGTCCGGACCCTCTGACGGCTGGACATCTTTCCAGACTGCTACTTGTGCTTTACAGAACTGCTTTGTCACGTGAGGTGTTATAGCCAGTTAGCATGGAGAACAAGACAAGGACGTGTTTCCATCCTTAATAGCCTTCGTTTTTTTAGTTTGTTTCTATGCCCACAGCCAGGCCTGGGAAGTGGGAAATCCCGTAGTTGGACAGGGTCACAAAACAATTCTACTCCTGTGTGCCGGCCCAGGCGGCCCTGCAACAGGTGCGCATGCGAACCAGGGGTGCCCAGGCTGGGAAATCCTGCGTGTGAGATGCTAGGTCCTACCCTGAACACAGGCTCAGAGTTTTGAAATGTTCTAGAAAGCAGAGTTACCACACAGCTTGGCAAACAAATTGCAGCGTCCTCGGTGAGGGTTCAGACCCCCACCCAGAGCCTGTGGCAGAAAAATGCTCTTGCCTCTCCCAGGTGGGCATCTGTTAAAATGCAGATCCTACTGTCCCTTCCCAAGCCGTCCTGATGCAGCCTGCTGAGAGAACTTCCTTTGTTTTGTTCAGAATACTTCCGGGGAGGTAGAGAATCTCACTTTGAAAACCAATACTTTAGGACACCTTTTTTAGATAATCCAGTTTTTTTTTAACTAGCCAAAGAGCTGCTATATAACATTAGAGCTTTTGCCCTTTGGGATAGAGGCGTTCCTCAGGTTTACTTGCAATTCGGCCTATTTTATTGCTGGTTCAGGATTATTATTCCATAAATGGTAATTTTGGTACAGTTGTGTTACCGGAATCTTTGCCTTGCCTCTGCACAAATGAGCCCAGATCACTGGACCTTTTGCCGGTATAATTTAAATTATACAAATGTTAAATTCTCCATGTTTAAAAAATGTAAGTTGAATCTCACAGTCCCCTTTGGCCCCCTCTCTTTCCCTGGAGGCTGCTGTTGTTACCATCTTACCATTATATAGTCTATGTGTGAGAATACTTTAGGAATATGCAGCATCATTTTGTTTCTATATATGAGCCTGATACAGTTAAGTATGTTTCTTTTTCACTCCAGGATGTCTTATATATATTTTTTGTTTGGATGGGATCATCTATCTATACTTTTTAGCTGCTGTGTTGTATGCCTATGTTGTATGGCAGTTTACAGGGTTATTCTCATTGATGAGTTATTTCTCGTCTCTAGTTCTTGGCCTTGACAGATCAGTTGTAATGAGCTTCTACATGTCTCTTTGGGCTCTTGTTAAGTAGAATTGTGGGCCCACAGGAAAGCACATACTAGTTTTTGCTTGGTTGCCTTCCAGAAGACCCCCTTTGGATTGTGTCTTTGCCCCTCTATTGTCTGTCCCCAGAGGCTAGGATTTTAGGTGCTTTTGCTGTGAGCCGCCTCTCTCTACCTCATTGGCTGCTGCTTATTGCTCTGGGCTTAGAAATTAGATCTCTTTATGTTTATGTATCAAGTGGCTCTGAGAGGAGCCTCTCTAGTAAAGTGCAGCAATTTTCATGCACAGATGGAGTGAAATCGGCCTTGATGACACTGGGTAGCTGATGTGTGTTTTCATCTTTTTTCTGGGATCCTGGGTCTTTGGCTAAGTTCTGGATAGGTAAAATGTATGGCCTATATTTTGAGAAAGTTCTATAAACACTTGGTCCAAATGTCAAGAAGGTAACATATCCAACCAATACAAACAAAAGAGGTGCTGGTTTCAGATGAAATCATAATTGCTCTGGTTGCTGGCTGTCATTAAGCTGGCTCTTGGTGGACATGTTGTCAGTGCTGGGCCCACAGCAAAGGCGAGCTTTGTAAAAGGCACTGATTCTGTGGCTGAAATAACAAGTATGGACAAGACTCAATAAATATTGTGTTTTTCCCCCCGAATGCTTTCATAGAGGACTCTGACAATCACACTTGGTCCTAGAATCTTGAACACAAAGGACAATGACAAAAAAAAAAAAAAGGACAAAGACACAGAGATATAGCAACCTATAAATTCTGCTGTTAAATCCTTCCTTTATTGTGTGGTGAAGTCCACAGGCTTGGCAGGCAAAGTGGACTCTGGAGAGTCCTCCTCTTTTATTTTTTTATTTTTTTTATTAAGGTATTATTGATATACACTCTTATGAAGGTTTCACATGAAAAAACAGTGTGGTTACTACATTCACCCACATTATCAAGCCCCCACACATACCCCAGTGCAGTCACTGTCCATCAGTGTAGTAAGGTGCCACAGATTCACTGTTTGCCTTCTCTGTGCTACATTGTTTACCCCGTGATCCCCCACGGCGTGTGAACTAAACATAATACCCCACAATCCCCCTCTCCCACCCTCCCCACCTGCCCTCCCACACCCCTCCCCTTTGGTAACCACTAGTTCCTTCTTGGAGTCTCTGAGTCTGCTGCTATTTTGTTCCTTCAGTTTTGCTTCGTTGTTATACTCCACAAATGAGGGAAATCATTTGGCACTTGGCTTTTGGAGAGTCCTCCTCTTAAGCACCTGGTGAGACCTCTTTGTTGCTGGCATTTAGGGGCACAAGCTCAGTAGAGATGGGACCAGTCTCAGTGGTGTCTGAGCTCCTGCCAAACACGTGGCCTTCATTTAACTGTCCTCGGCCCTTTCCTCAGGGAAGGCTTAGTCCAGAAAGAACTCGGTGCCTCCGAGTAAGAAGGAGGTCTTCTTGAATGCACTAACGTGTAAGCTTCACTCTGTAAGAGGTCTTAGGCCTTCCCAGGTAGAGAAGCCATTGCTGCACAGTTTTGTTGATGTGTCAGACCATCCCAAGAGAAGCGTGACTGCAGTCCGGTCTCCTGGCTGCCTCTCCAAGTGTAAATGCACCTGGAGAGCTGCTTCTTTCCACCCTGCTCTTTCGCCATCTCTCTTCCATCTAACAGTTTGGTTATCAGGATTCCTGCTCTGCAGATAGCTTGGGCCAGTGGTCCTCTTCCTACCTGGAGCCATGTATTCAGCGTGGTGAGTCCACCATTCATCTTGGTGAGTCCTTGTAGCTGTGCTCTGTTTGCAGGAGGGTGACAGAATATTGTGCTCTAGAATATAGGGGTTCCAGACCAGATTGCAACCTCTGGCAAGCTGACCTTTTTATCCACGTGTTCACTCTGCATCCTAGAAAGCAGAGCTGCATGAGGCAGAGAGTACAAATCGGTGGCTCATGGGAATCTTGACCATAGAAGTGTTTTATTTGATGTGCACATTGTTAATTTTTACACATTCCCGGAAGGGGCAGTGGTGCCGAGTCACATACCAATAAGGGGTCTGTCCCTTCTGGGCAGGGCCCAGCCTCTCTAGTTTGGCTACCAACCCTACGACTCGTGTCGTCTGCCTGACACAGAGGCCAGCGGGCCACCGCTTTCATTTCCAAGCTTGCCAAGTGTATCTTGTGCTTGACCCTCTTCACTCTTGTTTCCTATCTTGCCGGGGCTCCTCTTTCATCCCCAGATGCATACATGGGCATGTTCAATATCACTAAGACATTTTGGTGGAAACCCATCACCTGAAAAGGTTTTCATTTTCTTTGTTTCGTCAAGAACTTCTTAATGATTTGGGTCTCTTATTCCCTCCTTTCCTTCATTCCCCAAGGACTGTGAGATTGTAACATATGAGCATGATTGAAGCCACCCATGTTTAAAGATGAATGTCTTTTGTTTCAGATAACTAAGAAATTGGTCAAAGGTTCTGCAGAGAAGAGCAAACTAAGACTACAAAAAGTAAGACATTTTCCCTAACACAGAACATTATCCTCTAGCTATGATTTTTATTTATTTATTTATTTTTTACAATTTATTTTATTTTAGTATCATTAACCTACAATTACATGAGCAATATTGTGATGATTAAACTACCCCCTTCATCAGGTCCCCCCCACCAACCCCCCCACAGTCACTGTCCATCAGTGTAGTGAGATGAGAATCACTACTTGTCTTCTTTGAGCTGTACAGTCCCCCCCGTGCCCCCCACACTATGTCTGCCAATCGTAATGCCCCTTTTACCCTCTCATCCCTCCCTTCCCGCCCTTCTTCCCCAGTCCCTTTCCCTTTGGTAACTGTTAGTCCATTCTTGGGTTCTGTGAGTCTGCTGCTGTTTTGTTCCTTCAGCTTTGTTGTTGTTGTTGTTGTTATTGTTGTTGTTGTTCTTTGTTCTTATATTCCACATATGAGTAAGATCATTTGGTACTTGTCTTTTTCGGCCTGGCTTATTTCACTGAGCATAATACCCTCCAGCTCCATCCATGTTGTTGCAAATGGTAGGATTTGTTTTTTTCTTATGGCTGAATAATATTCCATTGTGTATATGTATCACATCTTCTTAATCCATTCATCTACTGATGGGCACTTAGGTTGCTTCCATTTCTTGGCTATTGTAAATAGTGCTGCAATAAACATAGGGGTGCATCTGTCTTTTTGAAACTGGGCTGCTGCATTCTTGGGGTAAATTCCTAGGAGTGGGATTCCTGGGTCATATGGTATTTCTATTTTGAGTTTTTTGAGGAATCTCCATACTGCTTTCCACAATGGTTGAACTAATTTGCATTCCCACCAGCAGTGTAGGAGGGTTCCCTTTTCTCCACATCCTTGCCAACATTTGTTGTTGTTTGTGTTTTGGATGTTGGCCATCCTCACTGGTGTGAGGTGATATCTCATTGTGGTTTTAATCTGCATTTCTCTGATGATTAGCGATGTGGAGCATTTTTTCTTGTGCCTGTTGGCCATCTGAATTTCTTCTTTAGAGAAGTGTCTATTCATGTCCTGTGCCCATTTCTTAATTGGGTTATTTGCTTTTTGTTTGTTAAGGTGCGTGAGTTCTTTGTATATTTTGGATGTCAACCCCTTATCAGATACATCATTTATGAATATATTTTCCCATATTGTAGGATGTCTTTTTGTTCTACTGTTGGTGTCCTTTGCTGTACAGAAGCTTTTCAACTTGATATAGTCCCATTTGTTCATTTTTGCTTTTGTTTCCCTTGCCCAGGGGGATATGTTCATGAAGAAGTCGCTCATGTTTATGTCCAAGATATTTTTGCCTATGTTTTTTTCTAAGAGTTTTATGGTTTCATGACTTACATTCAGGTCTTTGATCCACCTTGAGTTTACCTTTGTGTATGGGGTTAGACAGTAGTCCAGTTTCATTGTCTTACATGTAGCTGTCCAGTTTTTCCAACACCAGCTGCTGAAGAGGCTGTCATCTCCCCATTGTATATCCAGGGCTCCTTTATCAAATATTAATTGACTGTAGGTGTTTGGGTTAATGTTTGGATTTTCTATTCTGTTCCACTGGTCTGTGGGTCTGTTTTTGTGCCAGTACCAAACTGTCTTGATTACTGTGGCTTTGTAGTAGAGCTTGAAGTCAGGGAGCGTAATTCCCCCTGTTTGATTCCTCCTTCTCAGGATTGTTTTGGCTATTCGGGGTCTTTTCTGGTTCCATATGAAGTTTAGAATTATTTGTTCCAGTTCATTGAAGAAAGCTCTAGCTATGATTTTTGCGTTAAATTGTGAGCAAAGCTCTTTGCACTTCTTTGGCCCAGTTTTTTATCTTTACCCTTCTTGTCTGACCATCATTTTGGTCCTAGATTCATGTTACATAACTGGGTCTCATGGGTTGTGGATGGCATCATTTTTAGCTTTGCTACATCCTGAGATTTTTGCAGGTAGCCTTTTCTAAGCTTTCTTAGTATTAGACCCCTCTCTTCATAGTTGGGTGTCTGTTGTAGTTTAAAGTTGCCTTCCAAAGATCCCAGTCCCTTTCCCAGGCTCCAGCAGATCGATTTAAGTTCTCTTCCATTCCAAGCGCCATGACATCTTGGTGGCCCCTGCGCTACATGGAGGTTCTTATTTAGTGTTCCCTGCCGAGTCTTTGATTCTGCTTTGTGGGGGCCACTGAATTTCACACCAGCCACACAGGGACTTCCTTCTTACTGGACAGCTCACAGAAGGGGCGCTGCTGCAGGCGGCTCTGTGTCCACCACCTCCTCCTATGCTGTGTCTTAAGGCTGTGTTTGATTTTTGGGGGTCAGATTTTGATGGCTTTTTTTAGGGTTTATGTCATTATTCATTGGAACTTCAGAGATGGGAACACGTGGCAGGAGCAGAGGTGGGAAGGGAGGGACTCAAGTATGTGCTGTGATTTCCAGCAGCCTTCTGTCTTCTTATCATGGCTTTTGTCAAAGCAACCATGGTTTATCAGGGCAGAGGAGAGGGTGTTCTCTAGAGATGAGGGCCTGGCCGCCCAGACAGAAAGCCGAGCTGTCAGACATCGGGAAGCCCATCTCTGATGATGATAATCCTGGAAAATTACCCACATGCTTTCATCCAGCAAGTGGACTTGTTTAATAGGAATTGAAGATTATAAAATAACTCAATGCCCCAGGCCATATACCAATTCTTTAAAATGAGGAACCAGTTTAATAAAGTGAGATGTTCCTACCTCAAAGACTGTAAGAGACAAGCTCTTGTCTCCTGCTGGCAGTGAAATGGCACTAGCATAGTAATGGAGGTCGCTCTTCATCCTTTCTTCACACCTGCTTTTTTTTAAGATCCTGAGAAAATTTTAATCTTTAAAAATTTTTTTTTTTTTAGTTCTCATTTCATCCCCAGTGTTTTAAGGCTTACTTAGCAGGCTCCCTGCCCTTGCCTCATCCCAGTCTTTCATTGCAAAAGAACTAAAATAAGCCCTGCCGTTTATTTATTTGTTACGGTTTTGCAGGAATGGGAAGGAAAACGCTTTTGTTTCCAAGGTAGGAACACAAAACCCATAGGTGTTTTTGTGTCTTTGTTTTTACCACAGCTTTCTGACTACATAAATGCAGTTCAGACCTGACCCTGGTACAACCGCCTTGGCAGCTCAGTGGTCCTCACCTCGTCTTTTTTAATTAACTAGAAAATAAAGTACGGCCCCCACATTTGCAGAATCTTACTTTGACTTGCCCACGAGGTCCTGTGACAGATGGGTGACTCCCATCAGGGCCCTCATAGCTGAGGACTGAAAAGTCATTTCTTCCAAGGTGTAGGCCATCAGGCTTCTCCCTGAGCTGGTTCCCTCATCCTCTCCCTCCTGTTGGAACACAGTCTTCCCCGGGCAGCCCCTGGCCCTCGCGTGTGGGCAGCAGGGCATGCACTGTTGACTTGTCTCTTGGCTGCAGGACCAGGAGCGTTTGGGCAAGCAGCTCAGGTTACAAGCAGAGAAGGAAGAGAAGGACAAGCTAAGAGAGGAGGCCAAACGGGCGAAGGAAGAAGCCAGAAAAAAGAAGGAGGAGAAGAAGGAGCTGAAGGAGAGGGAGAGGCGGGAGAAGCGGGAGAAGGACGAGAAGGAGAAGGCGGAGAAGCAGCGGCTCAAGGAGGAGAGGCGCAAGGAGCGGCAGGAGGCTCTGGAGTGAGTGCCGCCAGGTCCTCCCAGGGCCCTTCCCTCCGCCGCCCCAGCCCCAGCTGAGGAAGTGCTCATCTGGGATACAGGCCAGTTGGCTGATGCTGAATATGATGTTTTGCAGGGCAAAGCTAGAGGAAAAGAGGAAAAAGGAAGAGGAGAAACGGTTAAGGGAAGAAGAGAAGGTACACTGTGCCTCGGACGGCCATGCCCTGGTCTTTCTGAGCAACGGGGTTTGCCTTCCTGCCGCCCAGAGGCTCCACGGGGACTGATGGAATGTAGATTTCCCCTGGTGGCTTGTTCTCATGTGGGCCTGGCCCCTTCTGCCCACAAGAGCAGCTCTGATGTTTTGAGATTGACAGGGACCCAGCCTTGGGCTGGTGGGTCTGGAGAGCAAACCAAAATAATACTTTCAACCTAAAAATTCATGGGGTTCAGTTCTAGGGGCTTTTGCCTGTTTTCAAACAGATGCTGTTTCTCTTAATTTCCCTGTCCTCCTCTTCTTTTAAATTGCAGCGCATTAAAGCAGAGAAGGCCGAAATCACGAGGTTCTTCCAGAAACCAAAGACTCCACAGGCCCCCAAGGTAAGCAGCTCGTTTCCTTTGGCTTTGCTCTTTGTCTTTGCCAGGCTCTTCCTTTTGAAAAAGAACAGGGTATCTTCTCACCAGGTAGCTTCCCTTTCATCAAGAGGAGCCTAAGTAGAGTCCAGAGGTTCAATATTTTGCCACTTGTTCTATGTCCTTGAAAAGGTGAAAAGTGGCACCTTAGCTAAAACTGCCAAATGTTTAGAGGTTGCTGCGTGAACAGCTGTGTGTTCGGAGCTGTGTGGGAAAGTTTCAGAGAAGGAGACCCAGTTCTTACCTCGGGGAATTTATGCTCCAGATGGGAGGTGAGGTGGAACATAAGAACACATAGTAGAGTTCAGCTGGAAATTCCATTTCCCCATCGGCATCCAGTCACCTTCAGAGCCAGCCTCCTCTGGTGGAGACCCCAGACTGCCTTCCCACTCCCGCCATGCTCCACAGGTGACCCATCTCCTCAGATGCAACTGCGTCCTTCTAGACTTTCTGTGCCTTTACATTTCTTCATACATTTGTGTTTACATACACATTAAGTCAGGTTTATTGTGCATAACTTCATTCACTTGGCCGCATCTTGGGTATCTGCCCTGTTGGCACATGTGGACCCACTTGGCTCTTTCTCTTTGCTGCGGAACATTTCATAGTGTGGATGGTGTCACAGCTTATGTGTCCATTCCCCTGCTGATCCCCCAGAGAGGCGTAGCACCTGTCTCTAACATACCTTTCTTCCCCTTGCCTTCCTTTAGGATGGCTGCCTGGAGGTGGGCTTGCTGCTAGGTCCAAGGGTACACACTTGGCTGAGTTGTATTAGGCCCTGTGCATGTGCCATCCCAGCAGAGCCCTGCCCACTCTCAGCGCTGGCTGTGCATGTTTTCTTCTAGCGTTGGCAAGACGATGGGTTAAAACCTGGATGCCCTCGTTTTCTTTGATTCGTAGTACATTTTGGACATCTTGATGCGTTTGCCATTTTATTTCTTCTACGATTTTCCAGTTCCTTTTTTTTACCCGTTTTTCTACAGCATTGGCTGCTTTTTCTGTTTCCTGCTTGCTAGGAGTTAGTTATGTAGCCGGGGTTTTCATTCTTGGTGATATGCACTACAGATACTCTCTTTAAGTCTGTTATTTGCCTTTTAACTTGTTCATGGTGTCTTTCATGGTACAGAAAGTTATTTTAATGTCAACATTTTAATCTTATGGCAATTGGCCTTTGGTTGGAAGACCTTGTGTATCCTATAGTTGTAGATACATCCTTGCTCTTTTTTTCCACTTCTTTTTTCTGAGCTTATGTTTTATACTGTATTTTTAGTTCCTTGGCTTAGTTGGAATTCTTTGTTCTTTGTGCTTGTGGCACAGGGCATAGGCCTAACTTTTCCCCATGTGGATACCCGATGTTTCCTGCACCCGTTCATTAGTGAGGAGAACAGTCTGTTGCTTCTTAGCCTCAGTGGCACATTGGAATGGCCAGGGAGCTTTAATAAATAATGCAGCCTGGCTCCCATCCCAGAGAATCCCACAGGCCTGCTTTGGGCATTGGGATGTTTAAAAGTACCCCGGGTGACCCCATTGTACAGCCATGATGACGGATGCCAGCCTCAGCAGAGATGAAAGACCAGCTTTCTCACGCTGTACTTGATAGCCGTAGACTCTCCTCCTGCCTGCCTGTGTTATCCTCGTGTGCAGCCAGCTTTGGGAGCCACTGACACAGACATTAAAGATGCCAAAGGAACTCTAAGAACTAGGAGGGAAATCACACCTCCTAGGACTTACAGTGGGTGATTCTTAGGAAGTGGGCTCTGGCATTTCAGGCTCATATCAGCTCTCAGCGTTGAGATGAGCTCCGTGTTGTAAGCCGCCTTATATCATCATGTGTGGCTTTGGGTAAGTGTGTCATTCTCCCTGGGCTTGGTTTCCTCAGCTGGGATCTCAGGTCTTACTGTCTTTTTTTCTCCTCTTCTAAAAAGGAACTGGGTTTATTAAGGTATAATTTGCAGTAAAATGTGCCCTTTTTAAGAATACCACTCAGTGAGTTTTCATAATGGATGGGGCCCCACAACCACCTTGTAATCAAGATCTAGAGTATTGCTATTACTCTAAACTGGTCCCTTGCAGTCAGGCCCGGCCTCCCACCCCCAGCCCCTGGCACCTACTGGGGCAATCTCTGGCGCTATAGTTCTGCCTTTTCCAGAAACTCACGTAAAGGGCATCACACAGCCCATAGCCTTTGGCCTGCCTCCCCTGACTACCAGCCTGCATGAGCCTGAAAAGCAACATGCTGTATACACAGCGATATGCTGCTGGACGGTTCGTCACTGCCTCTCTGTTCCCCTCCAGACCCTGGCCGGCTCCTGCGGGAAGTTTGCCCCCTTTGAGATTAAGGAGCACATGGTTCTCGCCCCTCGGTGTCGGACCGCCTTTGACCAAGACCTCTGTGATAAGTTGGACCAGCTCCTCCAGCGGCAGAGCAGTGAATTCTCCTTCCTGAAAGAACTGAAAGGCCGGCAGCCCCTCAGGTCCGGCCCCACCATGGTTTCCAACTGTAACACAGACATTTTTAATAGGTCAGTCCCCAAGGAGACTGTCATTTGCCCCTTGGGGGGCCCGGGCAGTGCCTAGGGTTCTGACCTGTGACTGGTCAGCTCCCCACCAGGCCTCGGGCCCTGGACCTGAGTGCTTCATCAGACCTCTCTCCTCTGGCTTCCCACAAGCCTCCGCGGTCTCACATGCACTGGCCTTGCAGGAAGCCACTGCTTTGGTGGGCAGACTGCCTGTCCCAGCTTCCCGGTCTTCTACGCTGGCCTCCCTGGGAGGACGTGCCCTGCTCTTGCTGACCTATCTCCACAGCCCCATGTCTTAAATGCTGTTTTCCCCTCCTCCTCACTTTGTGTTCCTGGAGTAAATGTTCCTTTGCTGTGTCTGGAGGCAGCTGCTGCTGCTTAACGGTCACCATCCTTGTGGGATGTTTGTGGTCTGCTTCTCTGGACAGACTGGGTGGGGAGCAAACACGTGGTGGAGGAGGTGCGTACCAAGCGTGGGGCTTTCTCTTCAGTGACGTGGTGGTCGTGGAGAGCAGCCAAGCAGACGGCATTCCAGAGAGGAGGAAGCTTGGCAGGATGAAGCTCCTGCAGTTTTCCGAGAACCACCGGCCAGCATACTGGGGGACGTGGAATAAGAAGACCACAGTCATCCATCCGAGGGCCCCCTGGGCCCAAGACAGGGTGAGCGTGTGGGCGGACGTGCTGGTCCTCCAGGCACGCCTACCTTTCCGAGTTTCCTTCCTGTCTTGCCCCTCCTCACGCTGGTCCCTTGGGTTCCATGAGTATTCTAGCTTTTCTGCTCCATTTTCCCTTCCAACCGTGAAAGACAATAATGTGCGGCATGTTTCTTTCCCCAGAAGCTGCTTGATTACGAGGTGGACAGTGATGAGGAGTGGGAAGAGGAGGAACCGGGAGAGTCGCTGTCTCACAGCGAAGGGGTGAGCGCCACCCCACGGCGACAGGAGGCCGCACAGGCCCGAAGCTGATGCTCTCACAGCAGCTTTTACTCGATCTTGGGTTGTCTGAAAGTTTTAGCCCATGTTTAACGTCTGCATTTCTACCTTCTCTTGGGAAACCATACCTGACAACACTTACCTGGACGGCAGTGGCGCCCAGTGCCCCCCCCTTAGACGGGGCCTGCCTGCTCCCTGGCTCGCGGCGGCCCCACCACTCCCCTGTCCTACGTTCCCCCCGTCTCCCCCACCATGACACACCCAGGTCAGTGAGTGGGACTCCTGCCGGTCCTCACGGGGTCTGGAGCAGCAACACCAGCGCGGTAGATGGCTGTTTCCTGCGTACATGTCTGCAGACTGTCATTTTAAATAAAGTGCACGTCTGTCCCCACATGATATGAACATGCCTTTCTTTCTCTTGGAGGATGATGATGATGACATGGGGGAGGACGAAGATGAGGACGATGGCTTTTTTGTGCCCCATGGGTACCTGTCTGAAGACGAGGGAGTAACTGAGGTGAGGGGGCAGCGGGGAGGTGACTGGCTTGGAGAAGAGCCCCCCAGGGATGGGTGTCTGGGGCTGCTGGCCTGGGCGGTAAGGTGGGTCCCAGCCTGCCTGCAGCCAGTTCCATGCACACTTGGCTCCTCAGCAGCCATGAAGGCAACCCCAGCACGCTGCCGTGTGTGCGGACGCTGGAACTCAGACTTGACTGTTGCCAGGAAGGGCGGTACCATTTGTAGAGGTGGGAAGTTCCCTGTGGGGGGGGCAGCGTGAGGATCCTGAGTCAGAGAGCGTGGCGATGGTTTGTGGGTCAGGACACAAACCTTATGGTGGGCTGTTTTTTATTTCTTGTTTTTACACTTTTTCTAAGTGAAGTATAATTAACATAAAACATACAGGTTTTAATAATTAAGTGTGATGAGCTTTAACAATTGACTAACATGTAAACCACCACCTGAAATAAAATCTAGAACTTTTCTACTCTCTAGAAGGTTCCCCCACAACCCTTGGAGTTAGCCGCCCCCTTGCCCCCAGCTTGCTAATTTCTACCAGAGGGTAGAGCCTTTTTAGAGCTTGGATGGCCTGCTGGGCGGGGAAACCAGTGAGAAGTGTGACCTGGCTTGGGGAATCGACACTGTCTCTCCAAGTCATATTTGAAGGGCATGTGCTCCTCATGGTTTCCAGCCAGCAAAGCAGTCATGTCCTGTCGTGCCTGCAGGTAGCTCCCCCAGAGAGTAGTGTTGGGTCCAGCACGGCAGAGGCCTAGCCCTGTGGCGATTGCAGTTGGTGGTTTGACAGCTTTGGGATCACATATTAACCAGAAAATCCCAAGTGGCCTTAACAAGTCTTCCCAGGGAGGGTCTAGTGGTACCTGTAAGTCAGCAGTCCTGGCCAGACAGGGAGGCATGTCTCACGGCAAGAGGGTGGAAATGCGTTTGCCGGCTCATGGCCTGTGGTGTCTGAGGGGCAGCCAGGGTGCAGTGGGGAGCTGGGAAGGTGCTGTCTCTGCTCTCGCCCCACTCTGCCAGGAGCCGTGTCCCCAGCACTGTGCCCTCTGCTCTCACTGCCCCAGAGACCGGGGCGGAGGGTGCAGAGCCCCTCAGTAAACTTCTGCTATTTCCCCTGCAAGGAGGGCGTCGACCCAGAGAACCACAAGGTTCGCCAGAAACTGAAGGCCCAGGAGTGGGATGAGTTTTTAGCCAAGGGGAAGAGGTTCCGTGTGCTCCAGCCTGTGAAGATCGGCTGCGTCTGGGCAGCCGACAAGGACGCCAGTGCCGACCTGAAGCTGCTGCAGCAGTTCACAGCATGTCTGCTGGAGACAGCACCCCTTGAGGAAGAGCAGGCGCCCAAGGCCTCCCAGAGAGAGAAGAGGGACCAGCAGAGTGAGTGCCGGGGCAGGGACACAAGGGGTCAGGCTCCCAGCTGCTCTGTGGCCCAGGGAGATGCCTTAGGCAATGGGACTGAAAATTTACAAGTTCTTTCAACAAGGCACAACAGCCACAGCTTGCTGGCCACATCCATTCCTTCTCTGACACAAGAGCAGCCTGAGGCAGTGACTTTAGCCCGGCTCACCGATAGGGACACAGCCACAGTGCCTGCCTGGCCTGAGGTCCCATGCTTCCCTGACCCTTGCTTTCCCACCAGAGGGACCGGTGACTCGGAGTGAGAGCACGATGGCCGTTACTAAGGGGAAACAGGTGCATAACGCGATCGTTTATCTGCCTCTTAAGGTGTGGGCCTCACATGACCTGGGAGCTACTTCCTGTGTCTTGAGTCTACCCTTGAGTGGCCCTTCTGATGCTGGCCGGGCCTCTCGACCTCAGGGACAGCTTAGGGGGCCGTCTCTCCCATGTTTCACCCTTGCCCGTGTCCCCTCTCCCTGCCAGTCTTGGCCCAGCTGCTCCCGCTGCTGCATGGCAATGTGAACGGAAGCAAAGTGATCATCCGCGAGTTCCAGGAGTGCTGTCGCCAAGGGCTGCTCAGCAAGGACACCGGCAGCCCCGAGAGCCGCTCCGCCAGCCCCCCAAGTCCCGGCTGCTCCCGCCCACAGACGCCCACCACCGGCGAGGACACTGCTGTCCCCTCCAAGTCCAGGCTCAAGCGGCTCATTTCTGAGAACTCAGTGTATGAGAAGAGGCCTGACTTCCGGATGTGCTGGTACGTCCACCCGCAGGTGCTGAAGAGCTTTGACCAGGAGCAGCTGCCTGTGCCGTGCCAGTGGAGCTATGTCACGATGGTGCCCTCGGCCACCAGGGAGGACAGTGCAAACGTCCCCACCCCGGGACCCGGCCAGACCACGCCCATCTCGCTCAAGAGAAAGTCGGCAGGCAGCATGTGCATCACCCAGTTCATGAAGAAGCGTCGTCATGATGGACAGGTGAGCAGGGCGGCCTGGAGGGCAGGGCTCGGGGGGGACTCAATGGGGCGCTAGTTCCTTATTGAGAAAGCTTATTTTTTAGAGCAGTTTCAGATTCACAGCAAAACTAAGGGCAGAGAATTGTCCAAACCTGAGAGGAAGGAACAGAGGTACCTTACTGCCTTGCCTCTACACACGCAGCCTGCCCTCTGTCAGCACCCCATGCCTTCCTTACAGTCCCTGAGCCCACACGGACACGTCTTTTGGAAGCCAGAGTTAATGTCAGGGTCACATCTGGGCTATACATTGTGTGGCTTTGGCAGACATATGAGGACGCGTGTCTGACGTTAGTGTCACACAGCATACTTACACTGCCCTAAAACCCCAGGTACTGCACCACTCCATCCTTCCCTCACACCCTGGCACTGCTCATCTGCTCATAGCCTCCGTGGTTCTGCCTTTCCCAGCACTTCCTATGGTCGGAGTCATACAGTATTGAGCCTTTTCTTTTTAGATTGGCTTTTCTCACTTAGTGATACACATTTAAGATTCCTCCATGTCTTCATAATCCAGTAGCTCATTTCTTTTTAGCACTGAATAATGTCCCATGCAGTGGCTTTGTATTTTTTACTGTATTTTTTTGTTTGTGCATTTATTTAACACAGTCACCAAGCACTTATTCTGCACCAGGGACCCTGCTAGGCCTTGTAGACACAGGGACAGACAAAGACACCTTCTAATGGAAGATGCACAGGGGTGTCTGTCGCATGAGTAGCTGCTCAGAGGAAGTGCATGGAGCCTGAGGGGTGTGTGACAGGGTGGGGCCTCTTGAGAAACCCCAGTGCTCAGCTCTCTCTAGTGCTATCCATGTGCTCGGAGGGGCAGGGCCCCAGCCAGCCTTTGTTGATGTCTGATGTGTGTATCTTTTTACTCACTCTTACTGGAAATGTTCGGTGTTGTGAGTGTTCAGTTCTCCTCCTAGGTAGGTATCGCATGAAGTTCCAAATTTTGAGAGACTTGATTTTACGCAGAGGATGAGATGGAGGTGTGGCAGGAGCCATGTCTCCTGCCCATGTCCAGGGTCTTCATCCAAAGGGTGATGCTGCTCAAGGAGCTGCATGCTGAACGCTGGTGACGAGACAGAAGGAGAGCTGTGTGTGCACCCTGCTCACCCCCACAGCCCACCCCTGCATCTCTGACATGAGTTACTGTGCAGCTTAGGGATTCGAGTGGCTGTCAGGGCAAGGAGGCAGGAGACACTACTCCCTGCTTCCTGCAGGCAGATGAGGCCTTTGATACATTGTAAACCTCAAATTCTCACAGCAGGGGAGACCAGCAGAGCAGTCTGATGGTGTCACATAGACTGTTCCCCATCACCTCCCAGAAGCCATCCCTGTGAGGCTGTGAGCACAGCCCTCCTGGTCTGTGGGTGGCCTCCACCCTGCAGCCTCCCTGGGGGCACCCATGCCCGCTGTTTGTCCAGGGTGAATGTGGAGTTTCATACAGCTTGTGTGAGGAGTCCAGCGGCATTCCTGAGCCCTTCCCTCATGGCGGTTGCCCTCATTCATGTTCATGTTTCCTTACCTGGAAAATAGCGGTTTTAGCCCATTACATGTTTCCTAACATGCCAGACATTGTGCTGGGCCCTTGCTGTGAGTCCCTACATTTCATCCGTGGAGATCCGCATTATCTTACTGAGTCGCCAGGAGAAGGTGCGCTCCCAGTTAACCTAAGGTACCCCTCCCAGCTGACAGGTGGATGCGTGAGCAAGCTTGTCCCTGGGAACTGGAGAAAGGGGGCATGTCATCCAACGACACACACGTGAACAGCGGCCCTGTGTGGGTGGTGTGGCCGCTGCTCCCATTCATAGGCGGGCACCTTATAGAGACTCAGCCAGGGTGGGGGACTCAGTGGAGGCCCCACAGCGAGTGAGCTGCACTCCAGCCCAGGGCCTAGCTCCTGCACCCAGGAGTCTAAAACTTCTGGGCATGCTAGCCCAGTGATCCTGATGACTAGGTCTGAGGGAACCCTGGAGTCTGCATCCGACAGCCCCTCCTCAGGGCATGCCCTGTAAAGGGCCCAGGACCACAGCGTGGCCGGCACAACGGCCCATCTTGGGAAGGAAAGCCCTGAGCATTTGGCTTTGGCAGATGTTCTAGGAGCACTTCTGTGGGTAGTTGGTCTCCAGGACGCCAGTTCTGCCACTCAAGTGTCTGTGTGGCCCCAAGGTGACTACACGCTTCAGAACTTGGTTTTCATTTTAAATGGGGAGAGGCCTCTTAATTGCCCTTTGCAGCCAAAAATCTATGGTCAAAATATTAGTAGGAGAGCAACAGGTGCCAGCCTTACATCTTTACAGTTGCTGCCCAGTGTTCGCACATTCTCCCCTCTGACTCTGCACGCACCACCTGCAGTAGCAACAGCAGGAGGAACTTTCCCATCACCACAAGCTGCTGACAGCCCGCAGTGCAGTGGGACATGGAGTTTACAGCCTGTCACCTGCCTGGAGGGTCATGGATGCTTCCTCCAAAGACCTGTGGATCTAGAAAAAACCTTCATCTACACTTTCATTTCCCACTTGGAGGGCCTGGTGAATGGGGCCGGCCATGCAGAAATCAGTTTGTTCCTTTTGGTTAGCAGACGCAGACAAACACCTCCAACAGCAAAGTCCCAAGCTGGGCCTACTGCTCTTCCTGGACAGTCAAATCTTTGGAAACAGCTAGTTGGCAAGTGCCTACAGCACCTCCTGGGGCTGTCCCCTTTCAGGGGCTCCCCACCACCAGGAAGTCTGGGCATGGGGGTCACACACAGGGAACCAGTAGGCCCAGCCAGGCCAGGGAGCAGTCTGCAAATCGGACAGCAGCCTCTTGCCTGTTCAAATAAGCTTGTGGCAGCCGCCTGCTGGTCCTTTGCTCATTCCAGAGTGAGCAAGCATCGTTGGTTGATGTTTAAGATCGGACCTACTACCCCATGTCTTTCTATCCTGTCTGGGGAAAGCCAGTGAGCTTGGCTCAGGACTGTCCTCGAAGTTCTGCCGCCCCACCCCACCCCTCCCGACCCCTGATGGGCAGGTGGTATCCTCATTAGTGAAGCTGGTCTAAGCAAAAATTAAGTGAAAGAGGCCAGGTGCCAGGCAGAAGGAACCAAGCTGATGGCAGACAAGGAAATACTGGCTGGCTGGCTGAATTCTCAGCCATTCATGTCAAATAATAAATCCAGAGAAAATGTGTGCTGTATCAATTTCTCTTTCAAACCAAACCAGAGACCTAGAATTCTTTTTTTTTTTTTACAATATATTTTATTTTAGTATCATTAACCTACAATTACATGAGCAATATTGTGATGATTAAACTACCCCCTTCATCAGGTCCCCCCCACCAACCCTATTACAGTCACTGTCCATCAGTGTAGTGAGATGAGAATCACTACTTGTCTTCTCTGAGTTGTACAGCCCTCCCTGTGCCCCCCACCTTACGTCTGCTAATCGTAATACCCCTTTTACACAATTATCCCTCCCTTCCCGCCCTTCTTCCCCAGTCCCTTTCCCTTTGGTAACTATTAGTCCATTCTTGGGTTCTGTGAGTCTGCTGCTGTTTTGTTCCTTCCGTTTTTTTCTTTGTTCTTATACTCCACATATGGGTGAGATCATTTGGTACTTGTCTTTTTTTGGCCTGGCTTATTTCACTGAGCATAATACCCTCCAGCTCCATCCATGTTGTTGCAAATGGTAGGATTTGTTTTTTTCTTATGGCTGAGTAATATTCCATTGTGTATATGTACCACATCTTCTTAATCCATTCATCTACTGATGGGCACTTAGGTTGCTTCCATTTCTTGGCTATTGTAAATAGTGCTGCGATAAACATAGGGATGCATCTGTCTTTTTGAAACAGGGCTGCTGCATTCTTGGGGTAAATTCCTAGGAGTGGGATTCCTGGGTCAAATGGTATTTCTATTTTGAGTTTTTTGAGGAATCTCCATACTGCTTTCCACAATGGTTGAACTAATTTGCATTCCCACCAGCAATGTAGGAGGGTTCCCCTCTCTCCACATCCTCGCCAACATTTGTTGTTGTTTGTGTTTTGGATGTTGGCCATCCTCACTGGTGTGAGGTGGTATCTCATTGTGGTTTTAATCTGCATTTCTCTGATGATTAGCGATGTGGAGCATCTTTTCATGTGCCCGTTGGCCATCTGAGTTCCTTCTTTAGAGAAGTGTCTATTCATGCCCTCTGCCCATTTCTTAATTGGATTATTTGCTTTTTGTTTGTTGAGGTGCATGAGTTCTTTATATATTTTGGATGTCAACCCCTTATCGGATACGTCATTTACGAATATATTCTCCCATACTGTAGGATGTCTTTTTGTTCTACTGATGGTGTCCTTTGCTGTACAGAAGCTTTTCAACTTGATATAGTCCCATTTGTTCACTTTTGTTTTTGTTTCCCTTGCCCGGGGGGATATGTTCATGAAGAAGTCGCTCATGTTTATGTCCAAGAGATTTTTGCCTATGTTGTTTTCTAAGAGTTTTATGGTTTCATGACTTACATTCAGGTCTTTGATCCACCTTGAGTTTACCTTTGTGTATGGGGTTAGACAGTAGTCCAGTTTCATTCTCTTACATGTAGCTGTCCAGTTTTTCCAACACCAGCTGCTGAAGAGGCTGTCCTCTCCCCATTGTATATCCAGGGCTCCTTTATCAAATATTAATTGACTGTAGGTGTTTGGGTTAATGTTTGGATTTTCTATTCTTTTCCACTGGAGACCTAGAATTCTTAATTCAAAAACAATGCACATTTTTGTGATAAGGTAAATAATGGTGGTGGTTTGCAGAGATTCAGATTCAATTAGTTCATTTGAGAGAACCCCCAAGGCTTCCTTTGGTCACAGGCCACCCCCAAATTTGTTGCACAGAAATGGGCAGAGGAGTTAACGGGTATGGGGGCCTGTGGTGGGCGGTGTCCCCCCCAGCCTTTCCTGCAGCGCCTGCACCCCGCCTGCCGCTGCTGATGGCCTGTGCACCCTTGTCTATTCAGGTCGGAGGTGGGGACTTGGATGGCTTCCAGGCAGACACAGAGGAGGAGGAGGAGGAGGAGGAGGAGGAGGAAGGCGACTGTGTGATCATGGACATCTCGGATGTTGGGGGTGAGAAGGGCCCCAAACCTTCCTCTTTTCATTCAAACTAACAAGAAAGGGAAGAGGAAGAGCACACCTGCCGCTCTCACGCTCGCTTTTTTTGTAAACCTGGGCAGGCTGGTCTAACAGTGGGTGTGGGTCTTGGGGGACCTGACCTGGTCTGAAAGCTGCATTTGGGAAACCCAAGACCTGCAGGTGGGGGTCACCACCCAGGTGAGGTGGCTGGGCATGGGGGACACCCAGTCAGCGACAGCTGGCCTGGCAAGCCTTGGTGGCATGATTCCCAGCAAGCCACATATACTCAGGGCTCCAGTTTCCTGTCTGCCATGGGGTCTTCTCCCTCACTGGAAGGTCCAGTGTCAGGCTCACTGAGAAGTGCCACCACAAGCACATGCAAAAGGAACACAGCCAAAAGCCCAGCGAGGAGCAGGGACTGCCCTGCAGCTTCTGTGGTCTGGCTGTGCCCTCTGTCCTGCCCATGGCACCACGCATGCACCCGGGAAGCTTGGGTGCATGTCAGGACTGGCGTGCAGTAGCCACGGCAGTAACAGTGACACTAACGGGCTGGCGGCTGGGAGCTCACTCAGGGCTGTGTGTGGTTGATGTCAGGGCACAGACCGCGGTGGGGCAAGAGCCGAGTGGGTTTCTCGGGGAAAGCGTCCTGGGCAGAGAGGCTCAGGAGTACCAGGGCACAGGGTGGGTGGTGAGGGAGGCCAAGATGCAGTACTTGTCTGAGTTCACAGAGGGCGGGGGGGGCTGCGTGCGGCTGTACAGAGGTGGGGACAGGAGTGGGGGACCAGTGACTCCAGCCCCTACTCGGTCTGGGGGCTGTGGCTGTGTTGCTCTTCCAATGGTGGGGTGGCCAGCTAAAGCCCCTGCCCTCTTGCCTTGCAGAGGTCCTGGCCCCCTGTGGAACCGCTTCTGGAGCTGGCAGCTCCTTGGGACTCGAGGCCACAGAAAGCTCGCTTGGCCCCTGCTGAGTGCTGCCCCATCAGCCAGTGTATGTATGTAGAATGGTTAGGGCATCCTCAGATGCCTCAGATACTTGAAAGTCCTATGGTTCCTGTGTACAGAGCACTTTGTCCTGCTTCACGGACCTCCCCGGGGATCTGGAAAGGTTTATATAGGATGCTTGATTAGTTCTTTTTGATATTTGTAAAAAGCTTCCCCCAGAAGCTGCACATTAATCTGCCCTTTAATAAAGCATTATTGCAATGTGAGGACCTGCGAGGGGATGGCCTGGTGGGGCCCTGCAGACCCCTGAGCAGGCATGTGATGAACTGCATGTAAATGAATTGGAGACCCCCCAGCGTGGTGGGGATGTATATAAACTTGCCCAGCCCTGACCTGGTGTGTCCATTGTCTTTGCAGACACTTCGTTTTTGTCCTTTGGTCTGAGTCCTGCACTCTGTGCTGTGGGCTGTCCCCATGGCTTTCGTATAAAGCTTTACGCCTGGCGAAAGTGCCGCCTCTTCTCTTGGAAATCCTTGGCCTGTCCTGACCTAGTTCAAGGCAAGGGCTTCCCAGCAGGTGTGCATGCCGTCTGTACCTCTTGCTATGGGAGGCGAGTAGGGTGTATTCCTGCCTGACCGGACCAAAATCCTGGCCTCCAAATGGACTTCTGAGGCAGGCCACACCTCAGGAGTGTTCAAAGTAAGCCAAGTGGAGACAGCAGCAGGCTCCCATGCCCTGGTTTCTGAGCCCGTTTAAGGCCTAGGGGAGTGGAGACTTTGGCAGAGTCCTCAGACTCCACTGGCCTGGGATCCTGGCCTCCCTCCTCCACTGTGTCAAAGAGCCAGCTGGTGTGTCAGCATGCAAGACAGCTGGGTGTTGACAGGATATGGCTGAGATGGGAGGCCCTTTGCTGATCCAGGGTGCTCGCCAATCCTGCCAACACCCAGACCCTCCTTCAGGAGCCCCATTCCTGCCCCTGCTTGGGCAGAACTCACAAACACCCCAGTCGCTGGGTGAGGGTGCGGCTTGGCCCAGCCAGGACCTCCTGCTGGAGGTGGGGTGCAGCTGTCTGAATACAGATGTGTACTACACCTGTGGACATGACCACCTGGACCAGAGCCACCTTACACATGCACTGTCACCTCTGAAAATCTGGTGACTCCAAGTTGTAGTCGGGACAGAATAACGGGCTTGTGCTGGGTCACCAAGGTGAGACAGCAGATGACAGGCCCAGGTCCTGCCCCAGGTGGGAACAGCTGCTGGTGGCCCAGGTGTGAGACAGGCACATGCAGGAGCTACTTGCTGGTTGGGGGGGACAAGGACTTTCAATTACAATCTCATTTGGGGCATCAAAGCCTCAAATCTGTCCACCACCCAGTGGAAGCAGAGGACCAGCTACCATAGGCCCCTTTAGGGGAGGGTCTGGAGGGACTTCAGCCAAGGGTCGCCTGGGGATGGGAAGGGGGTCATCCAGGTGGGTGGTCTCGGGCTCAGGCATCTCCCTGCCAGGTGTGACCAGGGCTGAATGCTTTGGATGCTCCAGGCCGCAGTTTCCCTCTTCCTTTCCCGTGCTTGCTTTAACAAATCACCTCAGACTTGTTCTTCCAGTTCTAAGGGTCAGAAGTCTGACATGGGCCTCACTGGGTTAAAATCAGGGTGCTGGCAGAACTGGTTTCCTCTGGGAGCTGGGGGGACCCACTTCTGAGCCTCCTTTACATTCCTGCAGTTCATGGACCCTCCGTCTTCGAAACCTGCTGCCTGACCCTCCCTTCTCCTGTGCCTCCTGCCACATCTCAGCACCCCCATGACGACACTGGTCTCCCCTCGGTAACCCAGGACACTCCCTACTGCAGAGTCCCTTTGATCATGGAAAATAATAGGTTCCAGGGATGGGAATACAGACACCTGTGGGACACCTGTCCTGCCAACCCGTGAAACTGCCCCAGCTCAATGGCACCGGGTCGCCGGGATGCCCTCCTCAGCATGGTTGGCCCCTCTGGGGGTGAGGACAGCAGTTTTGGATTCCCTCCCTTCACACCTGTGGGCCCCTGGTGCCCACACACCTGCCCGGAGCACGTCCACCTGGGGGCACTTTGCTGCACCCAGGCCATCACAGTTTGAATTCACACCAGGAGACTCATCAGACATCCTGTTTATGCGGGTTCCTAATTCAGTAATACAGAGCTGTGTCCTGAAAGGCCCAGCACTCCTTCTGCTCCCACTGTCACCAGCAGCCCCATGGGGCAGCCTCAGGGCCAGCCACGGCCACCGAGCCACAGCATGCAGGAACCCGGCCTATGCTGCCTGCCTGCTTCTGCCCAGGGAGACAAGCCATCTCACCCCTGGAGGGGTGTTCTGTTAAACTGGCTAGAGCAGCTGGAAGTGGCTCATGCCCAGTGCTACTGGGGAAAATAACATGGTGGTTGCCCCACAAGAGCCCCCTCCAGGTCCACAGCCAACCAGCGCCCCTCCCCACACCCATGTCACTCTGAGGACAAGCGGTCCCTGCAGAGCCCGGGAGGGAGGGGACAGCAGGTGGTGGAGGAAGCAGGAGAGCACAAGACAGACCCGTGGGGCCAAAGCCAACCCTGCTTTTATTTCATGAGAGCTTCTCCACGGCCAACAAGAGCTCAGGTTTCAGGATAGATGAGTCTGGGTTGGTCCCCGCGGCCTTGATGTCCTCGAGCACCGCTGCGTCCCATGAGAGGGTCAGGAGGGCTGAGGGCACCTGTGGTAGGGCGAGAACCCTCAGCTGCACTCCAGCCTTGATGTGATGGCGCTCAGGTCTTCCCACTCATTCTTCCCGCTGAGCGGGCACCACACTCGCCTGGGCTGTTCCCCACTGGTGACAGTGAAGAGGTGCAGTCAGCCCGTTCCCACAGCAGGGGCCTCTCTGATGACGACCTGGTGGGAACTCCTGCCCAGGCCTCCTACCCACCGCGTCAGGGTCTGACCACTCTCCACCTCTCTGGCTTGCTCCCTGGTAAGTCTGCATTTCCAATCCCATCTGGGTTTTGCAGCTTAGAGAACTCAAACTAACACTTACCACATTTCCATTTTATAGCTGGGAAACTGAGGCACAGAAAAGGTACCTGCTCAAGAGATTTCCCACCCTGAGAGGGTGGACAGGTGGGACTTGGACCTGGGAGCCTGGCCCTGGGTGCCCTGCTCCCACCACCACTGGTCCTGAAGACGGCCACCCTCACGAGTCTGCACTGATTGGAGAACCCAGAGCTGCCGTGCGGGGAGCCCCGCCACTCACCAGCCCACACTCATTGAAGGCCAAGTTCTCATCTTCAGACAACTTCTGCCCGCCCGAGGCCAGCAGCTCAAAAGGGAGCCAGTCATTCTGCAAGGCCTCCCGCACAAACCCGTAGAGTGCCGCCACCCGCTCCCAGGCGTAGAAGGTCCCTGGGGACAGGACAGTCAGAGGGGCTGGAGCTCATGGGAACCCTCCCAAAGGGAGCCTCCTCCCAGGGCAAGCTCAGACTACAGAGCCTTCTGCTCCTGCAGGAGATGCACAGCAAACTTGCAGCTGCACCTCCCCCTCCCACAGGGGGCCACACACAGTCTCCTGGACCCCTTCCCTGGACAGCCCAGCCAAGGCACCCACCCTGCAGGAGGCAGCCGTCAGGGAAGCGGACCCGCAGCAGTGTGTAGGTATATTTGCGAATCTCCCGCTGCTCCTCCCTCTCCCGCATGGCTTTGGTCCGCAGCATGCTCAGCCGCTCCACAGCCTCGGACCTGAGCCTCTGCTCCCGCTTGACCTCCTCCGCCGTGAGGTTGAAGAAGTCCCCGGGCAGGTCAAACTGGGAGGCCAGTGGCGAGGGCCGGAAGAGCCGGCGTTGGCGGGCCAGGGAGGCCCGTACGGGCTCGGCGCTCTGCAGCTGCTCCTTGTGCCTCTCCAGGATCTGGGGCTGGGCCAGCGCGGCCTCGCTCAGCACGTAGAACTCCTCAGGGCCCTCTGGGGCAGCACAGTGTCACCCCGGAGCCCCACCCAGCTCCCCACTCAGCCAAGGCCCTTCTCTATTCCTCTTACCCTGGTCGGGAACCGGAAGCAGTGCCTTTTGGAAGCCGATGGCCTCAAAAAACTCCTGGGTCCCTTCCAGGCAGTTAATGCGCTCCTGGGAGTGGAGCCAGAGGTCATGCAGGGCCCCAGGGCCTCCTGAGCCCCATCAACCTTGCTGCCCACCTGGTGCCACCCAGCCCAGAGTCCCTAGGCCTCAGCGGCTACTGATCCCTGGATGGGACCAAGCCTCGAAGCCATCTGCACAGCCGGGCACCCAGAAAACGTTTGCCTAAGGACATGCTGCAGGGTCTCCTACCAGCTGCTCACATAGGGCCTGGGACCCCGGAAGGTCAAGCAGGGTGAAGGAGGTGGAAGAGCCAAAGGAGGGCAGGGGGGCCACAAGTGGAGACGGGCTGTGTGATGCTGGGGGTGGGAGGGCCTCGGCGGAGTCCTTGGCCACTAGACGGCAGCACATGACCTGCCAGGGGCACAGGTGGTGAACTACGATGCAGGACCCTGAGATTTCTCCACAGAAACCAGAAGCCTGCATTTGTGTGAACAATCTCTGCGGGATGGATGTGTTCCCACTCAAATTCAAGTCAACACACTGGGGCAGGGGCAGTGGGGACAGTAGACAAAATATAGCACACGTGTGTAAACCTGTGTTCACAAAGCCCTCACTCCCTGCCTGCCACGCCCGCCCACCTACCACGCGGCTCTGGCCTCGACAGGCCACCTGCAGGCCAGCTGCCCCCATCCCAGGACTGGGTCCGAGCCGCATCAACGAGAAGCCGCTTGGTGGCAGCCCTCACCTGGAACACCTTGTTCCGCAGCTTGATCTTCCGGTACTTCTCCTCCTCGGGATGCAGGCAGATGTTGTCCAGGTACCTGGGGTGGGACGGGGCAGAGCAGCTCAGAGGGTGTCCAGGTCGGGGACCGCCATCATACCTTGTAGACCCCATGGAGCCTGGCCCCTGAATACCATAGGGCCGTCACTAGCCTCCTGCCCCATCAGGCCTCCCATGGAGGACACCGAACAAGTAGAATGGCACAGAGCTGGAATAACAGACCACCAGGGATCAGGAGCAACATGGACTTCCCAGCAACCCCCTCCCAGAGACCTACACAATCAGACCAAGTGGGTGGGTGGGCCCCTGCTCCTTCACATTCCTCTGATGATCTCAAAGTCAGGGCTGGAAACCCCTGACGTGGTCAACCTGTTTTATAAACAGGTAAACCGAGGCCCAGAAAAGCCAAGCCCTTCCCTGAGGGCAATGGGGGAGTGATGGGTGTGGGGCAAGCCTCACTCCATGTGCTGTGCTCCTCCCAGGCCCCCTGAGCAGCTCCCATTGACAGCCTGTGGGGGGTGACACCCAGGTGGGGGGTGGGGGTGTGCTAGACAAGCTGGAGGTGCCAGCAGGCCGCCCACTCACTTGGCGATGGTGTCCACGCCCAGCTTCACCCTGTCACGGTCTTTGTTGAACGTGTGGATTTTCATGATGGAGGCAGCCACGGGGTCAGTGGAAAAGTGCTGGGAGGAAGGATGACAGTATGTCCAAAAACACTCCCCTTCAGGGCCTGGGGGCCAGGCCTGCCCCCCACTCTTAGGCTAGTCAGCAAAAGAGGAGAAAAGCCCTGAACATTAATGGCTCTGCCCTGGGCCTCAGCCCGGCCCTCACCTCTAGGGAGGAGGGGGTGCTGCAGCCCGGGATGGGCCATCTCTGGGGGTCGCTCGGACATAGACCTGCCAGCCGTTTCCCAGTTTAGCTGCAGGGGTGGGGCCACAGGGGGCACGGAAGAGGGGCAGAGAAAGCGGGTCTGCAGAGAAAGGAGAGGAGGCAGAGAAGCAGCAGCCAGATGGCACCAGGCTTAGACGACCCCCCCTGCCTCCTGGGACCATCAAAACCACTCCCAAGGAAGAGCTGCTGCTCCAGATCCATATTTCCAGGCAACTTGTGGCCATGATTAAATCAGGACCAGGGTGCATGAGTGGACAAAGGACAAAGGACCCAGAAAAGAACCAACTCCGCCTAGGATTTTACTTTGTAAGAAAGACAGATATTTTCAATAAAAGCCCCCCCCCCACCTCTTTGATCGAACTAGGAAAAAATAACATGGTTCCATGCCTCATGCTCCACACAAGAATAACTTCTGGTTGGATTGAAGCTTTAAACTTCAAAACAACAAAACACAAAACAGAAAAGCACTAGAAAAACTATGGAAAAATTATTTTAATACCAAAGTGGGAAAGCCTTTCTAAGTAGGCAACAAAACCTGAAGCCATAAAATAAGACTGACACATTTAATCACAGAGAGATCAAATATTTCTACATGGCAAAGTGACTGTAAGCAGACCCAAAAAATAAAACTGGAGAAAAACATTTGCAATTCATGTTATGGGCAAATAACCAATTTCCCTAATATGTAAAGAGTGCCCACAAATAAATAATAAAAAAACCCAACCACCCAACAGAAAAATGGGTACACAATGAGTTATCAAATGAAAACATGGCCAGCCTAACCCAAAAATAAGGTAAATGCAAATCGAAACTATCCTGAGGCATTATTTTCACCCCTCAATTTGGGTAAAGATCAAAAAAGTTTGTTAGCCCACAGTGACAGTGAGGATACAGGGAAGTGGCCACTTTTTCACACACTGCTGGTGGGGGGTGTGAATCCAGATGATCCCTACAGGGGCTCACCTGGTTTCAGCTATCTATATTTCTATGCATGTGTCCTTTATCCCAATAACTCCTCTTTGGGAACTGAGCCTAAAGCTCAAAGTGATGTATGGACAAGGTTTTTCACTACAAAACTGTACTTAGCAAAACACTGGAAACTTCCTACATGCTCATCAACAAAGAGCTGATTAAATAGTTATGAAACAACTTAGGTGGAACATTATGCAGTTGCTAATGAAAATGTATGACCTTTTCTCAAAATTTTCAAGAACAAAAAGGGGGTGACACAGCAAATGGAGCCGCAATGTCCACACCTGGCAAATTGGGGTACAGTGGGCAGAACAGCAGATATCCATGTTCTAATCCCTGGAACCTGTGAATATGTTACACAGTAAGGAGGGCATTAAGGGACAGATGGAATTAAGACCAATAATCAGGTGGCCTAAAAATAGGGAGGTGTAACTGGATTGTCCTGGTGGACCCTGTATGGTCCTAAGAGCCCTTCAAAGGCAGAAGAGAGAGACGTGAGAGAGAAAGCCAGAGAGATGGTGGCCTGAAAAAGACTCATGGCTGGTCGTGAGGAGGGAGGAAGGGCCACAAGCCGAGGAATACAGACAGCCTGAAAGCCGGAAAATGCCAGGGAACTGCCCCTCTGCTAGAGCTTCTAGGCAGAACCAGGACGGCTGCCAGCGATTTTAGCCCAGTGAGCCCCGGGGCAGGCTCCTGGCCTCCGGAACTGGAAGAGAACAGGCCTGCGCTGTCGGAAGCCCCAGAGTTTGTAGCCGCTTGTCCTAACGACAATAGGAAACTCAAGCCCTGGGTGAGGCACAGTCAGGTGTTCTTTTTGTTCTAGGAATTCTTCTTTAGGTTTGAAATTATTTCTGAATACAGAAGTTTAAGGAAAAAGAAAGAACATGGAAGTTCTTTCTGTACTGATACCTGGCAGTTTCTGTGCCAGGAATGAACAATGGCATGTTACCTTTCTACGTAAAAACAGAAACAGCACAAGCAAGGGGGAGGCAGAAGCATGTCAGCGGTTTGTGTAGATTTGGGACGTCTCCGAAAAGGGACCCAAACCACTCACAGTGGTCGCCTAGGGGAGGGTGGCCAAGATGTGAGCAGGAGGTGGCTTTTCTCCGCCTGCCCTTTTGTCTTTTTAATTCTGTACCAAGTGTACTGCATCACCTCTTTAGAGAGATGAAAACAGAAACACAACAAAGCAGGAACGTGAGGACATCACAGGGGATCGGTGCGGGGCTGGGGGTGGGGACACGGAGCCGCCACTCACCGAGAGGATGGCCTCTTGGATGCAGGCGTCCCGCTCGTCCTTCCTCAGGGTGGCCCCTGTGAGCGGGCAGGTGAAGCGCACCCCAGGCACCGCCAGGGGGGCCGAGCCTCCCTCCTTAGGCTCAGGTACCTGGGGGATGGGCGTGAAGGTGTCTGAGCCTGGATACTGGACAGAGGCCATCCCAAGCCACTGAGAGTGTGCGTCACTGATCCCAACTCGGTCCCCTCCACTTATTAGCCACAGGACACCTTGACCCAGTGACTGAGCCCCTCTGAGCCTCTTTCCTGGTAAAATGTCTCTGTAGGACAAGCTCAGAATTAGGGTAAAGAACAGAAAGGGTGCGGCAGCTTCAGACAGACTAAGTGCTCAGTCAGTAGCTCCCGTGGTTCCCATTCCCTCTACCTGGAAAAGGAGGAGGTTGGGGTGGGACGTCAGGAGTTTTGCGGCCCTCGACAAGGCCCGGCCTCTGGGCCTCAATTCCCAGGCTTTCTCTAGGGTCTCTTCCACTCTCAAATCCAGTGAGATCTTGAAGTTCAAGCTGCTCAAGACACCCTTTCTGCCAAGCTCTCCTTTAAGGCCCACCTCCTCCAGGAAGGCCTCCCAGATCACCTCAGGCTCTGAAGAGTCCCCCTACCTTCTAGGAAGGCAGTGGAGGGCAGTGCAAAGGCTATGGGCTTTGGAGTCACACAGACTGAGGCTCCAGTCCTGTCCCTGCAGGTGTCGAGGCATATAACCAAGAACAGCTGGCTTCACCTCTTGGAACCTCAGTTTTCTGACAAGTAGTAACGGCAACAGCACCCACCCTCATGGGTTACAGGGGGACCAATGAGCTAGCGGGGTCCAGATCTACCCTCTGCGCCCAGGCCTGGCATTAAATGCTGAGTATGGAAGCTGCAGTCAGCAGCGCCTGAACCACATCTGCCTCCGCCACTCCAGACGGGGCTCCCCAAGGCCAGAAGGGACCTCTGTCAGCCTGACATCTCTTCTTTGTGCTCCCCACCCCCACCCCCGGGCCTGGTGCTCACAGCCCAGGGCCAGGCGCTCGGCTGGTGCTGAGGCACTGGTCAGCTAGACCAATGCAGGGGAGAGGATGGGAGGGCCCTCTGCAGGCTCCAGCTCCCCCACCCCAGCCACCCCTTGGGCGTCGCGTTGCCCGGCAGGTGCTCTTACCATGTTGGTCGCTGGGGCCTCCAGGATCCCACTGACAGCCGCTTCAGCTTGAAGTTCCTTTCTCACTGGAGGAAGAGACAGAGGTGGGTCAGTCGTGGGCCCCACCCAGAGCCCTCTCATCCTCCTACTCGGCCTGTGAGCCGGGCTCGCCCCTCCCTGGCCTGGACCTCCATGTGGGTCCAGTTCCAGAGTCCTTTCTCCAGCTCAAGGTCTGTGCTGACCTCTGCACACCCCCGGGCTCTACCTGATGATGACCTCCTCCCCTCCCCAACCTCCCTGCCAGCTGTGCTGCCCAGACCACATCAGACCCCTCGTGCTATTCCCTGCTCTCACAATTGTGACTTTCAAGCCCTCAAGTTATTGGCCGTGTAATTATTTTGATCAGGGCCATGCATGGGGTCTGGGACCTGTGAACCGAGTGGCCCAGCTGGAGGGTGGAGGGGTGTGAGGGCAACATGCAGGGGTGTGGCTTCACACCAGGACGGCGGCAGCCCACCCTGGTTCCGGATGGAGTCCTGTGACGTGGGGCCCCGGGCCCTAGGCTGCTTCTGCTCCAGCCGGGCCAGGGCTGCGGCGGCCGCCATCTGCGCCTCATCGGTGGGTCCCTGGCGAGGCTGCCGGTGGGCTGGCTGGCTGGGTTTCTCTTTGGGGGTTTTCTCCCTGGGGAGAGACAAAGGGAAAGTGAGATGACGCCGAGTCAGGCTGGTCCCCATCCCAATGTTGCTCCTGTCCCATCAGGCACATCCCTCTTTCCCAGGGGCCACCCCCAGCCACCACACAGTCCCAAGGCAGATGCAAGAGCCTCTGGAGGCAGCTGGCGGCTCTGCTCTCAGCTCTGCCTCTTTGGGTGAGTCCTGCGCCAGCCTGGGCCTCAAAGTCGTCGCTCAGCGTGGGTAAGAGCACCCCGCCCACACGGGGGTCGTCAGGGCACTGCAAGTGCGAGAGTGCCCAATCGCTTGCAGGAGCTGGTGAGACCTGACAGTGTCCCGCCCCTCCTCACTCCCCTCCCTGACTGAGAGTCTGACCCTTACTGTCTACAACAGCAAGACCGCACACCTAGTGCCTGCCATTTATGGAGCTCCTACTGTGGGCCAGGCAGTGCCAGGCCACTGGCAGGCCCTGGGTTTGTTCCCACCCTCTGCCCTGGGAAACAAACATGGGGAGCTCCTTCGGGTGGGGTGACTAATGCACCTACTTAGCACGGCAATGACCTGGCCTTGACGCCCCAGCAGGGAAGGCCTCCCTCAGACCCTGTTCTGACACCCACATCCCCTCCCTTCTCCCCTCAGGACCCCCTCCCCACCCCAGCAGTTGGGATCATCTGTGCCACACCTCTAGAACTTTCTCAGGAGCCATGACTCAGTTCATGGCCTCACTCCTCCCGCTCCACTCAGTTCCACCAGCATAGCCCTCTTTTCTTGTCCCAAGGCCTCTGGGACCTGCTTCCCGCCCACCCCTGGCCCTCTCTCCAGCCCTCCCCTCCGCTGAGAATCTCAGGTTGAAGAAGAGTTGGGTCCCATAGTCCTGCTCTAGCCCTGTGTGGTATCGAGATCTTTCTATAAAAATGTCATCTTCTAAGACACCTCACCCACCCCCTTTATGGCGCTACTGGGCAGCCATAGGGATCCTTCTAAAACTTAAGCCAGTGCTCTGAAACTCCTCTGCACCAAGCCTTCCCATGCCAGGCACAACAGAGTCCTAAAGCCCACCTCGGCCCAAGGGCCTGTCCCCCTCATTTATGTCTCTCTATCTACACAGTGGTCTCCCTGCCGTTGCTCACACGGGCCCACTGGTTCCTACCACAGGGCCTTTATACTTTCTGTGCCTTCTCCCTAGGGGGAGGGGGG
>JAQQAC010023519.1:1924862-1948283 GCA_029783875.1 Phataginus tricuspis
ACTGCAATGGGGTACGGGGGGTATGGGTGAATGTAGTAACCACATTGTTTTTCATGTGAAATTTTCATTAAGAGTGTGTATCAATGATACCTTAAAAATAAATTAATTAAAGAAAAAGAATAGCACCCACCTTATAGGAGGATTGTAAGAGTGATTATTGCAGTTAGAAAACTGTCAATAAATGGCAGACGTTACGATTTTCTCGTTTATTATTTCCTGGGAGTCCTATGCCAGCAGTGAAGAAGACACAAAATTCCCTGACCTCGCAAAGTTCATGAGTTTTTGGATGAGGCTGGGGAGAGAAGACAGAAAATATGATAAATAAAACCTGGTGTAGGGTAGATGACGTTAAGTGCTATTGAGAAAAATGAAGTGGAAAAGAGGAACGGTAAGGGCAGGTGGGAGCTGTCTGCGACATCACGTCAGGGAATCAGGTACAGGCAAAGGACGTTTGTTAGGCCAACAGAAAAATTTGAATGTGTCTGGGCGTTAGATGATATACAAGACCTACTGTTCATTTTTTTAGGGGTGCTAAGGGCATGGTAGTTTTTTTCTTTTAACCTTTTGATCCCCTTCACCTATTTCTCCCACTTCCTACCTCTGGCAGCTACCAATTTATTTTCCTTACCTATGAACTTGGTTCATTGTTGTTCTTGTTTTTAAGATTACACATATAAGAGGGATCATAAGGCCTTTGTCTTTGTCAGACTTAATTCACTTAGCATGATACTCTTGAGGTCCATCCATGTTATTGTAAATAGTAAGATCTCATTCCCTTTATGGTCGAATAATGTATCCATTTGTCCAATGGTGGACACGGGTTGCTTCTGTACTTTGGCTATTGTATATAATGCTCCAATTAACCTGGGAGGGCCTTTGTCCTTTCGAGTGTTTTCATTTTCTTTGGATAAAAATCCAGAAGTGGGAATTACCGGATCATATAGTAGTTCTTAATTTTTTGAGGAACCTCCATACTGCTTTCCATAGCAGTTGCACCAGTTTACATCCCCACCAACAATGCACCAGAGTCCCATTTCCGCAAGTACTCACCAACACTTGTCACATTTTTGACAGTAGCCTTCCTCATAGGTGGGAGGTGATAGCTCACCGTGGTTTTGATGTACCTTTTCGGATGATTAATGATGAGAACCTTTTCACATACCTGTTAGCCATCTGTGTGTCTTCTTTGGAAAAATGTCTATTCATATCCTCTGCCCATTTTTTAAATTGGATTGTTTAGTCTTTTTTCTTTCTTTCTTTCTATTCTTGTATGAGTTTTAGCACTCCAACTCCATGCATGACCCCAGACAAGGCATGCCACTCTCCAGGCCTCAGTCTCCCCATCTGTTCCCTGGCCTAGTCCAGTCCCCTTCTGCACAGCTTCCTCATTCTTTGCGTGACTTCCATGCTCACCCCCTATATGATTTATTACTAATTATTCTCTGACCCTGGTAAAATATACATAACATAAAATTTACCGTCTTAGCCATTTCTAAGTAGCATTAAGGGTCTGTAGCATATTCATATTGTCATGCAGCCATCCCCGCGATTCATCTCTAGAACTTTCCATCTTCCTAAACTGAAACTCTGTCCCCATGAAACACTTAACCCCTCCCTCCCTCCCCCAGCCCCTGGTCCCCAACCATCTACTTCCTGTCTCTATGGATGTGACCCCTCTAAGGACCTCCTGTGAGGAGACTCAGGATTTGTCCTTTTGTGTCTTACCTATTTCACTGAGCACAATGTCCACAAGGTTCATCCATGTTGTAGAATGTGTAACAAAATATTTTTTAGTATAGGTATATCACAAATATTGTATGTGACAAATGGAACATATTTCCACTAAAAAAGTATTGTTTGTGTATCTGTAATTCAGATTTAACTGGGTGGGCATCTTGAATTTGATCTGCCAGTTCTTCCTATAGTAGTCCTTCCCCACATAGCAGCCTCAGAGATCTTTTTTAAAAACAGCTTTATAGATATATACTTTACATGCCCTAAAGTTCACCTGTTTTAAGTGTGCAATTCAATGAGTTTTATGATATATTTGCAGAGATGTAGGACCAGTGCCAAATCTGATTTTAGAACATTTACACCTGCTAGAAAGAAACATCATACCATTTTTCACTCACTATGGGTTCCTACCTCCAGTCCAAGGCAATCACTCATCTTCTTTCTGTCTTAAACGATTTGCCTTTTTTGGACATTCCACTAAATAATTGCCATAAGATACTGAAATCATTGAATACCTGACTTTTTGTCCATTTTTTTTTCACTGAGTATGTTTTTGAGGTTCATCCACACGGTAGTGGGTATCAGTGCTTTGCTGTTTTCTCTTGAATAGTATTCATTGCAGGGATATACCAGTTTGATCTATCCGGGTGCTCGCCGGCGGACTGTCAATCATGCTGCTATGACTATTTGTGTACGAGTTTTTCTGTGGGGCATGTTTTCACTTCTCTTGTGTAGATACCTAGGGATGGAATTGCTAGGTCAGATGGTAAGTCTATGTTTCACTTTTTTAAAAAGTCTTTTTGAAAGACAGATGCACCCCTATGTTTATTGCAGCACTATTTACAATAGCCAAGAAATGGAAGCAACCTAAGTGCCCATCAGTAGATGAATGGATTAAGAAGATGTGGTACATATACACAATGGAATATTATTCAGCCATAAGAAGAAAACAAATCCTACCATTTGCAACAACATGGATGGAGCTGGAGGGTATTATGCTCAGCGAAATAAGCCAGGCCGAAAAAGACAAGTACCAAATGATCTCACTCATATGCGGAGTATAAGAACAAAGAAAAAAAAAAAACTGAAGGAACAAAACAGCAGCAGACTCACAGAACCCAAGAACGGACTAATAGTTACCAAAGGGAAAGGGACTGGGGAGATGGGTGGGAAAGAAAAGAGGGTAAAAGGGGCATTACGATTGGCAGACATAGGGTGGGGGGGCACGGGGGGGACTGTACAGCTCAGAGAAGACAAGTAGTGATTCTCATCTCACTACGCTGATGGACAGTGACTGTAATAGGGTTGGTGGGGGGGACCTGATGAAGCGGGTAGTTTAATCATCACAATATTGCTCATGTAATTGTAGGTTAATGATACTAAAATAAAATAAATTGTAAAAAAAAAAAATAAATAAAATAAAAATAAAAAGTCTTTTTGAGATGTACTTCACACGTGTAAGGACGTTTCTTGAGGTTTTTTTTTTTTTTTTTTTTTTACCAAATGCCTCCAATGATTTCCCAACAAGCTAAAACAAAACCCAAACTTCTCACTAATATTCACAGGTACTATGATAGGTCCTCAACGGACCTGTCCAGCCTTACTTCGCTCCCCCATTCGCTCCCCTTCATCATCTCAAGCTCAAAACAGTTTCATTTGCTATCCCCTCAGCTCCAAATGCCCACCCCAACCAGCACCCCGTTACTTGGCCTATTTCTCTCTCTTTTTTTTAATTAAGGTATCATTGATATACACCGTTATGAAGGTTTCACAAGAAAAACACTGTGGTTACTACCTTCACCCTTATTATCGAGTCGCCCCCCCCCCCCATACCCCATTGCAGTCACTACTATATTGGCCTATTTCAATTCATCTTTCAAGTCTCAGGTTAAACAACCTCCTCCAGAAAGCCCTCCTTGGTCTAGCTGAGGATGGACGAAGCCTTCTCCCGTTAGTCAGCTTTTATGTCCAGCACTCAGCCTCTTTCACTTTCCTACCGGGCTCCTAGTTACAAAGAAATAAACGCTTCTGTACCCTGCTAGACAATGAATTCTTCGAGAGCCAGGGTAACAGAATCAAGTTCTCCTTGTACTTCCTATTGCCACGGATGTTTTCGAGCGCCTTAAGAGTGATGAAGTCATCTAATTCTCACACCCCCCTCCCCCCCATAGTTTCGGTACCACTATGAATCCCATTTTACAGGTAGGGAGACTGACGCACAGAGAGAAGGTCACTTGGCCACGCGGGGCTCAGTTATTTTTCTTGAATGAATTGACTTGTATATTGAGCATTTGGGAAGATTTTTGTCTGTGAAGAAGTAAGCGATCCCTGCGTTTGGTGGCTGTTTCTCTTAAACCACCCCCTGCTCGCCCCCCTCCCATAAGCCCCGCCCCTCTGGCCGGCGAGGGATCGCACCTATTTTGAGTTAACGCATCCAGTGGCGGACAAGTACTTAAGCTCCGCCTCCTGTGGTAGTCAATGCCCGCTCCCTATCTCGAAGCGCCTCTCTTGTGGTATCCAGTAACCTGAAGGTCTGCATTCCGCCCCTCCGCCGGGAGCGGGAGACTATCAATGACCCGCCCTCTACATTGATTGGGCCTTCTTTCCAGTGGTATCCAACGGCCTGCTTCCTACTTAAAGCCCCTCCTCCTGGGGCAGTCCGTGGCCCGTCCCCCTATCCTAAGCCCCGCCCTGGAGGAGCCAGGTTGCCTGGCTCTTCACTCCCTCAGCTCCTCTGTTTCCCTCCTCCCACTTTTCCCTTTCACCTCCCATAACCTCCGCCCCATCCTATTAGGCCTCTGGGTCACGCCCCTTGGCTCTACCCGTTACCCAATCCCGTTAACTTGCTCTGCTCCAACCCCTCTTTTCATTGGTCACCACGCTCCTCTATCCCCGCACGTGGTCCTGAGCGACCGTGTCTCCCGCCCGTGACGGGCGGAAGACGGGACTTCCGGCGGCGCGCAGCCCAATAAGCACGAGCAGGCCCGCTGCCCAGGCGGCTGCCTCCGCCCACTCGGCGCCCAGCTCCCGTCCCCGGCTTCGCCTCCCGCCGCCGCCGTCGCTGCAGCCGCCGCTTCCCGCGGCCTGGGCCTCCCGCCGCCAGCATGCCGCACGCCTTCAAGCCCGGGGACTTGGTGTTCGCCAAGATGAAGGGCTATCCCCACTGGCCGGCCCGGGTGAGGCCGCGCGGGAGATGGGCCAGGCGGGGGTGGGGGGTGGGGCAGTAGCGGCTACGGGCCTGGGGGACCCGTGCGCCGGGAGCTTGAGCTTGGCGGGGGCCCGGGCCTGGGGCCCCCGCGCACCGGGGATCTGGGAGGTCCCCGGGCTTGGGGGACCTGCGCACCGGGCCTCTGGGGGGGCCGGGCCTGAGGGACCCCCACCGGGGGTCTCAGAACCGAGGGATGTGGGATTTGAGGGGGACGGGGTTCAAGTTTGAGGAGGGCCGGTGGGTGTGAGGGGAGCTGAAGAAAGTGGGATTTGAGGAGAGGGGTCAAACTGATGGGAAGGGGGAGCCGCATATTGAAGGACCCTATGGGCCTTAGTTCTTAGGGGCTGGGGGTCCGCGGTCCACGTATGAAGAACTACTAGGGATGAGGGATGCATTAAGGGATAAGCGTTCAGGATCAAGGCTGAGCGTGGCTGAGAGAGGCCATCGCTAGAAATGGGGCTGGGGGCTCTATTCACAGGGTTAATTGGATCTGAAAATGCGGGGCATCAGGGACCAGTGGTTGGAATATGATTTGAATGGGGGGACACCCTTCCCTCACCCTGCAACCCTGGTGCAGGATGAAGGGGGAGCTTGGACTGGCCCTCCCTGATGCTTGACTCAGAGATGAGCCCGTTGCCAAGGGGGCTAAAGCCTAAAAAAGAGAGTGTATGAGGGAAGAGGATTGGGCCAAGGGGACTTTGGGGATCCCCTTTGGACGAAGCTGGGATCCAGAGGACCCAGATGGCTTAGGGGTCCAGTCTGAAGGGTGTCCTGAACCTGGCAGTCCCATATCTGCAGAGTGGGATTCCAGGCACCATTCTGGGCAGGAAGGTAACTGCAGGTTGTTGTCATCCCCAGGTCTTAGGGTTAAAGTCGCCCAGAACTGAGATTGGTGAAATATGCATGGTAGGACTGAAGGAATTCGGAAGGTGGGAGGGCCAGTGGCAGCAGGGGGCAGTGCAAGATGAGGCTGCAGGTCTGGCTGGAAGAGAAGGAACACAGGCTTTGAATGGGCAGTACTCCGGACTGGCTGGGAATTTCAACCTTGCTCTCTGCCTGTTGGACCCTCCCACCCTCTGGGTGAAAATAAGGAGCAGGGCATTGCACAGAGCAGGGGGTTTGGATGCAGAGAGGCTGCCACAGGATGCCGGGATGGGCTCAGGCAGCCCAGAGAATGGTCCCAAGCTCCTGCCCCCAGCAGGGTGTCTGGCCTTAGGCTCAGAGGCGGGTCCTGGGTGAGGCCAGAACAGAAGCCCAGCCCAGAGGGCTTGGCCGGCTGGTCCTCAGGGTGAGGGAGTTTGGGGATGCTTCTGTGCGGGAGTGGGATGCTTGGGAAGGATGGCGGAGGCCCAGAGCCCAGGGGCCAAGGACTTTGAAGAGAGGCCCAGAAAACTGAGGAAGAAGCTGGGCGAGGGGGCACGGAAGGTTCTAGCAGCCCTCAGGCGTTGAAGAAGATGGGAAGAGAATGGGGACAAGAGGATCCCCTGTAACCTGATTTGCTTGAGCTATGAAACTTTATGGGCACGTCCCTTCTTCCCAGAGTACCCGCTTCTGCCTCTCCCCCGCCCCCACTCCAGCCTCCTCTCTCAGCCCGGAACATTTCCAAGCACCTGATTGGAAGTGAAGGGGCTGCTAGCCTCCTGTGGGGAGGTGACTGACAGCTGCCGGGGCCCATGGGCCTGAAGGGAGAGGGTGGGACTTCCTGGATGCTCAGGGCTTGTCTCCTGCAGCCCACCCCCCCAGCCTCTGCATCCTTAGAGCTGCCAGCTGCAGGCTCTGGGAGGCCCACCACGGATCCCCTCTTTGCGGGGAGGGGTTCCAGTGGGAGGGTCCTGGGAGTTCACAGAAGCTGAGCTTGGCCCCACCCCTTGGCTGCTCAGAAGACCATATTTGGCTTTGCTTAGGTGAAGCACCTACCTTAGGGGACAGAGCATCTTGGGGGGGAGGGGGCAGGTATGCCATGGGGGGCGGTTGCACAGAAGAATGCGGATGCCTAAATGGAAGGGGATGCTTCCCCCCCTCCTCCCAGGATGCCCTTCTCCAGGTTCCTGGTCAATTTCTCCTTGATTGCCTGGGTCAGTGGGGGAAGCCTCTTGCCCTGCAGCCACCCCTGACTGGCCTCTCCCTGCAGATTGATGACATTGCTGATGGTGCCGTGAAGCCCCCGCCCAACAAGTACCCCATCTTCTTCTTTGGTACACACGAAACGTAAGTGTTCCCAGCTGGGGCTTGATGTTATCCCCAGGTACCTCCCAGGGTGGCCTGGCTCACCTGGGACCTGCCCCATGGTTCCTCTCTCCAGAGCCTTCCTGGGACCCAAGGACCTGTTTCCCTACGACAAATGTAAAGATAAGTACGGGAAACCCAACAAGAGGAAAGGCTTCAATGAGGGACTGTGGGAGATCCAGAACAATCCCCACGCCAGCTATAGCGCCCCTCTGGTAAGTACCTAGGATTGGAGAAGGCCGGCGAGGTGTCTGCAGAGCCCAGGTCAAGCTGGGCACTGGTGCATGCCGGGACCAGAGGTGGTCTTAGCTTGTCTCGTAGGAAAGGGGAGGCCTCTGGGACAGGGTTTCTCCCTATTAGCACTTGGGGGCGATTGCTGTCAGTGGGGGGGCCATCCTGGGCACTGTGGGAGATTGAGCAGCCTCTCTGACGCCCACCCCCGTTGTGGCAGCCATAAATGTCTTCAGGCACTGCTGAGTGTCCCCTGGGTGAGGTGGAAGGGTGCAGGATCACACTTGGTGAAACCTAGTGCTCCAGGGTTAGCCTGACTGTATAGCAGTGCTCTTACAGCTCTTAAAAAACCTTTTGCTTTCTAGAAAAAAGCCTTTTCCTTTCAATAACACCCCTCCCATCACTGCCAGAGTTTAGACTTGGAAAAAGGCAGGGTTTAGTAGATGTGAGAGTTCTTGCTTAGGTGGGAAAAAAGTGCCAAGAAATCACAGAGATGACATCTCAGTGGCAAATCAGTGTCTGAAAACATCCAGGGAAAGGAGGACTTTGGAAAAGTTGAAGCTAAATTCATAAAAAGCTGTAGAAAGCTGCAGAAGTATGGCAGGGGTGCCTTACTTTGCATATTTTGGGGTAAAATGCACATGAGGGGAAGCTGGGCTGGGGTATCCATTCTGCTTTTAACCACCACTTTGGGGGTTTCTTTGGGAAGTGCAGGGAAGCCCAGTAGCCTGATCTTGGGAGGGGTGGACTCGAGGTCGGGTGGGAGGTCAAGGGAACTGACCGCAGGGGACAGACCTTAGCTGTTAGGAAAGGAAAGTAGGCTCTGATGGTCTGTGGGGAGGGTCTGGTTTGCATGAGGGCAGGATTGAGTGGTCATGTAGTATCTGCTTCTGCTTGAAAAGCTGGGGTCTTGGGATGGTCAGGGAGTGTCTTTTCTGTGGCTCAGGCCAACCACTGACCAAGCCGGTACTCCTGTATCGACAACTGCCACGTGCCACTATCCACAGGTCAGCCTACGGGCCAGGAATCTGAGGTGAATCATAGACAGGTCTTGCTGCCTGGGAGCTCATGGTTCAGAATTTGGGGTTCACTGAACAGATGTCTCTCTGGAGCCCGGGGGTTTGACAGCCCCTCCTCAAGGGGCCAGGCTCACGTCTGGGGGTGTGTTGGTGGTGTTTTGCTTTCACCTCCCATGATGAGCCTGGAAGAAGGAGGTTCTCCTGCTTTGATACCCGCCGTCTCTCCTGGCTCCGAGTGTCCGCGACTTGGGTAAACAGATCAAAGGGCCTCGAGGTAGTTGAGCTCCATAGATCCTTCTCTGGTCTCAGCTCAAGTTCGGTTCGGTTACTGGTCCCAAGCTTGTTGCCTGCTGGTGAATCATCCCACTATTTAATATTTATTGTACACCCACAGCTGGCTAAGCGCCACGTGGATGTCTGCCCTCAAGGAAATGAAACACGCACAGAGCAACCTGGATGTTAAAGCAGCCCCGTACGGCCTCCCTAGTTGAGAAACGGCTGTAGCGTGAGAGCTCGTCCTGTTGTTTACTGCTGTAACAAGTCCATGCCGCCAAACCAAACATGAGTTTAAAACGCAGACCCCTAGAGGCTTGGGCTGCGTCACTGAGGCCTGAGGCCTGGGAACCCTGAGGAGTTTCTTCCCACGCGTCATGCCTGGGACCTCTGACGGGGCCAGTCCATGGCGGGCTTTTGGAGGCACTGCCCTATGGGTACCTGAGCCGTCTCCTTCACCCTTGGGGTTTTCATTTATTTTTACATTTCGAGTGGGAATACAGATTCAGGTACAAAAGAGCAGACAGTGAAAAGTCACTTCCTCCTGGTCACTCTGTTTCAGTTTCCTGTCTAAAAGATAGAATTACCGAGTCCTTGTGTGCCTTTCCAGGATTCTGTTCATAGAAAACCATATGTCGCTTGCGGTTTTAAAGCATCTGCTTCTCAACTGTGCTTTATTCCCTGACTGTGTATCTTGATGATTGGTCCACATCGACTTGCAGAGAACAGCCCTGTTCTTTCTGACAGCCTTAATACAGCGGTGCTCCCACGGGGTGTGGTCAGCAAGGCCTGTTCCTGCACCCCCTTGCCAAGCCAGGCTGTAAAAACGGCGTCTCGGTGTGGGTCCAACTTCATAGTGTTTTGGTCCATACATTAGTCCTGAGAGTGGGCTAGGCAGGTAGCATCTTGTCCGTTTTACAGATGAGCGAACTGAGGCCCAAAGGGACCCAGCTAGGACCAGAGACCTCTTAGTTCTAGACCAGGGTTTTCACCACTCGGGGCAAGTCACTCTCTGTGGGGCTGTCCTGGGCACTGGGGGGGGGGGTTGAGTAGCCTCTCTGACCCCTACCACTTGATGCCAGGAGCACCCCCGACCCCATCTTGATAAACTGAATGTCTGTAGACAATGCCAAATGCCCCCGCGGCACAGACTCAGCCCTGGGTGAGAACCGTTGAGCTAAGTGGGTCCCAGGTACTTGTCCTCATCTCTGACAGTGGACGAGGTAACAGGACCCGTTTAAGATTCTCAGGCTGGTTAGAGCCGAGCTAGGGCTGAAGCCCAGGCCTTCTGTCTCCCAAGCTAAAAGTCTACTTCCAGCTGGTGCCAGCGGAGCCGTCCTGGAGAAGGGCCCAGAGAAGTACCTGTGCACGCAGTCAGGGCTCACAAGCTCCTCCGTGTGGGCACGGGGGCTCAGGTGCACGTCCTGGCTCCACCGCCCCCTCGCCACGTGCCCTGGAAGCTCGTGTCCCGTCTGAGCCTCAGTTTCCTCCCCTCCAACAGAGGGTCATGGCAGTACCAGCCCCTTGCAGGGTTGTTGGGAAAAGCCAGTGAGAAATGCACATCAGGGCCCCAGCACAGTGACACCCAGTACGGGCCGTTAGGTTGTGGGGTGGTAGTTGGCAGTGAGCAGTCTGCTCTGGACCTGACCCTCCCTTTCCGCCTCGGTCACCCTCCCAGCCCAATAATTTCACCTTCCACTGGGGGGTCTCTCCAGAGGGCTGGAGTTTGGCCAGTCCTTGGCCTTTATTTCCTAGGTTCCTCTTGATGTCTCTGGCATTCCTGTCTCCCAGATTTCTCCCTATGGATCAGATTTCCCAAAACCAGAGCCTGAGGGCTGACTTGAGGTGATCCAGAGTTCCTGGCTTTACCCAGAAGCACAGTACAGGACAAGCCACTCACCTGCCTTCAGACTCAGTTTCCCCGATTTTGAGCCATGTGCATTCTCTCTGGTTGCTGGACCCAGTTGTCAAGGCACAAGTGGGATCACAGCTGGTCACAGAAGCTAGATGGGATTTTGACTCAGCCATAGCTGTGTCCAGTGGCCTGGGCTTAGAGGCCAAGGCAGACCTGGCTTGCAATCCGGCTGTCACGCATTCGCTCCACGATTGTGAGCTGTCACACCACCTTTTCCCTCTGCGCGAGGGTGGCAATTCCCACCCGTTACCCAGAGAGACCATAAGCTCGGAGTCTGGGGGTTCTCACAGAATCAGCGTCAGCTCTTACCTTTTCCAGGATGCTGACCGGGGCCAGCCATTTAATCACCTTCCCTCAAGCCGCTGTTTCCTCCCCCATCCCCAAGGCAAACGGGGGATAACATCTCCCTTCTGTCCCTACCAGGGATGCCCAGAGAGAAGGGATGCCCAGAGGAGAGGTGCCATGGAAGTGCACTGTGAAAGTACCACTGCTGTCCCCCAGCGCTTGAGGGTTGGGGCTTGGCCTACATAGTGTTTGTTACACTGTCTAGTCTCACCCGACGTCACCCACAGAGGGCCCTTGATCACAGTGACTCGGGAGACTAGAGGTGTTCGGTGCAGGGCGAGAGGCCCTACCACACCTGTCTTCATTTTTCTCGCCCCGTGGGTGGGTCCTCTTAGCCTGTCCACGTGAGGGTTGGTGCAGCCTCAACCTCCTGGTGGGGGGAGCCCAGGGGGCTTTATGCAAGAGTGGGCGTGGGGACCCGATGGCCCACGTGCCCTCCGCCCAGCCTCCTGGCATGGCTGTCCCACATTTCTCCCACATTCCGCTTCTGCGCGTTTCCATTCTGATGTGTGCCCAGGCCCCGCCTCAGCCTCTGTTCGGCCCTGGCACATCCCCCTCCCTCCTCCTGGCCACCTAGCTGCACAGGCTGCTGCCTCTCCTGGCCTCCGACCCTGGGCTCGGGCGTGTGTCCCATGGCGTGGCCCTGGACACGCCCACATCCTCTCCGGGATTTTTGTCCTCCTTTCTTTTTCTTGGCCAGCATGCATGCCCTGCTCCGGTCCATCGGCCCCGCCAGTAGTCACATCAGGGCAGTGTGGCTGTTTCTGTAATGTTCTTTATTTCAGTTAGGGTAAAATTCATATAGGATAACATTCACTGTTTTAACCATTTTGAAGCATACGCCGCCATGGCTTCTAGCGCCTTTGTGACTTTCCTCGCACAGCCATCCCTATGATCTGACTCCAGAACCTTCCTGTCACCGTGCCGAGAAACTCATTGGCACTCACCCCCCAATTCTCCCCACCCTCCAGCTCCTGGGAACTGCCGATTCGCTTCCTATTTCTATGACTTGGTGTATTCTGGACATTCACATGAATGGAATCATATCTGGTCCTGTTTCTGGCTTCTTTCACTTAACAAGTTTTCGAGGTTTCTCCACACAGTACCGTATGTCAGATGTTCATTCCTTTTCCTGGCCAAATGGTATTCAGGTCTATAGCTAACCCACCTATTTTGTTTATCAGTAGATGGACATTTGGGTTGTTTGCAGAGAATATGGCTTTAAAAAAATGTCCATCTCTCTCTTTTTTACAAAAGAGCAGTTATCGAGCAAAAAAGTACCACAAAGTGACATGGTCAGATTTTACACTCAAGACTTGGCTGGGCTGGGCTGGGCACCCAGGAGCTGGAGCACCACCCCTCTCGTGCTGGGCTGTAATGTGTTTACTTGTCTGTCTCCCGTGAGCCTGTGAGCTCCCCGGGGTAGGGAGGCTATCTTACCCTAGCCCCAACACAAAGCTGGTACGTGGCAGGCATTCCGTTCCTCAGGCGAAGAGAGATGTCTTAATATGCCTAGAGTGCATTCCTTTTCCTCCCACAAACATACAAGGTCGAGGACAAGTGCATCAGCGGACCCGCAAGAGAGCCCCGTGGCCGGTCACTGTGCTCACGCCCGACCTCAGACCCCTACTGACTCTCGCTTGGCCCGGCCTGACTACCCTCTCCCAGTATCTTCCCTTTTGCTGGGCCCCAGCCACGCTGCCCTCCCCTGGTTCCCGTTCCCGCCTTCCAGAACGCATCTAGCCCCGACCCTTGCATGCTGGGCTTGACTCCTCAGCTACGGTGCCACACCTCAGGGTCTCCCCTTGACGTCACACTTCCATGTGCTTCTGCCACCCCCCACGTTATGGGTATTTCTTTCTGCCCGGCACCACGGGGTGACGCTGATGTGTTTAAATGGGTGCTGCGGGCCCTCCACTAGTTGGCTCCCCCGGGCAGGGTGCTGGTTCTCCACATCTATGTGCTTGTCCCCCACTGGCCCCCGGCCGTTGCTCACAAACAACAACTGAATGTGTCCGCGGGCCTGGCGCGTGCCCCCCGGAGGAGTGCCTTATGAGCGTTGGCAGCTTTGGTGGGTCTCCCAGCCTGAGCAGGCATAATGGGCGGGACAGAAGTCATAGGCCTGGACGTCCTCTCCTGGGCCCACTTCCCTCTTGAGATAGAAGAGCGGTAATAAAAAGCAAACCTCAGCAGACCCCTTGCCAGTCTGGACACCGTCCTGAGTACGTCACATACCACTCTGTCTCATCCTTGCCTTAGCCCTACCAGGCCCAAATGGTGCCATCCCCCTTTGCTCAGATGTGGAAACTGAGGCACAAAGGGCCGTAAATCACTTGCCCGAGGTGACCTTGAACCCCACAGCACCGGAATTCTAGCACCCACCACACGTGTCCACCTCATCCTCTCCCCTCAGTTCTCAGGGTTTTCTGGGCCTCAGGTCCCCCATTAGGAAAACGAGGCCAGACTGACATCTGAGACCCTGCCGATGGGTGCTGTCCTCTGGGTCACTGTCCTGGATGGGAAATCCACCCCAGCCTGGTGGTGACTCGAGGTGTCTGCATCCCTGGCCCCCAGCCAGTGAGTTCTTCTGAGAGCGAGGCCCCAGAAGCCGACCCGGCAGGTGGGAGTGAAGACGACGGGGACCGTGGGGTCATGGCCGTCACCGCTGTGACTGCTGCAGCTGCCAGCGACAGGATGGAGAGCGACTCAGACTCAGACAAGAGCAGTGACAACAGTGGCCTAAAGCGGAAGGCATCAGCCCTGAAGGTAGGGCAGGGCAGGTGCACCTGACCTGGAGGGTCCAGTGGCCCAGGGATGCCTGTTCCGCCCCCGTCCCCACCCTCAGCTCTCATCCAGTAGCTGACTCTCTCCCCGGCCTTCCTCTTAAAACATGTTTTTAAAAAAGTTGAGGTAACCATTCACATACCATGGAATTCATCCTTTCAAAGTATGCAATTCAGTGATTTTTAAGTACATTTGACATGCTATGCAACCATCCCCACCCTCCATCTCCAGAACTTCCCAGGTTCCCAGACTGAGCTCTGTCCCCGTGAACACTATGCCCACCCTCTCCCCCAGCTCCTGGCTCCGCTGTCCGCTTTCTGTCTCTGCGGGTGGGGACCCTCTAAGGACCTCCTAGGAGTGGGATCAGACGGGGTCTGGCCTTTGGTGACTGGCTTTTCTCACTGAGCGCTATGTTTTCAAGGTTCAAGATCCCTGATTTTCATCAGATTCTCAAGGGGGTCCCTGCTGCCCCCACAAAGGTTCCAGAACTTTAGCTCTTCCCTGGGCTGTGAGTGGTTGGCCTGGGAGACGCCCAGCCTGGGCTTCCCCAGCCACTGACCCATCAGGGCTGCTCCATTTCCAGATGTCAGTCTCAAAACGAGCCCAAAAGGCCTCCAGCGACCTGGATCAAGCCAGCGTGTCCCCGTCTGAGGAGGAGAACTCGGAAAGCTCGTCGGAGTCGGAGAAGACCAGTGACCAGGTGAGCAGGTGGTGTGTTCCTGAGGTGGGTGGGCTGGGAAGGGATGCCAGCCGGTGGGCCCCACGTTAACACTCCCTTCTCTCACCCAGGACTTCACTCCCGAAAAGAAAGCTGTGGTCCGGGCACCACGGCGGGGCCCCCTTGCGGGACGGAAGAAAAAGGTAGAGGTGTTCTGTTTTCATTTTGTGCCCAGGTGTGTGGTGTGTGCACATGTCGGAGTGTGTGCCATCTCCCATGTGCAAGAATGTGAGTGTACAGGCGTGTGCACGAGAAGGCTTTGTGTATGGGCATGCATGGTGGGTGTATGTGAGAGTATGCAAAATGTCATGTGAGCATGCGTGTACACTTGCTCATGCCGTCCATGTGTGGTGCATGTGTGTGCACGTCCCAGTGTGTGCCATGGGGGCAGGAGAGCCGGGGACAGAGACGGAGGAGGGCTGCTCACCTAATGGCCCCAGGAAAGATGCTGTGTGAAAACAAGTTCTTGCTTCTGGGAGAAGCTGCAGCTCTTGTCTGCCTCGGCACTTCACAGCAGGGGTGGGTGCGGTGTGAGGCCCCCTGAGACAGCCCGCTGTGACCCAGCCAGCGGTCAGGCAGCTGCCACACCTGGGGTACCTGTGGTTCCACAACAGAAAGCGTTTCCCGTCTGGGGAGGCAGGTTTTTGTGGGTTGGGGCTGTGGGGCCCTTGGGGCCTGGGATCCTTATCCCCTCCTTGGCTGGCTCCTCCCAGAAGGCGCCCTCGGCCTCGGACTCGGACTCCAAAGGAGAATCAGACGGGGCCAAGGGGGAGCCAGTGGCTGTGGCCAGGCCAGCCTCCTCCTCCGCTTCCTCCTCGTCCTCTTCTTCCTCCGACTCGGATGTGTCCGTGAAGAAGCCGCCTCGGGGCAGGAAGCCAGGTAGGGGCACTGCTAGCCCGCCCCGTGTCCCGGGGCTGCCCAGGCTGGCCCTGCGGGAGGGACGGTGCGGGAGACGGCCCCCTCCTGTTCCACAGCGGAGAAGCCTCTCCCGAAAGCGCGCGGGCGGAAACCGAAGCCTGAGCGGCCCCCGACCAGCTCGAGCAGTGACAGGTGGGCGACAGCCTGGGGCGGGCTCCGGCTGTGGGCTGGGGCGAGCCCGCAAGGCCGGTCCCTGACCCGCCCGCGCCCGCAGCGACAGCGACGAGGTGGACCGCATCAGCGAGTGGAAGCGGCGGGACGAGGAGCGGCGCCGGGAGCTGGAGGCCCGGCGGCGGCGCGAGCGGGAGGAGGAGCTGCGGCGGCTGCGCGAGCGCGACAAGGAAGAAAAGGAGCGGCGGCGGGAGCGGGCTGAGCGCGGGGAGGCCCCCGCGGGCAGTGGGGCCAGCAGCGGCGACGAGCTCCGGGATGAGGACGAGCCCGTCCGGAAGCGCGGCCGCAAGGGCCGGAGCCGGGGCCCGCAGTCCACCTCCGACTCGGAGCCCGCCGCCGAGCTGGAGAGAGAGGTGGGCACCCACCGTTGGCGGGCCTCCTACACCCACCCTCCCGGCGCTTACCTCCCTTTATCTAGCTCGGGTCTCGGCGCCTGCCGTGCACTGGGTACCAGGGATGCAGCTGCAAAGTGTGTGAGCGGCACGTTGGAGGGAGGGGGCAGCAGGAGGCGACGCAAGGGCAGTGCAGGGTTCGCAAAGTGCATGCAAAGGAGGATAGGGCAGCCTCGGACTACTGCCAGGAGGGTTTCAACTTGATATAGAGCAGACCCTGAAGGCCTCAGTTGAGAAGAGAACATTAGGGATCTAAGTGAAGTAAGGCCATCGGGAAAGATAACAGGGAAAAGCATCCCAGGCAGGGGGCACAGTGCAGCCCACAGGCCCTGCCATGTGTGGCACGCTGGAGGAACAGTGAGGAGGCCCTTGGGGCTGGAGCAGAGAGCGTGAGGGGGACGGAGGAGGAGAGGACAGCAGGTCCTATGGGACCTCGTGGGCCACAGGGAGGCCTTGGGCATTGACCTGAGGGAGGTGGGAGCCCTGGAGGGCTGTGGGCACGGGAGGGGACCGGACTCGGCCTCAGGGGCGCCCCCTGGTGGCCTCTGTGGGGAGGGCAGGCACAAGTACCTGGAAGCAGACAGGTGGCTCTGGTGCATGATCGGGACCACCAGGCCCGCCAGCACCTGGACTGAGCCCCGCACAATGGAGGAAGTAGGGTGACACTGTTCTCTCATCTCTTCTGTCACAAAAAGGGGACCAAGTCCCCTGCCCCAGCCGTCATCCTGCCGAGCAGGAGGAATGTGGTGGGGCTGGCCTGCCACTGAGTTCTAGGGCCTGAGAAGCTGCTGCCCTGGGAAGACTTTCCTCCTATCCCATCCTACCCGCTCCGTCCACCCCCAAAAGCCCAAAGACAGCGTGGCAAGGGTTCAGGGGTCCTGCTGGCCGCTGTGGCCTGCCACTCCAGCCCCGCCGTTTCTCTGGCTGCTGCAGGGGAAGCAGTCAGCTAAGAAAGTGCGAGCACAAAGCACAGAGCCCGCGAGGAGGCCCAGCCAGAAGGAGAAGAGGGGGCGCCCAGAGGAGAAGCCCGGAACTAGGTGGGAACCTGCTTTGCCTCCTCCTGCAGCTCCCGGGGGACCCTACCCACCCTAGTCCCCAAGGTTCTCAGCCTCCTCACGAGGGGCCCAGGGTCTGAATGCAGCGCCTCCTTGGGCCACATCAGGTGACACGGAGCCACTGCTCCAGGACTCTGGCTTCCCCTGGACCTCGGCTCCCAGCGGGGGTGGCTGCCCGCAGAGCACACTGGGTGACGTCCGGGGACATGTGTAGCCATCACCCTGAGGGTGCTCCTGACGTTGAGTGGGCATTCAGAGCTGTGGGCACATGCCTGCTGCTGTTAGGTGCATCCAGTCAGCATGTTTTAATGAGTCATTTGCTGAATTTTACATAAGTAGCCATAACCATTCGTGACATGTTAAAAAATAAATTTGGTATTTCACATTTGCTTGGAGGAACCAGAGGTGGGGCTGACATCCTTGGTCGCCTTGGGTGCCCGCCCTAGACCTGGTCGCCTTGGGACTTGACCCTTCCTCCCGGCTTCAGGGCCTCTGGAAGGTTTCCTTTTTCCGTGACCACAGGTCACCCCCTGCAGGCCCTGGCCCTCGGTAGGGAGGGTGGCAACGGCCAGGGGTCTAAGGGCGATGACTTTCCGCAGGCCCATGAAGGTGGAACGGACCCGGAAGCGGTCAGAAGGGCTCCCATCAGACCAGAAGGTGGAGAAGAAGAAAGGTGAAGGGCTGCTGCCCATACTTCCTGCCGCCCAAGGTCTCCAAGAAGGAGGAGGGGAGGCCGTGGAAGAGCTGGCTGCGGCCACCATAGTGGTGTCGGAGCAGGGCCACCAGGAGGGAGGCAGATGTGGGGCCTCCCTGGCCCTGCTCAGGCCTGTGTGCTGCATTCTCTCCTGGCCGCAGAGCCTTCCGTGGAGGAGAAGCTCCAGAAACTGCACAGCGAGATCAAGTTCGCCCTGAAGGTCGACAATCCGGTGAGACCCTCCCCGCGGTCCAGCAGTCACACCAACCACTTCCAACCACTTCCCTGCACCAAGCAGTCCCCCTGCGTCTTTGTGTGTGAAGCTCTCTTAGAAGTATCAGGAAGCTGAGGCAGGACAGGGTCCTGGCTGATGTGGCAAGTCCCCCAGGCCCCTGGGGGAGGGCCCAGGGTGGCCTCCTGAGGTGCAGTGCCAGTGCTTCGTGTCCCCACCAGGTGCCCTCCCTGGTTCTGGGTCCCCCCCGCTGTCCCCTGGCCTGTCCCTTGGTTCTGCCCCCCAGGGGGAGCCCCAGGGTGTCCTGTTCCCTGTTGGGGCCCCACCGGCTAGGTGCTGTCCCTCTTCATCACTCTGCTCCTGGTACTGCAGGACGTCAAGAGGTGTCTGAATGCACTAGAGCAGCTGGGGACCCTGCAGGTGACCTCGCAGATCCTGCAGAAGAACACTGATGTGGTGGCCACATTGAAAAAGGTATGCAGGAGCCCAGGGTAGAAGGGGCTGGTGGCAGGCGGGGCACAGGGCTGCTCAGGACGCCCAGGTTCCCGGCCCAGCCCTGGGTCAACAAGGAAGAAGGTGATGGGCTGGTGGGTGGGAGGGGTGCCGCTGAGGGTGGTGGCTGGAGGGTGGGTCTCAGGTCGGGGGGGGTGCCAGCTGCCCCTTCTGAGCCAGGCCTCTCCGGGGGCCAGATTCGCCGTTACAAGGCCAACCAGGAGGTGATGGAGAAAGCCGGAGAGGTCTACACCCGGCTTAAGTCACGGGTCCTGGGGCCGAAGATCGAGGCCATCCAGAAGGTGACCAGAACCGGGACAGAAAAGGAGAGGGCCGAGGCGGAGAAGGCCGAGGAGGCGCCGGCTGGAGAGGAGGCGCCCGTGGAGAGGGCCGAGGACGAGGCGATTGCCGGTGAGGGGCCGGCAGGCCATCCAGGCCGCGAGCAGAGCTCCACGCTCCTCTGAACGGCTGGAGTGGCCGGTTCGCGTCGGCACTGTGTGCAGGCCTGGCCAGGTCACCAAGGCAGCCAGCAGCCAGCTCACGCACACACCTGCGCTACTGCCGGGCTCTGGGGCCTCTTGAGCCGCAGAGCACGAGAGGCTGCACCTGCCCGCTGGGGTCATGGGGTCAGGCCAGCCCCCCAGGAAGAGGGCGTCTCCAGCAGGGAGGGGCAGTGGCTGTGGTGGGAGGGCGTTCCTGCCAGGGTCCCATAGGCCTGATGAGAAGTGCTCAAAGCAGCCCTTCAGACCAAGGTCAAGATGGCTCAGCTGAAGCCTTAGCAGCCCCAGGGACAGCTCGGACGGGGTGTCCCTCTACTTCTGCCCCAGGCATGGCCCCTCATTTCCTGGTCCCTTGTGTGGGCAAGGGCCTGGGGCCGGCTGCAGAAACACCACCTGCAGCCAGCCCCAGCAAGATGGGGGCTGATGTCCTGGTGCGTCCGGGGCCCAGGGGTGGCGGTGAAGTGGGGCTCATGGGGCCAGGGTCCTCGGGGAGGGCCGAGGGCCATGCAGGACCCCTGTCCCTGAGCCAGATGGCTCATATGCTGCTATCACCAGGCAGGGGTAAAGGGTCTCCAGTGACAGTCCCACAGTGTCCCACAAGCCTCTCTCCCACCCAGACCTCTCAGCCTCAGTGAACGGCGAGGCCATGTCCCAGAAGGGAGAGAACGCGGAGGACAAGGCACAGGAGGAGGGCCCAGGGTGCGGCTCCTCTGAAGACCTGTTACACAATGAGTAAGTTGGGGACTGGCCGTGCTGAGGACCTCCTAATGCACCCCGATACCGAGCCGCTCCAGTGGGTGCTCGTTATGGCGGGGCAGCAGGGACTCCACACACACTGGCCTCCCAGCCTCGTCTTTGTAGCTGATCCCCAGGCCTCTGTTCAAGGGAGCTCCAGGCTCTGGGTGCCCTGGGCCTGGCCCCCAGGAGGGCAATTCCTCCTGATGCCCCAGAGGCACCTGCGGGTCCTGACGAGGCCACACTGAGCACCCGGAGGCCTGCCCTGACTAGCAGGGCCGGACTCAATGTGTGGCTGCACAGGCCCCGCTTCGGACCCAGGCTGCGCCGCCAGGATGGTCGGTCACTGTTGGTGGAAGGGGCCGCGGGCCAGAGAGCGGCTGCGCATGCCCGTGTGCTCTGCTCCACAGCAGCACGCAGGAGGGGCCTGACCCGGATGGGCTGGGGAGGGAGCGGCCGGAGCTGGAGCTGGAGCGGATGCGGACGGACTCGGAGTGGCTGGACGAGGAGGACAGCTGAGCCCCGGGCAGCCCCGCCCCGTCCCCTGAGGATGCCCCGGCCGCCCGGGCAGCAGACTGTCGGGGATTTGCTGTGCTGTTCCTTTGTATTTGTTCCCTTGGGTTTTTTTTTCTGCCTAATTTCTGTGATTTCCAAACAACATGAAATGACTATAAAGGGTTTTTTTTTTATGAAAAAAGAATCACTTTTATTGGCTGGTTTTCTCTTGTTATGGGTGCAGCTGGGCCAGAGCTGGGAAGCGATATGCAGCTGTCAGGGACCCGTCCGGGGACAGTTTAAAGCCGCAGTGTCATGATTAAGAGTGGATGTGAACTTGGTTCTAACGGTGCTGGGCCCAGCCTGGCCGGCCCTGCAGGGCTGACAGTGAAGGACAGTGGAGCTGAGATGTTTGGCAGCCCAGGGCCCAAGCGGGCAAGGCCACGCTCCCCCTGAAGCCGCTGCCTCCGCCACCCACTCGCGTGTTTCCCGTTCCCCTGAGGCAAGACCCAGAGTCCCTAGGAGCGCCAGCCCTGGGTATCCAGGCCCTCGAGCAGGGAGCACGCTAGGAGCTCTGTTGTCCTTAACTCTGACGGGCATGCACTGCAGGGACAGGCTGGCCGCGCGACTTTGGGCACGTGTCATTCCCACCCCTTTGCCTTTGCTCACCTGTGTGGGGGGCGATCCCCGCCTCTCAGGGCTGCCGTGTGGATTAAGGGGGATGTACGTGCAGCTCCCAGCCAGGCGCCTGCACGTGGCAGTTTGCTGGTTAGACAGTAGCACCTACTGTATGTCCCCTGGCCTGCCCACAGCCGAGTCTCACTGCCCCGCCTGGGGGAGAGGCCAGGGTGTTGTGTGGGAGTCCCGCAGCTGGGCGCACCCCATTTGGTTTGGCCGGATGAGGCCAGGTCACCATGCTGTTTTTGTGAATGGCCTCGGTGTCTCCGCTCCTGATGACCTTCCGCGGAGACTGAGGATAGACAGGCTTGAGCCGTCTCCCTGACTCATCTCCCGTGTCTCAGCATGGCCAGCTCCCTGAGTGCAGAGCCGCCTGGCTCCTGGTGGCCGTGGTGACCCTCTGGGGAGAGCTGGCCCATCCGACCTAGAGCTCGGAGCACCACGTCTCTGAAGGGGACACAGTGTGGGGTGCTGAGCAGGGAGACAACCAAATGGGGAGGTGGGCATGATGAGGCTTGGCTGCCGCATCCCCCCGGCGGGAGGGCAGGCGAGCCCCTGAGGGGGCATCTTGTGGGTGAGTGTCCTGCATGTTCACATCTCGGGGGGCCAGGGAACAGGAGCTGGGCCGCACCTCTGAAGCCCTGCCTTCCCACATGCAGCCACCTCCAGGGCTGCCCTGAGGACCCAGGGGGAGCCAGGGAACACGACCATGTTTGTCACATGCCCCCTAGGGCCCCATCCCCTGTGGGAAGCCCTTTTAGTCCTTCAGCAGCAACCTCTGGGCCCAGGTGCCCCAGGAACTGCAGAGCCTCAGCTCTGGGGCATCTGTGATTGGCACAAGTGGGCGGGGACGGAAAGGGGCTTGCAAGCCATAATCCAGATCTCAAGCCAGACCAGTGCAAGGTGCCCCTGGTGGCTGCTGTGGCTTTTTCCCCTAGACCCCCTTGGCCCATCGGGCGCCCGCTGAGGCAGTGGGAGCCTGCCTCACAGTGATGGTGGCATTCTGGCACATTCTGGTACATTCTGCTACAAGGGATGTGGTTTGCTGAGGGGCCAGGGGCGCTTTCAGAGCGAGGATGGAGGCGTCAGCCTCCTGCTAAGCTGGTGACTAAAGGACCCAGACTGTGGGGCAGAGACCCCTAAAGATAAAGTGCTGAATGGAGAACTTTCTAGGCTTAGGCACATTTCCACTTCTCTCTTAATTGAAGGTGCTCAGGCGATGGCCTTCCGCAGCGCTCGAGAAGGGCCAGTGTGCTCAGGGTGGCTGGTGCAGGTGGCCCTGAGCCAGGCATATGGCCTGGCTGAATCAAAAGTCCTTGGCGTCCCCACTGGCACCAGCCAGCACCAGCCTGCAGGGTGCGGGGAGCTGGAGCTGGTCTGGGGCCGGGGAGAGGGCTCCACCGCGGGGACCTACAGCTGCTGCGCACCAGGGGCCAGGGCGAAGGGCCCCACCAGCCAGCTGAGCGGGGGCTGGTGCTGCACACCCTCCAGCATCCGCTCCAGACCCTCCCATGCCCGGCCTAAGCCGTCACGGGCCTGGGCCAGGCGCTCGGCCGGCAGCTCTGCCGCGGAGCCGGCGGAAGAGATGACACCATAGAGCTCGCAGATGCTTTGCCGCGCCCGCCCAACCTGCTGCTGGAGTTCAGTAGGGAGGCCCTGGAGACCGGAGGCCAGGGTGCTGTAGGCCACATGGAGCTGCTGGAGGAGGCCGCGGGCCCCGGACAGAGCCCTGGCATCTGGCACCTGCAGAAGCAAGGAGCGAGGTGAGCAGGGGCTGGAGGGGAGGACGGTGGGAGCCTCAGCCCTCCCGCACGCACATCCTGGGCACTGCTGCTCAGGCCCTGGTCCGGCCACGGCCGCCCTTCCTGGGCCTGCTTGTCCTTTTCAATCTGGAGGAAGAGAGCCCAGCGGAGAATGACGGCTTCTTGGCAGGGAGCTTTCCCATGCCGTCCCCGCAGGGCAGCGGGAGGCCTTGAGGCCTTCATGGGACTGGCCCTGGAGCCTCCAGTTAGACCTTCCCTGTGGTGTGGTGGCAAGGCCACCAATTTAAAGCCAGCTGCCCCAGGATGGGCTTGTCATCTCTCCTAACAGTCAATAATCCAAATTCCCCAGGAGGTCAGCAGGGAGATCAAATAACAGCCTCTTCATGGGATCGGGGGGCACTCCTCAGCTCAAAACCCTCCCATGGCCCCCCAGCGCCCTTTGGATAAAACCTCAACACCTGAATGAAACTGGACTACTGTTTAACCCCATACACAAAGGTAAACTCAAGGTGGATCAAAGACCTGAATGTAAGTCATGAAACCATAAAACTCTTAGAAAAAAACATAGGCAAAAATCTCTTGGACATAAACATGAGTGACTTCTTCATGAACATATCCCCCCGGGCAAGGGAAACAAAAGCAAAAATGAACAAATGGGACTATATCAAGTTGAAAAGCTTCTGTACAGCAAAGGACACCATTAGTAGAACAAAAAGACATCCTACAATATGGGAAAATATATTCATAAATGATGTATCTGATAAGGGGTTGACATCCAAAATATACAAAGAACTCACGCACCTTAACAAACAAAAAGCAAATAACCCAATTAAGAAATGGGCA
>JAQQAC010023519.1:1953283-2107553 GCA_029783875.1 Phataginus tricuspis
GGCCCCCTTGGCCACATTAACAGCTCCGGTCACCCCACTGGAGACGGTGTCCTTGGTGCCGGTCAGCACAGTCTTGGTGGTGTCCATGCCCGTCTGGATGGTGCCCTTGGCCGCATTTACTGCCCCAGTGAGGCCAGTGGACACCGTGTCCCTGGTGCCTGTGAGGACGGCCTTCGAGGTGTCCACGCCTGTCTGGACGGCCCCCTTGGCCGCATTCATGGCACCTGTCACTACAGTCTTGGTGGTGTCCGCGCCCGTCTGGACGGCCCCCTTGGCCACACCCACTGCCCCTGTGACCCCGCTGGCCACAGCCTCCTTGGTGCCTGTGAACGCCGACCGGGTCACTCCCAGGCCTCCCTGGACCATGCCTTTCGCTGTGTCCACCATGGTTGCCATTCCAGAGGAGACGGCGTCCTTGGCCTTGGTCATCCTGGAGTACACCAGGTCCTTTGCCCCGGAGATCACCTGATGGGGAAGGACACATGTGGTCAAGAGGAGACGTGGGAGGCAGCCCACACCCCAGCCTTACGCCAGCCTGATCTCTGACCTGCCTCGGGGTCCTGCTCCTCCCACCTGTTCCTGACAGTCCACCCTCTCACCCTTTGGTCCAGCCGTGCTTGTCCTCTCTGGCCTTCCAGGACACAGCCTTAATCAGCTCTGTCACACCCCCAAGGGAGGCCTCCGATTCCATAGATCCCCCGTTGCTGACAGCGGCGCCCCAGCATCCTCAGAGCCAGTCACTAAATGACATGTTTTGTTCCTCTGGCCTAATCTCATTTTGTGGCCGATGTGGGACCCGGATTCCCCATTGCAGTGGGGAGACCAAGTGGCTTAGTGAAGTGAATGAGTTCAAGTAAGAGAAGGGCTCTGTGCTTACAGAAGCCCTACCTGGAAAGGTACCAGGGTGAGTATTAGTTTGTGTCATAGGAAACTGTCGTTAACTTTATCACTTTTGACCCACTAAAGGGCCCTTTTCTTCTAGGTCAGCCAAATTGCCAGAGGATTGTGATGGCCTGGGATCGGCCCCCCTCAGGTTCAGCCAGGAGCACGCTATTTCTAATCCAGTGTGTCTCCACCAGGGCCGTTCTGCCCCCTAGGAGGCCCTGGGCAGTGTCCGGAGACTTCTGGGGCTGCCACGACGGGTGATGCTCCCGGCACTGGGTGGGTGGGGGCCGGGGAGGCTGCTCGCGCACCCACAGAGCCCAGGATGGCCCCATCACCAAGACTTCTCCAGCTGCCAATGACCATAGTACCAGGGTGGAGAAGTCCTGACGTTTTATTCTTACTGCCCGCCTCCTGCCCAGCATGGTCTCAAGTGGGCACCTTGGGCTCTGTGCCTGCAGAGACCCAGGCTTGAATCCCAGCTCTTTCACCTGCTCTTGCTGTGTGACCTCAGACAAGCCACGTCCCCTCTCTGAGCCTCATCTAAAGAGGGTGACTAAAACAGTGCCACCTTGAGGATTGTGGAGGCCAGGAGTCCGGACACCTGAAGCACTTTGTAGGCAGTAGGTGGTCAGCTAATGGCCCTGGAGAAGGAGGCTTGGGTTAATGGTGGGTCGGGGGGTGAGGGGCTGGTCCTTGGCCGCAAGGGTCTGTTTTAATTTGGGCCTTAAGGGTCTCCCCAGGGTGAACCCAGCAGTTCTTTGGTTCTCTGCCCTCCCAGATGCTCGGAGCCATCCAAGCTGAGGGCACAGGGCGTCCAGAAGGCTCCAAATGGAGGCAGGTGCTGGGCAGAAGAGTCTAGCAGGGTTCTGCCAGCCTCGCCGTGGCCTTCAGCTGTCTTCCATCTGCCTCCCTGCTCGCAGGCCTTCGGGACATGATAACACGGGCGGCCCCTGTTTATCTAGGAACAGGGTGGATGGGGCGCTGACGGTTAGCATCTGCCCAAGGTTCAGATCCCATGCTATCGTGCCTCGCTGTGTGACCCTTGGGAGGTGGCTTGGCTTCTCTGTGCTTCAGCTATGGGGTGGTACTTCTGTCGCCTTCTTCCAGGGCGGTTGGGAGGACTATCAAGCGGCAGATACACAGCACTTAGAGCTGAGCCTGTCATGTGGTGCGTGAGTTGCCCTCCTGCAGGTCACACGGCGGTAGGCACGGAGCGAGGGCTCTCTGCAGACTGTGTGGCACCTCCGCGCCCTGCACCCCTTTCACAGTTGTGGAAATGGAGGCTCAGAGGGGAAGGATCCGCCTGGAATCCCACAGCAGGACACCCAGCGGTGTCTGCCCTCTCTCCTTGGCTGGGGACGGGCGCCCCGCAGAGCCCAGGAGCCCAGACCCCTAGGAGGGGCCCCCACGGGGAGGCAGGGGCCCTGCCGGCCCCTCTCACCTTGTCGGGAGGTGGCGGCAGCTTCTCCCCACCGGCAGTCTGCTCCTGGTCGGTGGCTGCTGCAGGGACAGGAGCCAGTCAGGCAACCCAGGGAGGGCGAGGGATGCGGGTTGGCATCAGCCACCCTCGTGCCCATTACGAAATCGGTGGGCACAGTCGAAAGGTCCAGAATGTCCCAGCCACCCCGCCAGGGACGGTAGGAGGTGACACCTACTGCCACGGGCCTGTCTGGGGGCTTCCGCCAGCCCCAGGGCCTCAGTCCTCCGGAGCAGGGGACCTCTGGAATTCTCGCTACCTGGGCCCTGGGTGCTGGACGCCCACCCGGGAGGGACGGCAGGAGGAGGGGCCAGGGCCCCGCCCCGCGCCACCCCCACTGCAGCTGCCCGTCGGGCCTGGGCCTGTAGTCAGCTGCCCGTGGCTCCCAGCCCAGATCAAGGCCCGGCCCCTCCCCCATGCCCCGTGCTCCCTCGCGCCAGCCCATCTGTGTGCCCCAGGACTGCCCGAGCCCCCCAGCTGAGCAACTGGAGGTGACCCCAGAGAAGCTGCTGCCCCTCTTTGGGAACCAGGATCCAAATCTTAGATGCGTTCAGACACGTAGAACACCCAGCCCTTGGTCCATGGCACATGGGACGCAGGGAAGGACTTGGAGGCATGGGGCCCATTGCAGGGAGACAGACAGGCTGTGTTCACACCCCCACTCTTGCTGGTTACACCACCTTGAGCCACGCACCCCCCCATAGGTATGCCTCAGTTTCCCCGTGTGGCGCAAAATGAGCATGCCAGCCTTGTAGTGCATATTGAGATGGTGAAGGCATACATGAAACACCCCCAAAATGGCCAGAAGTCCCTGCTAGGGGATTCCTATTCCTAGGATCCGCCACCATAGGCACGTCCACTCACCCTGCGCCTGGGGCTGGGCGGAAGCCCCTGCAGGATCGGCGACAGGCCGGACCTCTCTCGCCGAGCCATGGGCGCTGGCCATCAGGTTCCGGGCAGAACTGAAGCCAGGCAGGGACCCCAAGAAACTTCCCAGGGTCTACAGGGGATGGTGGGGCAGCGTGAGTAGGGCCAGGCCTCGGTGGGGACACGGGAGAAGCATAGGGGTGGCCCTGGGGTCCCGTATCAACTCGGGCTATGCTCCTGGATGACCTCGGAAAAGCCCTAACTGCTCTGAGCCTCAGTTTCCTTACCTGAGGAATGGGCAGATTCAGCCTCCCTGCCATTGACAGAGGAAAAGGCTGTCCTCTGGGTCTCTAAAGACCTTTTCCTTCCTTGGGCCCCGTTTTGCAGATGGGGAAACTGAGGCTCCGGGAGGGGCCGAGGCCGGCCCAAGGTCACACAGTGGGGAAGGAGCTGAGGTTTGCATGAGCCCCCCACCCACCCGCCGTCTGGGACAGGAAGCAAGTTGACTTGTGGCTCTCAGAGCCCTGCCACCCCGCTGGAGTGGCCCCTCCAGACCGCAGGGCTGTGGAGGCCGCCTTCGCAGAGTTCTGGGGGGTCTCCAGGTCCCAGAAGGGATCTCTGCATCCCCCGCCCCCCGTCACCTTGCCCCTGGGTGTGGGGGGATTCCAGCCTCTTTCGTCTTCAGCAGACATGGTAATACTTCAAGCAGCTGGAAGAGGGCAGAGAGGGTATGTGACTGGGGGCTCCCATGTCTCCTGATCCAAACCCATGGCCCCAGGCAACCCCCTGAGGCCCCCCGGAGGCCCGGCCTCACCCTGGCCTTGCCCACCTGGTCTGTGGGAGACTCCCTCCGAGCAGCGGGCCCCTTGGAGCAGCGGGTAACGCAGCTGGCGTTGGCTGTGCTCTCAGCCCCCAGGCCTTATAGGGTCTGGGGCAGGCGCGGGCCCGGCGGGCAGAGGCAGGCTGCCAGCAGGCTGGAGGAGGGCCCTGGGCAGTCACGTGCCTGCCCACCTGGCCCAGCATGGGCCACAAGCCCTGCACTTTCCCCTGCTCTCCGTACAGGGCAGCCTCCTCCCTCGGCCGCCACCCCCCCAGGCTGCGTGATCACGGGCTACCCTGTGACCCCCGAGGCAGCTCTCTCAGCTCCTGATTTCTGTCCATGAGATGGGCGGTTCAAACCCCTGCTTGGATGGGATGCCTTGGCCAGTTACCATCCCTGTGGCTTAGTTTCCCCCTTCAGACTCCTCACTGAGGCCCACAAGGTCCTGCTTCCTCCCTGCGTCCCCTCCTCCCTCTCTTCTCCTCACTCGCTCTGCTCCAGCCACACAGGCCTCTTCCCAGTTCCCCCAACACATCAGGCACAGTCCTGCCCCAGGGCCTTTGCACAAGCTGTCTCTGTCTGTGCCTGTGTGCTCCCCACACACCCACACACCTCCCTCCCACCTCTATCAGGCCTGTTTTGTTCCCTGCTATAGTCCCTGCAATGGAACAGTATCTAGCGCACCACAGGCATTTAATAAATGTTTGACTAAATGGGCCAACTCGTAGTGTATGAAATGAGATCAGGCATCTGACCTGTTTACTCCACCGCCTAGTAACCAGCAGGTGCCCAACCAATATTAGCGTAGCATTGTCCAGGCAGAAAGAGGGGATCAAGGTCTGCTGTGAGCAGGAAGGGGGTGTGTCACCCTCCAGAAAGGATTTCCCAAAACGGTGGGCTGTGGAGGGCCAGAGCTCTCCTGCAGGGGTGGAGTCAGGGAAGGCTTCTCGGAGGAGGTGGCACTGGGCTGGGGCTTGAGGATGGACGGGATGTGTCCGAGAGATGAGTGGGAGGGTGGGGGAGTGTGTACAGTTCCGTGAAGCTGCAGTAGTGTCTGTAGGGCCCCAGGCTAAGACTGGAGGTTTTCCAAAGCCAGAGCAAGGAACTTGCACGGTTGGTCTCGTGGGTGACAGGGAGCCATGGAGGTTCCCGAGCAGGAGCAGAGAGGTGAATCTGATTACAGGGAAGTGGTTGGGGCTCCCAGAGCTGCCACTGGGCCAAGTCCCAGGGAAGCCAGAGGGCACCCTGACCTCACCGCATCAGACTATGGTTTCCCAACACCCCACCCGGCCACAGGGGATTCTGAGGGGTGGCCAGGAATGCGGTCAGAGGACAGGAGGGCCCCCATGAGATGGGCCTGTGGCCCTTGCCCTGCCTGTCCTCCCCATGCTGACCAGTGCCACAGGAGGAGCCACAGCAAGATCAGCTCCGATGGGCAGAGGAAGGGCTGCCCCGTCTGGCTTTTTCCTCTGCTTGATCCTGTTCCCTGCAGTGTCCAAGAAATTCATTTATACTCAAGTGTGAACATCTGAATGCTTAAGCCCCATGGGCTCGGCATGAACAGTGGAACTCCAGACAGCAAAACAAGCTCGTCTGGTCAGCGGTTTCTTTCAGATCTCAAACCCTGGCTCGTGTCACGCAGTCACCCACGTCTGAGACCTCCAGCACCCTGTGACGGAGAACTGCCCCAGCCCAAGGCCCACCCCTTCCAGAAGAGAGGCCACAGGCCTTTAGGCGACACAAAGCACCTTTATTCTGGAAGCAAATTCAAGCAGCAAAGCACCTGGGTCTGGCAGGTCCGGCCGGGCATCTGTGGGGACCCCTCGGTCTAGGATGTGCAAGCTGGGGGAAGGAGAGGCACTCGCTTTTCAAAGCCCCAAACAGAAGCCATTGAGGAAAATGTGTGCTTCTCTGGGGAGTTTCGATCAGCCTCTTGGGGTGGGGAAACAGGACCAGAGACAGATGAACCCAGCCTGGAGCTGGCCGGACTTGATTGGGTTCGAGCGCCCAGATGTCCCAGGAAGCTGGTCTAGGATTCTCAGTCCCGCCCCACCGCGAGAGCCAAGGCCCCCACAGTTAGTGCTTACGCATGGCCACTAGGGGGCAGCAGGGGCCTTGGGGTGCAGGGCGGACTTGGCTCACGGCCTCGGCTGCCCCACGGCCTCGTCTAGTCAGAAGTCCAGCTCTGGCATCAGGGTGTGCTTGGGGTGGCTGGGGGGCTTGGCCCCCCCCTCGGGAATGTCTCCCGGGAGGCCCAGCGTGTCCCCGTGCTGGGCCTGCCAAGCTCTCTGCTGAGCCGGCCAGTCCAGGTGTGCCCAGCGGGGATCGGGGCCCCCCACCACCTCGTCCACCAGGGTCTCCAGGTCCGGCGGGGGCGCAGCCCGCTCCACGAGGATGGGCGCGAAGGGCCCCACCAGCCAGGGCAGAGGCACGGCCTGGACCACGAGCTCCAGGAGCTCATCCACGCAGGCGTGGGCCCGGGCCATGCTGCCCCGCCCCTCGGCCAGTGCGGCTGCTGACACGTCCCCGAAGCAGCGGGCATCAGCGAAGGCGGCCTGCAGGGCGTCCACGCTGCACCGTACCTCGGCCACCTTCTCCTGGGCACCGAGGGGCAGGCCCCGCACGCTGGTCTCCAGTGCATCCACCGTACCCTGCAGTTCCCGCATCAGACTACGGGACAGCACCAGGGTCTCCAACTCGGCCTGCAGGGGTGGGGTTGGGGCCTCAGCGCCCCTGGCGGACACATGCGGGACCATCGCCCTGCCTCAGTTTCTCCATGGGTGCCCAGTGAGATCAAGCCCTGCCTCGGCCTCCCCTCATGACTCATAGTGACACCGGTGCCCTGCCTCAGTTTCCCCATGGACATGCAAAGCAGAGCCATCGACCTGCGTCAGTTTCTCCTGTGGACACTCCAACAATCCGCCAAGCAGCCGACCTCACCTCAGCACTTGGTTTTAGACTACCGGAACCTGGCCCCTGGCCACTCGGGCGGCTCCAGAAGGTGCCCCAACCCCACCCGGGCCTGCCCGCTTCCCACCACCCTACCTGGCTGCGGCGGCGGCCGTTCTCCGGGGGGCACTGGATCCAGTCCTCCCACAGCTCATGCACCTTCCCAGGGCGGGCTGGGAGGATGGGGGTCACCCCGCACTGCATGAGGTTGATCTGAGGGGGCGAGGATGGTGACAGAGCTGGAGGATTTGGGGGTCGGCTGAGCACGACCCTAGCCTGGACCTGACCTCTGTAAGCCTTTGGGGAACCCACCTCCTTCCCGCCTGCTCGTCCGGCCCATTCCTTCGCTCCCCTGCCCTTGGCCAGTCCTGCGACTTGTGGTTCACCTGAAGCTCAGAGTCACTGCCGGGCCTTTGCCCATGCTGGTCGCTGTGCCAGCTATACGGTTCCTCCATCCCACCCTCCTGCTTAGTTCGCTTCCCCTCCAGGAAGCCTTCCCTTCCTCCCCTCCTGGATGGACAGAGCCTCCTCTGGGCCCCACAGCACCCAGCATGCTATGTCACAACCCTGATCCCCGTGATGGACTCTGAGTGTCCAGAGGGGGCCCCCGTGCCTCCAGCACCCAGGACAGGGCAGGTGTTAGAAGACGAATAGAAATGAATTGTGGTCCACCACCACAGTGGACTACTGGTCAGCCTGAACACGGAAGGACCTTGGGATGCATGCTGCAATGTAATGCTTGAGGACAGCGGGTTCAGGGAGATAAATCTACTCAGGCGCTCACGGGCCCCCTCTGGTGGCTGCTCTCGGGAGGACAGACTGGGGTCTGGGAACCCGGGGACCAGGTGAGCCGTCACAGAGTCTGGCCCTGGGCAGATTCAGTATAGACAGACTCTGACGGGAGAGCCGGCAGGACGGGCTGAGGTGTCAGATGTGGGAAGGGAGGAGAAGAGGGGAGTTGGGGATGACTCCCTGGAAGGCCAGAAGCTCAGGAAATAGGAGTTGTGCTGGTGGGAACCCCAGGGCTGGGGAGGATTGGGACTGAGCACAGGAAGCCAGGGGAGAGAGGCCCCCTCCCTCCTGACATACCTTAACTGCCTATAATTCCAGCTCCTATTCCCCCCTTCCACGACACCCCTTCCTGTGCCCCCAAACTCCCCTGAATCCCTCAGCCCCCCATCCTCCCTGTGCCCGAGCCCTGAACACTCCGCCGCTCGGACTAGCGTGGGACCAGGTACTCAGCCTGCACCGTGAGGCGGGGCGGGTGGAGGGCTCGCACCAGCTCCAGCGTCTCCTGAAGCTGAGCCAGTGTGTCCTGCGCGTGATGTTTCTTCTTCCTCAGTTTCCCCAGAGAGTGCTCATACGCCAGGTGGCGGAGCCGCGCTGACAGGGAGCCCAGGCGCACAAAGTAACCCTGATGTCTCCTCTGCTCTCCCACCGAGTCCACGTCTGGACCCTCGGCCTCAGCCGCCAGCGCCGCTGGAGGACGGGACAGGGGAGGAGGTCAGCACGGCCACCCCCATCTGTGCGTTCGCACCTTCCTCCTGGGTCAACAGGCCCTCGGGCTCCCAAGTTCATAGTTTCCCTTTACTGTTACCAACCCACTTCAACTTCCTCGAACCCTACGAGGTAAGCACATCGTTAGACCCATTTTACAGATGAGGAAGGCAGAAGCCAAGAGCGGCAAGAGGTGGGCTTGGGATTCAAACCCAGGCATTCCACTAGACTGCCCCTCGAAGACTATATTACAAGTGCCTGGCACACAGTAGGTGCTTCATAAATGCCTCGCAGCCTCGCTGCTGAGGAGCAGGTACATTGCAGCGTTCTTCTGGTGCCTCATAGCCGAGGGCGGGAGGTCAGATCATCTCCGGGGGCAGAGACCGCACGTAGCGCACCAGAGGCGGGTGGGCTGAAGGAACTGTGTAAAGGGGCAGACCCGACGCAGCCCAAGGGTGTAGGTTTTCAAGAGAAGCCCCACCTCTGCGTTTCCTGCTGATCTGCTGTGTGGCCCTGGCTGACTCCTAGACCTCTCTGATCTGTGACCTCCTGGGATGGGGACTGAGCGGGAGGACATGGGGTGCGGTGGCCTCACCGAGCTCCTCCTCAGTCATGGGCAGGAAGTGGTCCACCAGCTCCTCTGACTTGCCCAGCACGACGTCCACAGCATGGCTCATGGAGTGTTTCAGCTCCACACTCCAGCGGCGGCCTTGCCGAGCCAGGCCTACCACGCCCGTCATGCCGCTGGCCACCGCATCCTTGGCCGAGGTCACCACCTGGTGGGAAGGGCCCTGCTCCAGGGACTGCCGGTCTCCAGCGCCCCTTCCTTGACCCGCACTCCTAGGGCTGGGGGTCGGGGACCCTTGCCCCTTCCTGGCTTTTCCCTCTTTACCAGGGAGGAAAATAAAATCTCTCCCTCATATGGTTGTGGAACGGGTTACCAGCACCAACTGGTACATAGTAAGTGGTCAATGAATTCAGGTGCTGATTATTTTAACCTGGCTGATGCTTCTGAGTCAAAGCCTGACTCAGTCCCTGGTGTCCAGGCCGGTCTGGGAGAAACTGCACTGTTCCCTCCCACCACCACTGGCCTGCAGGCCCCCGCGGTCTGGTGGGGCCCGCACTGGTACCGTCTCTGAGGGTTGCTGGAGAAAGGGCAGCTTCTCCTCCAGCTTGTCCAGGCCCCTGCAGGCCAGATGGTTCACAGTGGCCACTGGAGAACAAGAGAGAAGCGGACAGTGAGAACTGGGGAGGTGGCGAGGGAGATAGGGACACTGAGAGGGACAGAGAGGGAGGGAGTGCTGGAGGGACAGAAAGAGGGAGACATAAAGGAGTCTCAGATCACAGTGGGGACCTGGCCGGCCCCCTGAAAGGGGCTGAGGACCGTAAGGGTGCGGGTGGCCACCAGGCGGGGCCCCCTTCCCAACCCTCCCCACCTCTGCTCTGCCACCCGACTGCCGCCAGTCCCAAGGTGACTCCTCACCATGCCCGGCTCAGATGCCCCAGCGAGAAGGCTCAAGGTCACGCAAGCTGGCTGGGAAGGAGGGAGAGGCCCTGGGCTGGGACCCTTACATGACCCGCTTCCTGGGTCAGACTCAAGACCAAGTGTCTTTCTCCCCTCCCCCCCCACCTCTCCCCTTCTCCTCCCCAAGGTTGAAGCCCTGAGATGGTCACTGGAGTCTGGGGAGATGTGGAGGCAGGACAGTCGGGCAGACAGGGAGGGAAGCAGCGGGCACACGACCCGAGGCATGTCAGGCCACCCACCAAGGGAAGAAAATGTGGAGACAGATGGAATGGGGACAGAGGAGGGGGCCGCAAGTACACAGCTGAGGTCAGAGGGCCAGGCTTCAAACTGCGAGGTATGTAATAAGCAGAGGGGTGGAGGTGGGGTGAGATGCCGGTAGAATGGGGGGAGGAAGGTGGATGGACTGCAGGTGCCCAGGAGAGGTAAGAGCCAGGGCGTCCCCCAGCTTGCGGGGCCACCCCAATGCATGCCATGCCACTGGCGCACGAGAGGGTGGGGTGTGGGACAGACCAGTGGCCCAGGGACGCAGGCCAGGGACTCACGCTGGGGCTGCAGGCGGCTGAGCAGTGGCTGGACGTGGTCCAGGGCACGGGTGGTCAGGCCACACATGCAGTGCTCAGCCAGGCGGCAGGTGGAGCCCAGCAGCGGGTGCCTGTCCTTCGCAGCACTGTAAGCATCGAAGACCGCTGTGCACGTGGCCCTGACCAGGGGCAGGGCCACCACACGCTGCACCACGCTCTGTGGGGAGGGGTGGCATCAGGCGTCAGAGGGACCCCCAGGGGAGGTGGGGGCTCAGCCACGCCTTAGCCCACTTTCCCAGTCTGGGGGCGACGAGAGGGTTGGAGGACAGTGTACTGAGGGCCTGGGTATGTGCTCATGTGACCTGAGGCCTCAGCCTCCCCATCTGTAAAATGGGTTTCTAGAGCCCTGGTGGTGATTGGAGCCGTGTGTGGCGTGCTCAGAACAGTGAATGTCCAAAGGGGATACGCCCGTGGTCGCTGCTATTATTATTGCCAAGAGTGCCATATGATGGTGGACAGGGTAACAGAGTCATAGCTGGAGACCCCGAGGTGGGAGGGGCCATTGGGCAGAGGCAAGGTAGGCCGGCTGGGTGCACTTGGAAAGGCCACGGTGCTCCTCTGGGAAATGGGTCCCATGCGCCAGCCCCCTCCGTGGTCCCAAATGCTCTCAGAGTGAGAGGCACCCAGCGAAGATGAAGGATAGAGGTGGGAGGAGGTGCCCAGTCTGAAAGCGTCCCGGAAGGGACTGTCCGCCCACCCTTCCCTGTGCCTCTGCTCCGTGGGAGGGGGGCCCCTCACCTGCTGGTCCTGAGGGTCCTGCTGCCACAAGCTGGGTGTGGGGGCCTGAGCCCCCTCATCTTCTGACATTCCTGCAGCGAACAGGGTCACCCTGGTGGGGGAGCATGGGGTGAACGGCGCCCCTGCACGCCAGCCCTCCTGGGTCCAGCCCAGGCCGTGGGTTCTGCCCAGCTGAGATTTGTGACTTGGGCAAGTCTCATTCTCTCTTGGGGCCTCGGTTTCCTCCTCTGCAACATGGGGTAGATAATACTTTCCTCAGAGCATCGTGAGGGGCACAGGCAACGCATGCCCAGAGGTGCACACTAGACAGCCTCTGGCGAGGTGGGGGCACTGTAGTGATTCAAAGCATGGGCTCTGGGGAGAAAAAGACCTGGGTACAAATCCTGACATTACTTGCTGTGTGACTTTGCGCAAGTGCCTTCACTTCTCTGGGCTGTTTTGTCCTCTGCAAAGTAGGGGAGGTCCTTATTGTCCCTGCCCTGGACAGAACTGCCCAATTTCACCCTGGACACCACTGCAGGGGTGGAGGTGGTAGCTGCAGAATCCCAGTAACCCGTCTGTTTGACAGCTGGTGAAACTGAGGCACACCAGCAGGTCCATGTTGGGCCCAAGGTCACTCATCTAAACAGACTCAGAGGGGAGTTCGACCTCAGATTGTCCCCTGTCGCCATCCAGGTCTCCACCCGAATGGGTCCTGAGCTTCTGCCAACTGGGCCAAGGGTCTCAGCCACCTGCTCCGGTCCGTCACTCCCTTCCCCTCCCAGGCCGCTGGACCCTTGCACGCCCACCCGATGCGGGACCCCCTGCACGCCGCCCGCTACGCACTCACCTGGGCGCCCGCAGATTCGGCCTCCAGGTGCAGCCGCGGACCCCAGACACAAACTCCAGTCTCCGCCCCCCCGCCTGCCCCGCCCGCCCCGCCCGCCTTATAGCGGCGCTGGGGGCGGGGCTTACGGGGACCGACCAATGAGGAGCGGTCGTGCGGGGGCGTGCCCTGGGGGCGGGGCTACAGGCCCTCGCCCTTTCCTGGGTCCCCGCTCCGAGGTTGCCGTGGCAATTTAGCGCCACTGGATGACCAAGGATTGAGCTACTTCCCTTGGCCAGGTCTGGTCACCTGTCACCCTCACTGCTGTTGCCGCGGAGGCTGTGGAGGGCACTCCTAGTCCCACCGCCTCGCCGAGTGACCTTGGGCAAGTCCTCAAGGTCTTTCTTTTATTTTGACAAATGTACCGTTGAACTCAGCCAGGAGCCAGGCCGGCCCATTCACCCCGAGCTCTGTTTTACAAGATGAGCAAACTGAGGCTTAGGGCGCTTAAACTGCTTGCCCCGCGACCCACAGCGATTGAGAGATCCGATGCAAACCCAGCTCTGTGAGACTGCAGACCCCTCGCTTTTATCAATGCCCCCTGGAACGACCACCAGCATAGGCATGACCCTCCCTCCAGATGCTGACAAAAGGCTGAGCGTGCCCCAAGCACGTAGGGGTCCCCCAGATCTGACAGCAGTCCCCCCGCACGCCCAGCACTGTCCGCAGGTGGCTCAAGGTTCTGGGTTGTGAGAACAGTGCCCACTGGGCCCCTGCCTACCCTTTCAGCCCGATCCAGCCCAGAGTGGCAGCCCCCCTGGGTTATCACAGGCAAGCCTGACAAATGCTTCAGAGACCTGAAGCAATGTGATTTAATTTAAACCTGCCCCAGGGCACAGCTCTAGCAGGAGCCCACTGGTAAAACAACACCCTGGGGCAATGGTCAGGGTTTTGTTTCCAGTTAAGTCCTCGGTGGGGGAGGGGGAGGGGAAGCCACGGGCCATCAGATCCCAACTGTGACCTTCCAGGAGCTCCCGTCCTGCACCCCAGGCACTGGGTCACGCCTCTTTCCTCTTCCTTCATCCTGGACGCCTAGGAAGTGGGCTTGGGAGATGGAAGGAACACGGTGAATTCCAATGCATCTAATTCCTTTCGGCAGTTATTTATTAAACCCTTCAGTTCGGACTCCAAACTGAATGATGCTGGGTGAGAGGGATCTTCGCCCCAGGCCCTGCACTCAGAAAGCCTCTAAAGTGTTGGACACAGAGCCAGATAGAGACAGCCCCAGTGTGGCCAGGGCTGGGCCAGAGGGAATGCCGAGCAGGGTGAGGGAGCTCAGACACCCAGAGACCTGGGAAATGGGGAAAGGCATTCCTGGAAGACGACACAGCTCTAGCAAAGGCAAGAGGAGGTCAAAGTGTGTTTTGGGAAGCATCGGCATTAAGGGACCCGGCCACGGTGGAAGCCTGAATCTCACCCTTAGAAGGTGGGATTATTTGCTAAGTGGGGTGCAGTGTTCTGCCAGGACTGTCTTCCCTCCACCCCCACCCCAGCTCCAGGCCTCAATGGGCCCCAGCCACTGCCAGAAGAGTCTGACCCTTCAAGGCTTCTGGCCCAGCACAGCACGTGTCATTCAGGAAGAACATCTTGTCTTTGTTGGCCACAAGCCACCGATAGAGGTCGTCCAGGTCCTGATCACAGATCCAGGGGTTACCAGAGATGTCAAAGCCATCCTTCATGTCCCGTGTGGGCTGCCCCAGGGATGTCCAGAGCCCCTTGGGCACGCTGGTCAGCAAGTTGTTGGCAAGGTCCAGCATGTCCAGCTGCTGCAGACCTTGGAAGGCGCCAGCAGCCACTGTGGCCAGTTTGTTATTGCTCAAGAAAAGGTAGTGCAGATCTGGCTGGGGAGCCAGAAGTTCCTCTCCTAATGCCCGCAATCTGTTGCTGTTCAGATGCAGCCGTTCCAGGTGCAGTGGGCCCCTCAGAAGGTCAGGGGGCAAAGTCTCCAGCTGGTTATCACTGAGGTCAAGGATGCGCAGAGCAGCGAAGTTGGCCAGCAGCCCAGGGGGCAGCGTCCGGAGGTAGTTCCCGGACAGATCCAGATGTGCCAGGGCTTTCAGGCCATGCAACCACGAGGCCTCCAGAGCTTCCAGCTGGTTCTCTTTCAGCACCAAGGTGTGGAGGGAGACCGAGACCTTGAAGAGGCCGGAAGGCAGCTGGGTCAGGGCGTTGTGCGTTAGGTCAAGTACCTTCAGCCCAGGTACTGGCAGCAGGAACTCTGCCGAAAGGTTCTCCAGCCGGTTACTGGAAAGGTGCAGTTCCTCGAGTTTAGAGGCACCCCAGAGAGTATCGGCTGGCAGCTGGGTGAGGTTGAAAAACTCCACAGCCAGGTAAATGGTGTCGGCAGGGAGGTAGCGGATGGGTTTGGCAGGTGGGTGGCAGTAGATGGAGCTGCCGTTGTCCGACTGGAACAACAGGCAGGCATTGGGTTTGGGGGTGACCCCCTTGATGGAGGCCACAGATAGCAGCAGCAGTAACAGGGTTCTGGAAATATGGAGATTCAGGCCCCCTGGCCTACAGGCAATGACAGAAGGTGTGCAATAAGGCAAAATGAAGATAGCCCAGCTAAGTGAAAATATACGCCAAATCTGTCTACCTCTTCCCATCTCCACCTCCTCCACACTGGGCTAAGGCAGTCATCTCTTCATCTCCTGGCTTCCACCCTTGCTCTCCATAGTTACTGTTCCAGGGAGAATTCTAATTCTCTGAAACCTGAGTTTCCTAGTCTGACCCCTAAGTGTTATTGTTTCCCATTGCCAGCCCAACCCCAGTGGGCTGTTATTTATTTACAGTTCAATTTGCTATTTTTTTCTGCTCTAGCTTCTTTTCTGCATCATTTATCTCCCTGGCTCCATGTTTTGAAGGCAAAGCAACTGACTCCTATGCATCCTGCAAAGCCCCAGCTCCAATGCTCCCTTTTCAATGAAGCTTCCTCTGACTTTCCCAAGGAGAGGTGTCAGTTTCCCTCTCTGGACTTCTTCTTTTTCTGTCCCTACCCAATCAAACCAGGTTAGGCTATGTCTGTCCAGCTTCACCTTGCTCCAAAGTGCTCGTGTGGGCAACCCAGGGCTCCAGGTACAAATAGAACTCTGTACCTGAAGAGTAGGGTACAGAGAGTAGATCTTCCCTGCTTTGTGCAGGGGGAGGGCATTTGGCCTTGGTATGGGGTAGTTTATAGTTGGTATCATAAACCTTGAAGGGCTGGGGCTTCTGTCCCTCCCGGTTCCTCCAGCAGGCCTCTGATGGGGCATGGGAGGGGGTTTAGAGCTCTTCACCTCCCTGCCTCACCTGTGGGCCACCCAGGGCTTCTTCATGAGTGTGTGCATGAGAGGAGTCTGTCCATGGTTAAAGTACTGAGTGTCCGTCTGTTCCAGCCTGCAGGCCCATGTCTGGCTATGTGAGTCCAGCAGGTCACATGGATGTCCGTGTATCCCTGGGGTGCAGATCTGCCCAGGATGCATGGGGTGGAGACCTACCTCTTGTGTTGCTCTGGACGCCAAGAAGACATGGTGATTCCTCTCTTTTCCATCTAGCTTCCCTTGACCTGGTAAGGTGTACTTATACCTGGGCTGGGGGACCAGGCATCAACCACAGGGAAGTCCCCACCCACATCCTGTTCCCGTTAGGGGCTGGGCAGGAGAAAGGGAGGAGTCAGTGTTGCACAAATGCTTCCTGGCAGTGGGAGAACAGCAGGGGAGATGCCCAGCCCCTTCTCTGGCCTGTTTCTAACCTGTTTTTCCTTCCCCTAATTTCTGCTCTTGGGGAGTGGGCATTTAGGAATCCCTGGGACTGAGTCCCCAGTCCCCCAACCTAGGAATCAAGGGTCAAGTTTGAAAGCTGCCTTTCCTGGGGGGATGGGGCCAGCTCTTTGGGCAAGAGGTACTATTTACGGTAGATTTGAGCAATGAGGAAGTTCAGTGAACAGAACAAAAAGACACTTGTCTTGAATTCATGACATGTTGTTGGCCTTTTTTTTTTCAGTGAAACCGTTTTGTAAAAATGGAATTTAAGAGCAAGTGATGCCAAAAGTCTTCATGGTCTTTAAACGACGGCCTGGGAGGGATTATACCTGGCTCTGAACCCCAGCCCTGCTATGAACTACGTTGCTTTGTGAACTTGGATGAGTGGGTTAACTTTTCTTGGCCTCAGTTTCCCCATCTATGAAGTCGAATTCAATCTCTGAGGGCCGCCTCTGTTGTTTGTTTCTTCATCTGGAGCTAATGTGCCATTTGTTCTGGATCTTTCTTGTTTGCTAATAAATGCATTAGGAGGCTACATATTTCCCTCTGGTAACTGCTTTTGCTGCATCTCACGGGTTGGGCTCTTCAGTGCTTTCATTCTTGGACACACAGGCTCAAAGACAAATGCACAGGCTGACAGTGACAGGCACGGATAAAGAAAGATAGACAGTCCCATGAATTCACAGACTAGGTATTGACACAGAGACAGGCGAAAATACATAGAATCAGTGACACAGAGCAGGACACACAGGACAGAACCAGCCCCACAGAAATGGACACACAAAAACAGACACAAACCAAAACAGGAGCAGATATTTCTGAAGACCGGAATAGACATTTTCTCAAAGAACACATACAAACATCCAACAGGTACATGAAAAGATGCTCGACATCACTAATCATGAGGGAAATGAAAATCAAAACCACAATGAGATATCATCTTACACCTGTTAGAATGGCTGTTATCAAAAATACAAGAAATAACACATGTTGACAAGAACGTGGAGAAAAGGGAACCCTCATACAGTGTTGGTGGAAATGTAAACTGGTGCAGCCACTGTGGAAAACAGTTATGGGGGGGTCCTCAAAAAATTAAAAATAGAACTATCATACAACCCAGCAATCTCACTTCTGGGTATTTAGCTGAAGGAAGTTAAATGTCTCTTGAAGAGATATCTGTACCCGCATGTTCACTGCAGCATTATTCACAACAGCCAAAACGTGAAAACAACCCTAAATGTTGTTGACAGACGGATGGACAAATAAAAGTGGTACATCTATACAATGGAATATTATTCAGACATAAAAAAGGAAACCCTGCCATTTGCAATAACACAATTGAATCTTGAGGGCTTTATGCTAAGTGAAATAAGGCAAAGAAAGACAAATACTATATGATTTCACATATATGTGGTATCTAAAAAAAACCTGAACTGATAGAAACAGAATTAGCATGGGGGTTACCAGGGGCTGGGAGGTGGGAGAAATGGAGAGATGCTGGTCAGAGGGTACAAATTTGCAGTTATAAGAATAGGTTCTGGAGATTGAATTCCAGCATGGTGATTATAGTTAATGATATTGTATTATTATACTTGAAAGTTGCTAATAGATTTTAAATGTTCTCACCACACACACACACACACACACACACACACACACGAAGCTGATGTAATGTGTAAGATAACGGATGTGTTAACCTTGTGGTAATCCTCTCGCAATATATACCTATATCAAATCATACGGTTGTACACCTGAAACGTACACAATGTTCTATGTCAAATACTTCTAAATAAAGCTGAAAGTATACCCACACGGGCTCAGGAGGGTCTGTTAGATGCTGTCACGGTGTTTGTGTTTCCTTGTTTAATATGGTCTCCCCTAGGAGAGGAGGGGCCAGGCCTCTCTGTTCTCTGCTCTCTCCCCAGTGCCCAGCACACAGTAGATGCTTAACTGATGTGCGCTGGAAGGAAGGGGTGTGAACTGTAATGACATAATGTTAAAGTGAGCTCTTCAAATCCAAGCAGATCACATTCCCTGCTTAAAACCCTCCGATGGTTTCCCATTCCACTTAAAATTCATAAGGCTTTGGGGAAGGGGATGCAAAGCTAGTGTCCAATGGGAACAGAGTTTTAGTTTGGGAAGATGAGAAAGCTTTGGAGATGGGTGGTAGGCCCTTGCCCCCCGCCCCCCATACACACACACTCTTACCCCCCTATCTGGCTTTTTCTTAATTAAACACATCACCACCTCAAATCAGGTCCTAATTTGCTTGTATGGTGTCGGTCTCCCCACACAGGCTGTGAAATCCATGAAGACAGGGGTCTTTCCCCATAGGGTGCCTGGCACATAGCAGGTGCACAGTAAATGTCTGCGAAGGGCCAGTCAAAGCTGGTGCCATCCAGATGAAGGTGGGGACCCCATCCAGCTCCCCACATTTCCACACCCAAGTGCCCCAGAATTGTTTGCCGCTGTGACCCAGCTTCACGGGTGCTCTCAAGTGCTGGCCAGGTCCTCCCTGCAGGAGACAGAGCAGACCCGGAGCCTTGGGGGCCGGTGGTTGTAAACAGTTTTATTGATGGGGAGAGGGTTTGGGGAGGCAAACTCCAGAGAGGGTCCAGGACTCAGCTGGCATGCATGGTCAGCTGAAGGTCAAGGGGGAGTCACAAGGGGACGGGTTGCGTGGGACCCTCTGACCACCCTGGGGCCTTATTTACAGGGGGGCCCCGCCCACCTTCCCCATCCCCCAGATCGCGGAGCCATTTAGACTGCCGCTGCTGAATATGAATTCTGGGCAGGCCTTCCGCGACCCCCTACCTGAAACCCCCTCCTCGTCTCCCCTCCAACTCCTAACCGGCACCGTGGAAGCCCCCGGCCATCTGGAAGCGCCGGCATCGGCTCAGCCAATGCCCAGGCCGCTGGGGCCTCCGCTCACACACAGACACGCACACCTCACGCGTGGCCCGCCCCACGCACACGCCGGCAGCAGCCCTCGCGGGCACGCACACGCACGCCTCCCTCCCTTTCCCGGCCCCTCGCACACGAACACGGCATGCACACGCACACGCACTCACACACGCCAGGAGCCTGGGCAGCGGAAGGGCTCTGGGGGGCCGGAGGGGGCCTGGGTCTGCGGGGTTGGTCCCCTCCCCACCCCACGTCTACTCCACGCCCCAGCCGCCACCCCGAGAACGGAGTTGTGCAATCGGTTAGAAAACTGCAAAAGAAACGCAACTTGGAAAACAAACCAAACTCCACGCGCATAAGGTCAGCTTCAGATTCACAGCATGGTCCTCCGGCCCGCCCGCCCCCAAACCGCATCGGTGTCCTGCGGCCCCGGTCAGGGTCGGGGGCCGAGCTAGTTGTGCTTCCTAGTGGCGGAGGGGACCCCCGCGCGGGTGGGCCGGGGGGCCTGAGCACCCACTGGAGCGGGGCCGGGTCTCTCGCTCCTGGTTCCCGTGGCTGGCACCGCCGAGGCGTCGGGGTCCCGGCCTAGGGCACGGGGGGCGCAGTCCTGTCCGTCCCCCCGTAGGAGAGGAGGTGGGCCAAGTCTGTGCTGGGCCGCGGGTGGCGGCCACGGTGGCGGTCCCCCGGCCGGCCCTCGCCGCTGTTGAACGTGTGCGTGCGGCGCAGGGCTGCGGCCGGCGGGCCGTGCGGGCCCGGCCTCCGGAGGCTGCCCGTGGGCGGCGGGCTCCAGGGCCGAGGGAGGCTGTCGGCGGCTGAGTTTGGGTCCAAGGGGCCCGTGGGCGCCGACACCACCCGCCGGCGGTCCGGGCTGGCGTGCGGGGTGAGCGGGAAGTCGCCGTGGGAGGCGCGGGCGGGCCGGGAGATGTAGAGGCGGGCGTCGGGGGCCGGCTCGCCGGGCGCGGGGGGCTGCTCGGGGGCCCGGGCGGGGGCCAGCAGCAGCAGGGAGGAGGAGGCGGAGGCCGAGAGCAGCGCGTGGCCGTGCTCCCAGGCGCGGGGGCCCAGGGCGTGCGGGTGCGGCGTGGGCAGGCGCTTCTGGGGCAGCGGCGTCTGCTCGGGCGTGGGCAGCAGCCCCGAGTCCAGGTCGTGGGGGCCGCCCTGCAGCAGCGTGGCCTTGGCCCAGCCGTTCTGCATGAGCGGGGCCAGCAAGGCCTCGGGGGCGCCCCCGGCCCCGCCGCCCCCGCCGCCGCCCCGGCCCCCGGGGCCGCCTGCCCGGCGCTCGCCCAGTCGGCTCACGCTCAGCACAGCCTCGCCGCCCCCGTGGGCCAGGATGGCCTCCTTGTCCTTGCGACGGGCCAGCTCGCGCCGCTCGCGGAGGCCCACGTACCAGCCCACGCTGAAGCCGGACACCACGGCGCCCACCACGAAGGCCGCCACCGACGACGTCACCAGCAGGTTCACGGACACCAGCCCGGCGCGCTCCTCCGAGAGGCTGGCCCGCAGGAGTCCTGGGCGGGAGGGCCGGCGAGAGGGCGCGGCTGAGGGATGGGCTGGAGGCACCGCCCACCGGCTCGGATGACTCTGTCCATCTGTCCGCCTTCTCAGTTTGTCTGTGCGCCTGCCTCGTGATGTCTCTCTGGCCCTTTCAAACCTCTCTCTCTTTCCCCTGGCATCTGCTGGCCTCACTTTGCCCTCCCCTACCCCGCGACCCAGAAATAGGAACCCCTGCCCTTCCAAAGCTGGACGGAAGTCAGTCCTGCCACCAATCTGGTCATAGGAGGGTGGGAGAAACCCTAAAGGTCAGGACTCAGGGTTCCCAGGCCACCCCCCTTTACACTTACCTGTACAGTCCCCGAGGCCTGAGGTGCTGGCCCCCGATACATCCTGCTCAAAGGTGGCTCTAATGGGGGGAAGACGGGCACAGTCAGCGGAAACCCCTCTCTGAGCGGGGTCTCAGGTGGCTCAGACACCCAGGCCCCACCTCCCTCTCTCCCAGTACCTGGTGCCAGGGCTGAGGAAGATGCAGGAACCGTCGGGGGCCCACCCGCAGTAGGGGTCCTGACTGCCAATACAGTTCCTAGAGCAGATGAGGGAGCCGGTGGGCTGACCAGCCGCAGAGCCTCTTACTGTCAACTCTGGGAGTTCTTGGGACAAATCTTTGCAGTGGGGACTAGTTATTCCCCACTTTACAGATAAGGAAACGGAGGCTCAGGAAATTCCACTTTTGCCCAAGCAGCAGAGCTGGGGCTTGACCCCAGAGTCTATGCTTTGGCTCTGTGCTCTGCAACGTTATTGGCATGAAGGTGTGTGTGTGTGGGGGGCGGGCAGGATTCTCCGTGTTTAGGGCTCATGCTGCGCCCCCGGGGGTGTGTGCTTTGTCTCTGATCTTTCCACCCATTTTACAGGCAGGGAGATGGCTGCCTCTCTGGTCTGCTTCTGCTCCTGTTGCTCTTAAAAATGTCATTCAGATCCTATCCTGCCTCTGCCCACAGCCCTCCAGGGCTCCCTCCTCCCTCTGGGTAAAAGCCCAAGCCCTCCCAGCAGCGCATTGGCCCTACACGCCCTGTCCAATCCCTCCTCCCTGTCTCCCCCTTGCTCTCTAGGCTCCAGCCAATGGGGCCTCACAGCTCCTCCCACACGCCACACACGGCCCCGCCTCTGGCTCTCACTCGAACTCCGCTCTCCTTTCCCACGCTCTCCTACCCTCGCTTCCCTGAGCCCCGCAGCAGGCCCGGGAGGCACTCACTTCATGCACCCTGAGTACAGCTGGCAGCGGGCCACAGGCACGCGGACCACGCAGCGGGGGAAGGCCGCCAACAGGCCGCCAGAGGCTGTGTCCAGCTCCAGGCTCAGCAGCCGCTGCCCTGCTTCGCCGCCACCAGACCGTCCACACCTGCGGGTGAGCAAATTGGTAAAACTCAAGGGGCGCGCGCCCCACCTCCCTGCCCACCGGCTTCCCTCCAGCCTCTCTGCCCACCTGTCTGGCCGGTAGGTTTCGAACTCTTCTAGGAAGACACTGGGCCCAGTGGCATCTGAGTCGCTGGCGTTGGGCCAGACGAGGAACTTGAGGACTGTGCCCGCCTCGGAACCCAGGAAGACGACAGTCTGGTTGCCCCATGGACCAGCTCCCACGTCCACGGCCACTCGCGTCAGCTGGTGCCTGGGACCAGGGCAGGACCAGGGTCAGGCTGGTCCACAGCCCCTGCGATCCCCCTGGGACGCACGCAGCGACACCCACCCACGCCGGGCAGGGTGGGCACAGACGTGGTGACACAGTGCACATTACAGAGAGAAACCGACCCCCAAACCGGGCTCCTGGCCTATCTTCCTCTTTCCGTCGCCCTGCCTCTGTCTCTGATGATCTCTCTCCTTGTGTCTCCTCTTCCTCTGCCACCTCGTGTCTCTGGAACTCTCTCCCGTGGGGGGGGGGGTGTTTCCCTCTCTCTCCCTCTCTCAGGGTCTCTCTCTGGGCGGCCCTGGAGCCTCATACTGACCTGCCCTGAGCATCTGCCCCCAGCACCACTGCTCTGCGCCTCCTCTTCTGCCTGCCATCGGCCAGCCTCCCTCCCCACCCGCCACCCTGGCCTGGGATCTGGTTCCCTGGCCCTACTAGGACCCTGGCCACGCCTGTGGACTGACCGCAGCAGGGTCCGCACAATCCAGGGTGCGTGGCCCAGCGAGGGCACTGCCCCGTCCATCAGAGGGTGGGTCTTGACGAAGCTGAGGATCTCATCGGGGAAGGCGCTGGAGGCATTGTACTGCATGCCAGGGGCCGCACAGCACCCGGGCCTGGGTGAGGACAAGGGGGTGGTCAGGGTAGACTTGGGGGTCCCCACACAGGGGCTCTGATTCGCCAAGGGGACCTGCTGCCCTTCCCAAAGGGCCTCAGTTTTCCTCACCTGTGGAACGGGTACAGCTGAGCTCAGCAACAGCTGAATAACCATCTGGACGTCACAGCCCTTGACCTTAGGCTCAGGACCCTACTCAGGCACCTGTCCAAGGACCGAGGGGACTCTCACCTGGGCCGTGGCACCTGATCCTCTGGCACAGGCGTCCACATGGACTCAGGGGACTTCTGCTCACGGAAGCGGCCTTCAAACACAGCAGCCACCTGCGTCATGTCAAAGGCACAGACGGCCGAGCCGGGGATGCTGGTGGGGGTCAGAGGAAAGGGGGCAGTGAGCCTGGTGTGGGCACTGCCTCAGGAGAGCATGTGGGGGCGTCTTCGCCCTCCAGAGCCGTCAGATGCTGAGTCCCCTGGGCCAGGGATGCCGCCCGATCCAGTCACACTACCTCCTGGACCACAGTTCAGGTGCTCCACAGCCGCTCTGTGTCCAGGTCCCCAGTGTCACCCGCCTGGATGTCTAGACTCCCAGATGTCACCTCTGCTGTGTTTCAACCCATTCCCAGGGGAGTGTGCTAAAAACACAAATCTGCCCTTGTCCCTCCCTCTTCCATGACTCCCTAGTGTTCTAGGGATACAATCCAGGCGTCTCCCAGCCTCCCATACCCCCCACTGCCCCTCTTTCCTCCACTTGCCCCTCACTCCCTCCTCTCCAGCAGCGCGGACCTCCTCCCTATTATTTAAACATACCAAACTCATTGCAGCCTCAGGGCCTTTGCACATGCTGTTTCTCTAACCAGGAACACTGTTTCTTTTCCCTCCATCTCACACTCATCAACACCTAGTTGTAATGCCTCCTCCTCCAGGAAGCTCTCCCTGACTTCAAAGGCAGAGGACGAAGATGTCCCCCATCTGCCCATTTCTGACCAAAGGGCCTTTAAGGGTCCATGTCCGACTTTGTCCCAGCCCAGCCTGGGACCAGGGCCTCTCAGGGGTTCAATCTCGCTCAGCCCAGTCCCTCAGTTTGCTACCACCAGTGAGACTGACCTGTTGCTGGGGGTGGAGAAAACCGCAAGGACCACGGGCCGGCCCCCCAGGCTGACCACACCCGTGATGGCCTGCAGCACATTGAAGTAAAAGTGGGAGTCCCCGGGCACAGAGCAGTTGAGCCGTGCCTTCAGGAAGGATGTCCACTGCTTTTCCAGCACCCGAGGGGAACCTCCCAGGTCGTTCTTGCACACCCGGGCCACACGGGGCACCACCACCTGGCCCAACAGCAGACAAACGGGGGCCTGAGCTCTGTGTCCAGGAAGGCCTGCGCAGGCCCCGCTGCCCGCCACCCAGGATAGAGCAGTCCGCCCTGGCTCACTGTGGGACCCCAGCCAGTCACCAGCCTCCTCTGGGCACCAGATTCCCCAAAGGACACGCGTGGATGAAAATGGTGAGCACAAGAGACCACGATGCTTCTAATCACAGTTGCTTCCACTCAGAGATCTCTCTTCATTGTCTCTTACATTCCTGCCAAAGCTCTACAAGGAAGGAGCTACTGATACTCCCTCGGGCAGGTGGGAAAACTGAGACACGGAAAAAAGGAAGGGGCCAGCCCGGATCACACCAGTAGTAAATGACAGAGTCGGTGCCCTTAACTGTCTGGCCTCCTGGAGGGAACGATGCGATGGGATGAGGGATGGGAAGGATGGACAAATGAATGAAAATGATGGATAATGAAGGAGATAATGAAGAAGGAGATAATGGATGGATGGATGGGTAGACAATGGATCGATGGACGGACGGATGGGTAGTGGGTGGGCAGATGGATGGATGGGTGAAAGGCTGGATAAGTAGATGAATAGGTGGTTGCATGAGGATGAGTGGATGGGTGGGCAGATGAAGAAGGAGGTACCAATGGATGCGTGGATGCCTGGGTGGGTGGAAGGCTGGAACGGATGAGTAGGGATGAGGAGGAGAGGGAGGCGAGATAGCCCGACATACAGGAAGGTGGGCAGGTAGATCGGGGAAATGGATGAGCTGATTTTAAGTAGAAGGGCAGATGAATGGATGGTTAGTATGTGAATGAATGGACAGATAGATGGATAAACGGGTGAGTGAGTGGGTGGGTAATACATAGGTGCATGGAAGGGTATCTACTGAGTTGGTGGGTGGGCACATGGAGAGATGGATGGATGAATTGACAGAAGTATGGGTGGGCTGAAGAACAGACAGGTGAGTGAGAAGGCGGCTGGGGAGGAGGGTGAGTGGACAGGTGGACGGAGAGATGGGAGATGGGAGGCTGGACAGGCACACAGCGGCAGCACCAGGACTGGAACCCAGGGCGTATCTGACTTGACACGGATGACGCTGACCCAGGGCTGTGTGCACAGGGCTTCTCCCTAAACATCTGCCAGCGTCAGGGGCCTGGGCCTGCTGGAGTGGGGGCTTTAAGGACGAGAAGTGGTGGAGGGAACCCCTCATCTATGCAGACTCCTGGATTCACCTCTGCTCCTACCTCCCCTGACCAGAGCCTCTCAGCTCCAGGCCCTGCTACCCAAGCCTCAGCGTGCCGCAGGGACAGGAGGGGCGGGGGGCAGGGTCTTACCTTCTCCAAGTAGTTAAACTCCATGGCCATCTCCCGGAAGAAGAAGTAGATGTGGCTGCCCCACTCCACCGCGTGGACAAAGTAGGGCTCTGTAAGAGAGGAGGTGTCAGAACCCTGTTCCTGATATGGGAAAGGGAATTTCTGGGGCTGGGAACACCTCAGCCTGGGTGGCTGCTTTTATGGTGCCGGGGCACAGTGGTTGAAAATAAAAAAGACTCAGAGGTGTTTTTTTTGGGGGGTGGGGGGATCGGTGTCAGAATCCTAAAATCACCATATCTACCCTCCACAAACTGCAGCGTCCACTATTTTTGTTGCCTTTTTCCCTCAGGAGCTCCTGCTATAACCCCTCTGGTGGTTCCATTTCAGGCTTCTAAGCCCCACATCTCCAGCAAGTTCTACTTTAGACCCCACTTAAATCTTGACCCTAGCTTTATCTTCAAAGAATCCAGCAGGCTCTAAAGATGAGAGGGGTGTCTCCTCTGAGACTCTTATTCCGGTGGGGGCATTTGGTGAATGTGCCCCCCACCTTTGAACCACTTGGAGTCGTGTTTCACGGTGCGCAGAGTGGGCCGGTCCCCGAGGCTGCGGTAGATGACAGCGTCGATGGCTAGGAAGTCAGTAACGGTGGCTGTGAAGAGCATTCCTTCTGGATGGGGTGAGTAGGGAAAGCAGGAGAGATTAGATCATAGAAGTTAGGGGCTGGGTGGGTCAAAACTTATCTCCCAAGACTCAGCCCTGAGCCTAAGGGAGCCCCTGTCTCTAGGCTAAGCCCTGACCCCATCCTGAGATGACTGAGCCCCAACTCTCCAGATGACACCAGACCCCAGCTGAGTCCTGATAGTGGGCTTAAGTTCTGCCTCTTTCACAGCTGGGCAGATGGTCTCCCAGCCACCTTCTAAATGACCCAGACTCCCAGAGTGGGAAATGCCACCACGCCTTGCTCAGGGCTGGATCTCATGAGATGCTCAGTGTTGGGGACACTCACCAGAGAAGAGGGCGACGTTGGCATGTTTGGGGTCGTATGGGCAGCGGGCCATGCCACTAATGTTGTCCCCGAGGGGCTGCAGCGTGTCCATCTGCAGGGGGAACAGGGCCTGAGCGTCAGGGCTCCGGGCCACTCCTGGCAGCCCCTGGCTCTCCCCGCCCCCCGCCTCCAAGGGGAATCCCGGCTCCACCTTGGATGCCGTGTGACTTAGTCACTTAGCCTCTCTGGGGCTCAGTTTACAGATCTGTAAATGAGTCTAAGAGTTGATCCCAGTTAATCCTATAACTGGCTGGTAGCATAAGTAGCCAGGGTTTCCCTGACCCTGACCCCTGTACAGGCCTCCTTTGGAAGCCTTCTCTTGAGCTCTGGGCGAGAGGACAGGGAGGGAACAACCAGTAAGGCTTCCTGGAGGAGGTGATGTGGCCCGGCGAGAGGGCGTGGCCAGGGGAGGGCAGGTGAGCAAAGTCCCAGGGGTTGGACCTGGGGGCGGAGACTCACGCTGTAGTTGGCACACACGGGGTTGAAGGCATTGGAACCGCACACAAAGAGCGTGGATTCATCTCGAAGTAGCAGCACTTTTACAAAGTTTCGACACTCGCCCTGATGTGGGGAGGAAAGAGAGAAGCCTGGCGTGGGCGTGGCCAGGGATGTGGGCGTGGCCATAACTGGGACCAAGGCCGTGAATAAAAATAGGACCAGGATGAGGACGTGGCCACGACTAAGGGAGGGACTAAGGCAGGTGGCAAGACCGGGGCTGTGGACCTGGTCGCGACCGGAGACCATTTTGGGGCGTGACCAAACTCTGGACGTGGCCAGAGTCAAAGTCAGGGATGCGGGCGGAGGAGGATTTGCCCTGGGCGGGGCCAGGACGGTTGGGGGCGTGGTCTGGGCGGGGCCAGGGCCCACTCACCTCCTGCTTGCCCTTCATCCGACACACGTTGATGTCGCCGGGGTTGGAACGCCAGGTCAGCTTCTGCGGGCAGGGGGAGCTGGTAAGGGAGCGAGGTCCCCGGCTGCCCTAGAACTCCCAACCTCGGGCAGAGCCGCAGTCACCTCGCTCCCCATCCATCTGAACCCCGCCCCTACCCCCCACCCATCCGAGCCCCCTCTTACCCGCTGGTACCGCAACTCTGTGGACGTGGGGGGCTCCAGCTCCACCCGGTACAGGTTGTCCCTGGGAGACGGGTATAGTCAGTGAGATTAGGGGCCTCCACTCTCCCCACACCCCGCCCCCTGGCGGCAGAACGGTGTCTAACACAGGGGCGTGCCTGTGCCCTGCTGCAAGCAACTCCACCACTAAACATGCCCTCACACACCTACGCGTGCCCTCACGTGCTCACACTCCTGTGCGTGCCCTCACACACCTGCGCGTGCCCTCACGTGCTCACACACCTGCGCGTGCCCTCACGTGCTCACACTCCTGTGCGTGCCCTCACACACCTGCGCGTGCCCTCACGTGCTCACACTCCTGTGCGTGCCCTCACACACCTGCACATGCCTTCACGTGCTCACACACCTGCCCTCACACACCTGCGCGTGCCTTCACATGCTCACACACCTGCGCGCGCCCTCACACACCTGCGCATGCCCTCGCGCGCCTGCGCGTGCCCTAAGTGACCCAGGGTTCTAGCACAGCCCATATGCCTTAACATCGCCTCTCGCTTACACACCCCGTGGCCGCAGTAACTGCTCTGGCCAAGGTCACTGGCGACCTCGTGTTAACCCCAGGGGCCGTTTCTCCGTCCTCCTCCCCGTCCCTGTAGCATCAGACCCAGCTAGTCTCCACTTCTCCTGGGAATTCTGTCCTCACACCGCCTGGGGACGCCACACTAGCCCAGCTTCCCTCCCACCACTCTGGGCCCCCTGGGTCTCCACTGCTCTCCCTCCTTGGCCCGGGCTGGGTCCTCCCGCCTCTTCCCTTCCCCACCATCACCCCACCCTCACGGCCTCTTCCACTCTCAAGGCTCAAACTCCATCTACACCTCGATGATGCCCACAATCCTGTGGCCTGCCCCGGCCTGCCCTGAGCCCCGGCCTGCCCTGAGCCCCGGCCTGCCCTGAGCCCCAGCCTCGGGTCCAGCTGACCCTGGAGGTCTCTAGGAGGGTCGTGGGAGAAGGCTCACAGGAGTCTCACTTAACTCTGCCCTGCTGCACCCAACCATCCCCAGACCCCATCTCTGTCCTATTTCAGCAATAACTCAGAGTCACCCTCAACTCCCCTCTCCTCTTCCACACATCAGCCAATACTGGCATCTCTGCCCCTAAAGTCCATTGAGCATTCACCCACTCCTCCCTCCCTCCATGGCTGCCACCCTAGTCCAGCCCCCATCACTGCCCTCCTGGACCAGCACAGTCCCCCCCACCCGGGACCCTGGCTCCCGCCATCGTCCCCACAGTCTATCTTCCCCCCAGCAGCCACCAGACGGCCCCCATGAGCACCTGAGTCAGGCCTCACCCGCCTCCACCCACAGCTCTCCAGGCCTCCCACCTTCCTCGGGGTCAAAGCTCAAGCCCTCTCCACGAGGCCCCCTCATACTTGCCCACCTCCCTGCAGGACATGCTTCCATCTCCCCCTCCTCCCTCTCGCCCCCTCACTTTCTCTGCCTCAGCCACATGGGCCTCCTTGCTGGTCTTCCAACTCTCCAGGCACAGTCCTGCCCCAGGACCTTTGCATGTGCTGTGCTCTCTGCCCAGATTTTGCCCTCTCCAGATTTTCCCACGGCTGGCTCCTCATCGTTCAAGCCTCAACTCAAATATCCTTCTCAGAGAAGCCCTGGAGTGCCACTCCAGCACCCTCTGTAGGCACCAAGTGAATTGTGACCAGATAGCTGTCCCCACCTGCTAACACACCATACATAGCAGACTCCAGGTTCCAATCACAACTCACCCTGCACACTGTACCTGACAATCCCTCATACCTGTCCCCGATGAACAGCGTCCTGTTGACCCGCAGGACCCGTTGGATGTTGAGGTCATCAGTGCCCTCTGCAGGGGTCAGGCGTCCTGGCCCGCTGCCCACGAACACTGGGTAGTGGTTCAGGTCTAGGGGAGCGGATGGAGAGAGGTGTGATCCAGGGTCGGGGTGAGCCTGGCCTGGTGAGCCCCGGGGAGGGAGAGCAGCAGAACCAGCTGGGGAACAAGACCCTCCCCTGGGACACCCCCTTCCCAAGAACCTCCACTCACAGTCCCTGGGGGCCACGCTGAGTGGCGGGGGCTCCTCGGGGAAAAGGCCGTGGGCACCCCCCAGTAGCAGCAGCAAGAGCAATAGGGCCGGGCGAGGAGGGGGTGCTCTCGGGGTCCGCATGGCGAGGTCGGGGCGATGAGAGGTGACACCTGCGGGCGAGGGGCGGGGCGGTGAGCGGAGAGGCCTGCAGTCCCGCCACCCGCTGATAGATGACGCACGTGAGCCGAGGAGGCCTTCAATTCCCAGAATTCCCCAATGGGATAATAAAAATTTACTATCTTGGCAATACCAATAATGACACCAGCACTTATTTAATTATCAGAACTTTCTGACCACGTCCTAGTGAAAACTTAGGAAATGATTTCTAACAGAAACTAATGAGAATAAAGTAATTTTAAAATTAAATGATTTTTAAATAAAAAACTAAAAACAATAATAGACAATGTCAAAACGCATATTTAAGAATTCTTACAATTAAAACACAAAAATATTCAAATGAAAGACTCAAAAAAACAATTCAAAGGCTCTTGGAATTTGATACACCCCAGTCTGGGAATTGTCAGACTCTAAAATTGCATAATTTTTCATCTAGCCAAACCTCAGAGGCTCCGGTAAATCTGATTTTCTTCCCGAATTCAGCCTTTCTGTCCCCTGCTGGAATACCTCTGTGACAGGCAGGCACCTCCCTACTTCTCAGAGGGGCCTGTTAGCCTGCTCCCGTTCAAGGGAATTTGAAGAGCCTTCTCGGTCAGTGGGGTGGAGTTGGTGGAAGCGTGAGGAGGACTCACCCTCTGGAACCCAACCATCCACGCCCCTTCCCGAAGGGGTTCAGTCCAGAGATCCAGAATAAAAAATCTGCAGTCCTGGGAAGTCTCAGGCAAGCCCCGTGCCTCAGTTTCCCTGTCTGAGCAGCAGGGACATCTATCTCCAAGCCCTGCCCTGGCCTCAGGGCTTAGGGATTCCGAACTCGTGGAGGTGAAGGCGGTGTGGGGACTTTGGTCCTGGCGTGCCTGCCTCTGAGACTTCAGGGCCAGAAAACAGGAAGGCCTTGCGTGGACCAGCAGAACTTCCTTTTTGTGACCCTGAACTTCCAGGATTTGTGACTCAGCAGCCGCCCGGATCCCACGTGTGCAGGGAACACAGTTCTGCTTCCTTAAGAGTTTCCTTCTCTGGCTTGAGCTCCCCTGTTCTGAAGCTCCTCCCCTGGCTCCCGGGGACCCCTGATGGAGTCCCAGTTGCTTCCTGGCATTCTAGGTCCCCAACTTAACCACCATGCCCATGCTGCCTACCCCAGCCCCATTCCACTGGCCCTCCCAGCCTCCTCCTTGACAACACCCTCCCAGGTCACCCACCCCAGGACCCCTGAGACCCAGACTGGGCTTTATTGCCTCAAACCGGCTTCTCCTACCAGTACCTGGACTTAGGGACAGCCTCACTGTCCCTGGGAGCAAGATCCAGATGTCTGCCCCCCTGTCATCGCCCCTGCTCTGAGAGCCCCACAGCCCTGCTCCCACCTTCTGCCTGGTCCCCCAGGGCCTCCAGTCCTGCCCCTCCAGTAGCCTCCTCAAGGTGGCAAAGGAGTCTTTCTAGAACTCAGATCTCACTTGTTGCTGCCCCACTCTAAACCAGAGTCACCCCTTTGGACTGGTGACATCAGGGCCACATTGTTCTCTGTGGGGCAGTCCTGGGCACTGTGGGGTCTTGAGCAGCATCCTGGCCCCCACCCCCTTGATGCCAGGAGCACCCTCCCTGTTGTGGCAACCAGAGACATCCCCAGACGTTGCCCAGTGACCCCTGTGGGGGCAGAACCACCACCGGCTGAGAACCTCCTCTCTAAACCCTTCTATAGCTCCCTAGTGCCCTTGAAATGAAGTCTCAGCTCCTCCCCTCCCTTCCACCTCCAGCTCTGGGCTTCTGCACATGCTGTTTCCTCTGCCTGGAACACCTTTCCCCTGCTCCCAGTAACCTGGGAACACATTCTTCAGGTTTCAGACACTTCCTCCAGGAAGCCTCCCCAGCTCAGCCCAGATTGGCTTCCCCGGGCTCCCACCTGCTTGTGTATCCCTATTAGTGTCCTGTTCACCTTATCTTTTAACTGCCTGGTTGACTGTCCACCATCTTACCCATGGGACTCTGAGCACCTTGAGAGGGCAGGACTGGGTCTACCTTGGCCACTACTGTGTCCGCACCACCCAGGACAGGGCCTGGCATACCGACAGTAGGAGCTCCATAAATAATAACGCCAAGCACTTGTTAGGCATTGTCATAGGAACTTAAATTAATTCATTTAACTCGCACAACACACCCAAGAGGTGGGTGCTGTTAATATGCCTCTTATACAGATAGGGAAACTGAGGCACAGAGAGTCATTTGCCCCAGTGGAAGCCGTGGAACCAAGATCTAAACCTGCTCAATCAATATTAGTCATTTTGACGATAATGCAGAACTGAACCCCACATGCTCTTTTTGGGGAGTCTGGGTCAGGTGGGGCCAACCCACTGCACCTGGCCTCAGTTTACCACCCTGACCTGGGATTACCAGGGGCCCCAGCACCTCCCCCACCCCCCTCAAGACCCTCTGCGTCTCTCCATGAAACTCGAGGCGCCTCTGCCCGCCGCCGCCTGGCGCCCGCCCCCCCCCCCCCCCCCGGAAGTGGCCCCAGCACCTGGCCACCGGGAGCTGCTGCCACCCAGGGCCAGGCGGGGAGGAGCAGCATGGCCAGCATGTGCACCCCATGGCATGCAGGGCACCCAGTCACCCATGCGCCTGTGTGCCCGCGGATGGGCGTGTCTCCCGCCTGAGGGCCCTGCGGACAAGCAGTCATGCCCGCGGCGGGGGAGGCACAGTCATAAAGTGATGAAGGGCTCACGCCCCTAATCCCCCAACCACCCCTCCAACTGCTGGCACACCACCCCACTGTACAGGTGAGGAAACTGAGGCAGAGATGGACATTCCTTCAAAGCCACCGTCCGTCACCTTCTTCCATCCTCACACGGCCCCGGGACCATCTTCCCACGTACCACGCCGCCCTGTTACCATGACTTCGTCATAGGTTCAGTTTCCTTCTGGAACATTTCTCCCACCTGGCACCTCTTCAGGGCAGGGTATCTGGGCTACTCTTGACCCCCAGCCCTTCAACATACATTTTAGGACCAGCTGTTCCCTTCCAAAATAAACAATAAATAAAACATAAAACCTGCGGGGATTTTCATTCGAATGGTGCTGAACATACAGATCGAACTGACCTACTGACTGACGGCTGATGCCCCGTCAGCCTGACCGGTGCCTCCGCTGCCCCCGCTGGGACAGCGATGGTTCAGGCCGCACCTGGGACTCACCCCCACCCCAGCTCCCTCCAACACGACCGCTGTCGGCCCCAGTCCTTCACCCAATGCCATCAGGTCCTGTGGGCTCTACCTCCAAGTTTATCCAGAATTTACACCCTTCCCCAGCCTGGTTCCCTGGTTAGCTCCCACCATCACCCACCTGGACCAGCACAGTTCCCGCCTCCGCCCTGATTCCTGAATCCTGTTCTCACCCCTAGCCAGTCCTCCCTGAAGTGGCCACCAGAGGGCGCCTGTGAGCGCCAAGAGTCAGGTTCCTCCTCCTCTGCCCACAGTCTTCCAGGGCTCCCACTTCCCTCTGAGTGAAAATCCAAGTCTTCCCTGTGGCCCACAAGGTTCAGCACCACCTGCCTCCATTCCCTTCCTGCCTCCCCTCCTCCCCTCTCCCCCTCAATCACTTTGCTCCATCCATCACAGGCCTCCTTGCTGTTCCTACGACACACCAGGCATGGTGCTGCCCCAGGGCCTTTGCATGAGGTGTTCCCCATGCCTGAATGCTCTTCTCTCCGATACCCACATAGCTCCCTCTTTATTTGAGGTCTCTGCTGAAATGTCACCTCCTAAGACAGACTGCCCCCATACCCCCCACCCACCGAACTGCTCCAAACCTGTCTACCCTCCCCTTGACCTCCTCCAACATGTCACACTCTCAAAGGGCCCTTTCGACCCTCTGCTACTTCCAATGTGGCCCTGGAACCAGCAGCATTAGCTTGGGAGCCTTTAGAAATGCAGAGTCCCATGCCCTCCCCAGGTTTGTCCAACCAGGCATGTTAGGAAGATCTTGCAATAGTGCATAGAAGCTCAGCTTGTGCACTGACCCCCCAAATAAAGCATTCACCCATGGGTCCGCCTGTTTCACGGCAGCTGGATTGTGAGTCCCAAGAAGGCAGGCCTGGGTGTCCTTGGCTGACGTGTCCCACAGTGTCGGGCCCACGCTTGATGCTCCACAGTGGCTTGTGAGGGGATAAACTGTGTCAGCATCACGACTGGAACCCAGGTCTGATTTCCTCCCTGATCCAGCTTTGCCCATCACCTCTGCCTCATGCACGTGTGTCTACAGGCATGTGGGGCCCCCCACAAACGTCCACAGGCCCCGAAGTCCAAGGTACAAAGCTGCGTCTGTGTGTTCACACAGCTCCATAGATACAAGCACGGCACGCACATGCCCCCTAGACTGTCTGTATGGGTGCTCACGTGCCCATGTGTGGAGCGTGTACACACCCCCAGGAAGCTGTTACCTGCATCACCCCCTGGTGGTTTTCTGGCTGTCAGTTTCCCAGGACCCCAATGAACTGTGGGCACCAGGCTGGCCAGGATCCATGTCTACCACATTCCCACCCTGTTCAGACTAATCTCACTGGTGGATTGGGGAAACTGAGGCCAGGAATGACATCTAGACAGGCAACACTGTCACCTAAAAAGACCTGGGTCAGCAGCTTAGTCTCTGGAATCCTGCAGCCCAGGTTCAAACCCCGGCTCTGTCTCCTATTAGCCTCGAGGCCACCAGCGGTCACTTCCCCTGTGTGGCCCTCAGTTTCCCCACCTATAAACTGTGGGTGACCCTAAAATGTTACTATGAGGACAGCAGTACATAATTTAGACCAGCACTGTCCAAGAAAAAGCCACGCACGCGTCATTTAAAATTTCCTCGTGGCCACATTCAAAAGGTGAAGTTTATTTAAAAATGTTTTATTTACGCCAAGAAATCCAAAATATTATTATTTCCACATCTAGTCATGTAAAAATGATGAGTAAGGCATTCTATATTCTGTTTTTCACACTTAATCTTTGGAATCCCGCATGTGTCTTATGTTAAGAGTGCATCTCGAATGGAACTAGCCACATGTGATTCCCCCAGCCATGCGTGGCCAGTGGCCGCCATTCTAGCCAGCCCAGCTCCGGAGGAAGGGCTGAGCGCAGAGACAGCGAGCCCTCAGGAGGGGCCAGTTCTCGTTATTAGCGTTGTTATTTTAAAGACCACCACAGTGTTCCAATTCCAAGCTGGAGGGTCTGGCTCCACACTGCTGGAATAAGCCTGCCGCTAGACAGGATTGTCCCATCCTCTCTGCCTGAAGCAGGGAAGTTCTACTTTCAATCTACCTTAAGTCCCGCCTGCTTCCACAGGTCGCCAGAAGCTAAAGATTTGGGGGCTGGGCCTTGGTCCTCCCTCTGGCCCTGGGCATTCCCAGCCTGGGTTTTTGAGAATGTGGGCTTGAATATGGGCCAGGCCTGCCCTCCTCTCTGATCCCCACCACCGCCAAGCCACATCTTTACTGTGAATCACAAGCTCCCACCAGACCCTCCCACTTCGCTGCTCAAAGACCTGTCATGGCTCCCTGGTACCCCACAGAAGAAAAGAATCAATGTCTGTACTTTGACATTTAAGGACACCCTGGGAATGACCTTAACCTTCCACATGCCCTCACCTGCTGCCAGGCATGCCCAGAATTTACCAGTCCACGCCAGGCCTCAGTTCAGGCTGTCCTCTCTGCTAGGGGAACCTTTTAGGCCTTCTCAAGACCTAGCTGCCCCCACGACGCCTTCTCAGTCACCCAGACTAGTAACCTTACTTTCTCTCCTTGAAAGCCCCAAAGCCAACTCCCCGCTCACTGTCCACACCAGCTATGTGTGGATATCCCCTCCTCCAGGAAGGCTTCCCTGACTGCTGAGGCTGGGCCTCGATTTCTCTGGGCACCCCCAGCTACGACCCCTCCCTCAGCTCTACCCAATGTCACTGACCTGCGAGCAACTGTGTCCAGCTCTGGCTCCCTGGACCCCAAACTGGAAGCTATTCATTCGCTCACTAGATGAGCCATTATTGAGCACTAGCTGTGTGCCAGATACTGTCCCATGCACAGGGACACAGCCGTGAGCAAGATAGCCGCAAAGCCCTGCCCTGTGGGGCTCCCGGTCTGGTGGGGAGGGGGTGGACACGCATTACCAAACGACAGAACCAGGTAGCTCCTGAGGATGGTGACAAGAAGGCATAGAGGGACGGCAAAGAGGCTGTTCAAGCCAGTGGTCGGGGACCTCCTGGAGGAGGGACATTCGAGCTGAAGCTTGGTGGTGGAGAAGGTGGCAGCTGGGAAGATATGGGGGAAGGCGCTCCACGTGGGGGAAACTGCAAACACAAAGGCCTGGAGGCTGGAGCCGCCAAAGGAACAGCAGGAAAGTTCCCGGCGGGTGGGGGGAGAGGCTGCCACGCCACGGAAGGACCTCTAGGGGGCTCCACTTTTTCCAGACAAGACACTGAGCCTTGATTTTCTCATCTGTAAAATGATGCACTGGGCAGGGCCTGGTATACGCTCACTTTAGATGAAATGGCCTTGCTGGGTGACCTTGGGCCAGCAGCTTGCCCTCTCTGGGCCCCTGTGTCCTGTACCATGGCAGGGGACGCGGTGATCCCGGGCCAGGCTCGGAGCCCCTGCTTCTCCATCTGCCACGGCAAGGCTGGGGCGGGAAGCGCATCTCCAGTTCCATAGAAGGAGTGCCTGTCAGCCCCAGAATTCCAGCTCCGAGGCCTGGAGTCCCCGGGGGGATCGAGTAACCCGGCCGGGCAGCCAGGCCCCTGGGCGGGCCCGGTCTAGTTACGGGCTCTGCTTACAGCTGCCTCCTCCTCCAGCTGCCTCAGTGGCCCCAGCCCAGCCCAGCCAGGCTCCGGGGCTGTCTAGGAACTTGGCAGGGCGGCCAGAGGGAGTCCCTGGGGCCCCTGCCATGGGGTTTGGGGAGAGAGGCCCCCTTGCTGCCATTAACCCATCCCTCCCCAGCCAGTATGTCCCCTCTTTCCTCCTCTGCAAACCGGGGGTGAGAATGCCAGCCCCACAGGGACGGGGGGCTGACACACAGTAGGAGTTCAACAACACGCAACCACAGAATGAACGGGCATGAACAGTCCCCACTGATAAACAAGCTGCAAGACTGTGTGTACTTCAGGCTTCATGGTCGCCTACCGCAGGCCAACAGGGCCAGGAGTCCGGCCGTGACCAGGAGCATGCGTATCAAGGGCTTGGCACGGAGCCGGGTATTCCGGAGACACTCGGTGAATGCTGAGTGTCTCTTCTGAAGAGGATGGTGCTCAGAGGACCTGACTGTCTTCCACATCCTCCCCACAGCAGCCCAGCAGAGCAAGAGTGTGTGCTGAGAGCTCTTATGAAGCCCCTAGTGGGTGCCAGGTGCTGGGCCAAGCCCTTCACATGTGTGAACTCATTTCTGCCCACAATAATCCGAGGAGGTGGAGACCAGCATCATCATTTCCATTTTGAAGATGGAAAAACTGAGGCCCAGAGAGGGTGAGCCGCTTGGCAAGACTGCACAGCACGAAGGGGGCAGCTGGGTTCTGCACCCAGGCCGAGTGGTTATTCCGCCTCTCGCTGACATTTATTGAGCGCCCACGTGTGCCATCTGTCTAGGAGGCCGCCCAACCTAAATGAACATTTTGCAGATAAGCAGTGGAGACGCACAGAAAGGCTGTCCTGTCTCCAGGCCGCTCAGGGAGCCGGAGTGGAGAACAGGTGGCAGAGGCAGGACCTTGAGTGGGGGACCTGCATAGGTCCCCGGGACTCCAGGCCCAGACTGGGGAAGGGTGCTCCTGGGTAATTAATTTTAATCACTGTTTGGAAACTGGGCCGCCAGGAGGCGAATCAGAAGCGGCAACTCGTAATTAGGAAGGGGGTGGCGGGGCTGCTTTCTCAGTGATGCGGCGACCATTCCGAGGAAATTAAAGTGTCATTTATATCCAGCGGGTAATTAGGGGGCCCAGGAGGGGGCTGCCGGAGGGAGCTTGAGAGGGGGGGATCCTGGGGAATCTGGGATGGGGCTAAGGCTGCAGGCGATGGGCACCCACAGATTCCCAAGCGGGGGACTCAGGGCAGGCTTGGAGGCAGCCAGACCCTGCCCTCAGTCCCAATTTGGAGGAAATACAGGAGTTGGGGTGTGCTCTTGGGGCCCAGTTTTGGGGGACACAGGGGAGCAAGGCTTGGCTCTCAGGTGCCCCGCCTTAGGAAGTGGGTATCCTCAATCTGGGAGCAGAAGATGGGGTGCCCAACTGCCCTCTTTTGGGATTTTGGGATCCCTCTTCTCCCCCAGATTAATCCCTCCACCCACATTCTTTCAGTCATTTCACCTCCCCAGAGGCCCTGTCTGGGGGCCACAGAGGATCCTGAAGTGGGACAGGACCAGAGAGGCAGGTCTGCAGGGGCACCCCACTGAGAGATGCTGGGTGGGAGGCGGGCGGGGGTGTGTGCTAAGTGCTGCTGGGAAGGGAAAACCTGGCAAATGAGCCTGAAGAAGGCAAAGGCAGGCAACAGGTCCTGCAGGATGGCCGTGGGGTCAGAGTGGACCACAAGTTCTGGTGAGTCAGTTCTGGAATGACAGAGATCCTGGCAGAGTGACGCTGGCTCTGGGGGATGGGGGGTGAGAAATGTGCATCAGTGGAGAAAAGCCAAGAGGCCCTGGGTTTGCTAGGTGACCTCAACGAATCTGCCACCCAGCTCTGTGCTTCATTTCTCCCCAGAGCCTGGGGCTCAAAGGGGAAAACAGCAAACACTGTGGGACAACTATTGTGTTCCTAGCCTTGTGCTGCAAGCTTTACAGAAAGCCCTGGATGGGCAGGTAGGAGGGGTTCTTCTCACCATGTTGCAGGTGAGGAAACTGAGGGTCAGAGTGGCCCAGTGATATGCCTGAGGTTGCACAGCTAAGAAACAGCCGTGTGGTCCAGACACCACACTCTTTTAACCATAGCACCCCCTAATCCTAGAGAAAGGGGCTTTCAGTCCCTTTCCATATCCATCTATCAAGTCCAAAATCTCTCCCAGTCCACCCACTTCTTTCCCCTTCTAGGCCTCAGCCTGGCAGGTCCCCATCATTGCACACCTGGACCAGCACCCCTGCCAGCTATTAACAGTTTGTCCTCCCCACAGCAGCCAGAGGGCGCCCCTGAGCACCTGAGTCAGGTTCCCCCTCCTGTGCCCACAGCCCTCCAGGGCTCCCACCTCCCTCCAGGCTGAAGCCCAAGTTCTCCTCTCGGCCCACAAGGCCCTGCCAGACCTGCCCTCTCCCCTCCTTTTCTTCCTTTCCTCCCTCCCCCCTCACTCACTCTGCTCCAGCCACACAGGCCCCCTTGCTATCCCTCCAACATGCCAGGAACAGTGCCGCCCCAGGACTTTTGCACAGGCTAGGCCCTCTTCCTGGAACGCTATTTCTCCAGATCTCTGCATGACTGGCTCCTTCTCAGTTTCCAGGTCTCAGCTCAGATGCCACCTCCTCAGAGACACCCTCTCTGACACCATCAGCGCAAACAGCCCCACCCTTCTCAGCTACATCACCCACCACTATGGTCTTCAGGGCACTTACTACACATGATTTACTTTATTTTTCTGCTTGGCCATTGCTGGGTCCCCAGCACCTGACACAACATAGGTGCTCGTTAAATATCTGTTAACTCATCAAGTGACAGCAAAGACCCCTCGGCTCCAAATGAGATCAGGGCCAGAGGTCAGAAGTTTCTGCTTTTCAAAGATACACCTTTTTCTGGAGTAAGAAAAACAATAGCGCTATGCTTGGCTTTTTGCCTTCACCCTCACATGTAAATGTTGAACACTTTAAGGGAGACCAAAGAGCGTCTATGCTTTACAGATGGGGAAACCGGGGCTCAAAGTTTAGGCAGCATGAGTGAGTGAGTGAGGAAGAGGTGGACTCCAACCCAGGTAAGTCTGATCTGACCCGCAGATCTCCAAGGGCAGTAATTCAGTGCAGCTGTCTCAGCTGCCTTAGGGCCTTTAAATCCTTGGCCTTGGGGGAAGGGAGAAAGTCCTGAAACTATCAAAAAACACCCCCCCCACACCACCCAGTGAACTCCTATACATCCATCACAGCCCTAGCTGCAATGTTCCTCTTTGGTGCATCTTCCTTAATCTACTGGACATAGCCCAACTGGCCCCATCTCCCTTTACTCCCTCTTCCTCAGCCCTGACCCCAAGTAGCAGAGAGGGCCAGCATCTGTTCTGTTTCCCCTCGTCCAGCCTGTTAGCCCCTTGAGGGTCAACTTGGCATCACAGCTAAAACCTCTCTCTGGGATCCCAGTGTCACCCAGCGGGGAGCATGGCACAGGCCACTGGGAGTGGCTGCTGAGTGACCGATCACCCCAACTGCCCTGGTCTCTGTCAGGGTGCCCCTGAGAACCTACAAGTCTTCCTCTGGGCTCCCTGCAGTTGGGAAGTTCTCTCCTAGGTCTGCCCTTGGAAGGCGGGCTCAGCCTGGGCCAAGGTGCATCCTGGGAAATGTAGTCCTCGCCAGACTGGGCCTCCTTCCCAGCAGGCCCTGGAACATCCACCTTCTGATCCCAGGGCCAGACAGTAAAGGGTCGTGGAGGGGCAGCTGGTGGGGGTTGGGGAAGTGTGCATATCCCTGCCCAAAGGGAAGGAAGTGGAGTCCCCAGCCTCCTGGGTCACCTCCTTAGTGCCTCCTAGTGCCTGCAACATTATCTAGACATCCCCAAAGAACAGGTGATGAACGGCTATTATGATAAAAGATATTTATGCGCTCAGACCCAGATCTCTTAGGCCACATACTGAACCCCAGCTGTGGCACACCAATCCTGTGCCATGTGCAATGGGGGGGAGTCTAGGGTAGAGGGTCTGTTTCCTGAGACCCCCAACCCTGCAGCTGGCTCCTGGAGAATTCAACCACAGGGCGCAGAGCAGGTGGCTGGAGCCTGGTCTGGGCTGCCTTGAGCCTCAATTTCCATATTTCTGTTAAACAAGGCCTGACTCACAGTCAACCCCAATCACTGCTGGGTCCTGGAGGAACCAGTCTGAGAACCTGCAACTCCTTAAATAGCTTCAAAATCACAGTATCTTAAACATTAGAGGTCAGAAAACCTGCAGTACCTGGACATTTTAAAGAAATCTAGAGCGTCATCTGAGCCTAACCTATATCAGAATTATTTTTCCAGGATTCTGGAAAGATGGCTGTCCAACCCCACTTGCCTGCCTCCCAGCATGGGCAGCTCACCAATCCTCAGGGCAGCTTGCTTGGTTTCCAGGAGACTGTCTCCTGGTATCTACCCTCCAGGCTGCTCGAGGTCTGAAAGGTCGCCCATTCCCTCCCCTGCTCTAAAACCTTCTGTGGTTCCCTGTTGCCCTTGAGATAAAGCCTGCTCTTCAGCTTGGCACTCGTGACCCCTACCCACTTTTCAAGCCTAATTGTTCACTGTCTCCCACCCTTAAAATAGTCCAGGCACACTCCATGTGCCTATCCTTGTCACTCCCTCTAACTGGAATCCCTCTCTTCCTCGCAAAATCCTTCTCAGCCTTTAAGCCCAGTGCAGCATCTCCTTCTTCAGGCAGCTTTCCTTGCTGACTCTGGCTGAGGCCTCTCTGGATTCTCAGTGTCACCCAGCAAAAGACCAGGCACACAGGACAGGGCCACACCCCAGGGTCAGCTAGGGACACCTCCTGCCCAGGAGATGGGCAGGGACTGGCACATCCTTCAGGCCCTTAGGGACCCAGGTCGCCTGTCCTGTCCAGCTGATGTCAGGGTCACCTTTACAAGGGCAGTTTTCCTCCTGTCCTCCAGGCCCAGCCCCAGATAACCCCAGCAACTCCTGTCTCAAGCCCTAGGCGGCCACTGCAGATGCTGAACCCTTCAACAGCACAACTCTCCAGCATCTCCTTTGCCCAGTGGACAGAGGCACAGACTGAAACCTAGAGGAAGCACAGCCCCTCCCAGGTGACTCCATACCTCCACTCAGAGACACCTTCTCACATCAACACAGAGGAGGCCACACGATCCCTGAGGACCTGGGGGTGCTCAGCCCTGGTGGTGGGGAGGTGGGAACCAGTGGGAGGGCGGACAAGGTACAGATCCAAGGCGTTCTGTGTCACCTCTCTCTGCCTCTGTCCCCTCACACACTCCTCACTAAACCCAAAGCGCACCGCCAGGAAATGGCCCAGAGAGAGCTAGACACCCATCTGAGGCCACACAGCTTTTTTCCTCCTTTCAGTCCTTGGCCTTTTCCTCTATGCTTATTTTTTTCTTATTATTTTTTTGAGAGGGGTAGGGTGTTGGACATTCCAGGACTAATCGTGCACAGCCCAGGGTGGACGGGGGTGCGTTCCAGGGTAACCTGTGGGAGCACATTTAGGTTCCAGCTGATGTAGAGATTCCTTCTCCCCTGACCCCATGAACAGCCCCAGAACTGGAGAGGCCTATCGCCCCCTGGGCCTCAGTTTCCCCATCTCATCTTGGGAATGGGCCACTTCAGGGCAGACACACTACATAAACAGTTTAATGAGTTCTGCCAGGCCGCCATCTACCCAATATTTAAGGGATCTCCCATGGAGCACAGCGACCCCCAGCTAACTCCCAGAGAACTTAAGACCTCCTCCCAGCCATCTCCCCACATCTCATTCTCTCTAAATGGAGTATACAACCATTGTCCAGATACATCCCCAAATTTCATCCCTAAAAGAAAGCGACAGTGTCCACTAGGATGTAGGAATGGGCCTCAGGGGGACTGAGCTTTGATTTTGGAGAGAGAATGTGTACCTCTTGAGAAGCTCAGGGAACTCAGAGAAATAGGAAGAAATGCAATTTTGCAAATGGGGTGTGAGTCCCTTCTGCCGTCGCAGCCGTTAGTCACCCCCTTTCCTCCCTATACCCAAGCTCAGACCCCCAAAGTTTGAGGGACCCTTCTCCGAAGGCCAAGCCCCAGTTACCCCTCCAGTCTGGGGGTCAGAGATGACAGTGTCAGGGGGTGGATGCCAAACACCTCAGCCAAAGAGGGCCAAATAGGGGCTGAGGGTCTGTGAGTCGCCCCCAGCCCCAGGACTCTTGCAAATACTCTCAGGTCCAGCGTATACACGTCCTGGGGCTGGAGCAGGAATGTGGGGAGCTTCCCTACAGCAGCGCCCCCTCTGGGAGGTGCCCCAAACTCGGAGGGCGCCCGGAGGCTGCCAGCAGGACAGGGGGCACGTGACCCCCGCCTCGGGGACCAATCAGCGCCCGCAGGAGGGGGGCCACACTTGGCGCCCCCCACCCCGCCCGGCGCACTAGGAGAGAGATATTTCCTTTGTCCCTTTGTCAGCTTTTGGGGGGCCCCGAGTCCCCAGACCCCCACTGCAGCGGGGGGATCGGAACCTGCCGACTCTCCCCACCCCTCCTCGCGACCCCTTCCCCGCGACCCGGGCCCTGGATTCGTCTGGGCCCGGCCTGAGGCTGGAGAGGGCTCAGGGCGCCCAATGTGCGGCGGCTGGACCTTGGAGTGGGGCGGAGGGGCCTCACCGCACCGGGACCACCGCACGGGTCCGGGGAGCCCTCGACTTAGCTCTTAGGACTCCGCCCCCCAGCACCACCCCCACCCCAGCCAGCAGGCCCCTGCCTGCCCAGAACCCCCCACCTGGGCCCAAATCCAGCTCCCCGGCGGCGCAGCCGCGAGCCCCCGTTATTGTGCCTCCTACGGCTCCCCCCTCCCCGGACAAAATCTCCACCCGCTGCGGTGCTGACAGAACCCCCATTATAGCTCCACATACAGGCCCCCAGTCAACAATCTAGGCCCCCCCCAGCTGCGGTGCCATTAGACACCCCCATTATGGAGTCTTATTCAGCGCCCCAGGCCCAAATCCAGCCCCTTCAGAGCGTTGCCCCTGGACCCCCGTCATACCACTCCATACAGCGACCCCCGCTGAAATCCAGCGCCCTCCCCAGCTGCGTTGCTGACAGATCCCCCGTTACCGCGCTGCACGAACCCCCTCCCTGGCTCCAAATCCATCCCTCTCCCAGCGGCGAGGCCCTGAGGCGCCCCATTACAGCACTTGACCCGGCCGCCCCGGCCACCAATTCTGCCCCCCGGCTGCGTGCCGGCAGACCCTGCCCCCCACCCCCGACAGCGCCGCCCCCGGCCCCCGGCTAGCAGACGCCCGGGGGCGCTTACCTCGGAGCCGCGGAGCCGCGAGTGCGCGGGAGGGAGCGCGAGGGCGGGGGCGGGAGCGGGGCGGGAGGGGGGGGCCCGTGCGCGCACCTGTCCCGACCGGCCCGCTCAGCCGGGCATCCCGGGCAGGGGAGCGGGCGGGGGGCGCGCTCTCCCCGCCCCCAGGCCCGCGGCGTGGCTGGGGGAGGGGGCTCAGCCCCGGCCCCCGGCGCGCTGGCTTCGGCTCCTGCGGGCGCGCTGCGCGGCGGCCGGACCCGGGGCGCGCCGCGGCCGCATCTCCTTCGCCCGCCGCGGCCGCCGCTGCGACTCGCGGCTCCGCCACCTCCGCCCCCCCCCCCCCCCCCCGTCACCCCCACCTCCCCAAAGCCGGCCGGAGCCGCGCAAAACCCGGCCCGGAGCAACGGCGGCGCGGAACGGAGGGCGGAGCAGGGTGGGCGTCCAGAGGAGCTGGGGGCGGGGGCGGGCCCAAGGAGCGGCCCAAGAGGCTTTTTGTCCAGTTGGGGGGCCTAGTTGCCGCCTCTCCCAGACATCCTTCTCTGGTCCACTCTGGCCAGACTCGCATCCCCAGAATCTGTCATACCCACAAGGCATGTGTGGGGATGATGCAGGGGCAGGAACCCCTGTGGTCTGCACGGTCCCCTTCATATATGCTCATTTAGTCAATCCACAAGCATTACATTAACAACACGCAATGGACGTGTGAGGAAACTGAGGCCCAGGGAGGCTTCCAAAGGTCACCTGGTCAGAAAGTGGCAGAACCGGGATTTGAACCTGGCAAGCTGGCTGAGAGCTCGCCACAGCCACCGTACACAGGCTGTCCTCTGTCCCTGTGGGGCCTGGCCCAGAGGGGGGTTTCTGTAGGCCCCTCTGGGCCAGTGGGAACACGCCTGCCCCGTGACTTTGGGACTCCAAGACAAACGGGTTTCAGAGACCCCCGTAACCTTTCTGACCTTCTGTGACCTTACAACAGGAACCCCTCTCAGGGTCTCAGTGTCCTTCTCTGTCCAAAGCACCTCCCCATGTGTGTGTAACCGACAGTGTATGTCTCCCCTGGTGGGCTGCGTGCTGTCCTGGTCCCTCTGGCATCTCCAGTATACCATAGGTGCTCAATAAACGTTTTACTGGTATGTATTTCTCTAGCGACCTTTTTTGCACACCTACTGTGTAAAGAGCCACTTCTGAGCATTTGACCCATAATCACCTCTCACTCCTCTGGGCGGCCCCAGGAGGGTCCCATAAATGGGGAACTGAGGCGCAGAGAGGTCAAGGAGCCTGCCCAATGTCACAAACGAATGGGAACTGAGAGTGGTCCTCTTGCACCCCCATCACTGAGCACCCTCTATGCGTGCACCACCCTCTTTGTCCTGTCCGCGGCCCTCAGGCTGGAAGAGGGGCTCAGACAAGCTGTATGGCTTCCCAATGGCCATGCTTGCAGCCAGAGCGTCGGTGTCAGAACTTATACACTCTTCCCTGGGGCTCACTGGGTCCTGGGCAACCAGCAGCCTCCCTGGAATCTGTGAAGACTACCCAGTTCCTCCAGTCCCCAGGGCATAGGCCACAAACCTTCCCCAGCAGCCAGACCTTCCTGCTAGTGGTTTTGCCCTGACTGGCTTTCCGGCTGAGCCAGAGTCCCAGGCAAATCCCAGCCCCCACCCCCTGCGTCCTTCCCACCTGGAAAGACCCAAGCCGGCCCCACCGGGCAGCAGGCTAAGTCCAGCGCCCCAGCTTGGTATTCAGGCTCTGCACCCTCCTCTCACCTCCGTACTGTCACCCATGCTGCTACCTCTCTTGCTTGTGGCCTCCACTGCAGAACTGGGCTCTTCTGCAACCGATTCCCTCAAACATTTATTGGGCACCTACTGTGTGCCAGGTCCTGGGCTGAGCAGTTAACAAGACAAATGGGTACCCTGCGTTCAGTGCAGCATGGGAGACAGAAAAACCAATGGCCGCAGGCCTAGAGGTGTAGGTTCAGGCTGAGACGAAAGAGCACACCGCGACTGGGTGGGGGTGCAGCAGAGCACAGGAGGTGACTCCGGGGGCCATAGAAGGGCCACGGATAGATTTGGAAAAGCACATGGGGTGCAGGACGGGGGTGGGAAGGGTATACCAGGCAGAGGGCCCGCTTGGACAAAGGCCCTGAGGGAGGCCCCCCCCCCCCATGGCAGCTCAGCTGCCACCCAGGCTTCCGCGGCCATGAATGGGTCTTTCATGCCCTGGACCGGGGCAAGGTCAGGCCGGGCTGGCTCCCTCCCCCATCCCTGGGCTCCTGACTGTCTGAGCCTTGACCTGCAGGAGGGTGGCAGGAAGTTCACAGCTCGCCCTCCGGGTGAGCCAGGGAGGCCCGAGAAGGGGCGGGCCCTCACCCGGGGTCGCCAGCACTGGCCGCGCTCTCCCAGCCGTGAGACTCGGAGCAAAGCCCCGCCCCTCTGGGCCTCAGTACCCCGCCTGAGCGGCCTGCGTTCCCGTCCTGCTCCGACCCGGGCGAGTTCCAGCGCGGGTTTTGCGGGCATCCGCGGCCATCAACACCTCCTTCCGAGCGCGGCCCGACTGCTGCCCCGGGTCCGAGCCGGTCTGGGGAGACCCGAAGGGGGCCAGGTTGACTTCGGGAACCCCAGCTGGGCAGAGGCTGAGCCCGGCCTGGGCCCTGGCGCCTACGGTCTAGGGAAACCTCGCCCCTCTGCCTGCGCGCTCGCATTGGCGCTGCCCTCCTCGCCACCCCGCTGTGTGACTCTCGCCGGTCCCTGCCCCTCTCTGGGCCGCGCTGGAGCCGGACCAGTGAGCAGGGGTTGGAGGGGTTGCCTAGGCCCTGACCCCTCCCTGGCGGGTCCCAGTCTGTTTCCCCGGCCAAGTGAGCACCTTCCTTTAAGCCCAGTTTGGGGGTAGACGCTGCTTGGTCGCGCCCCTGGTCCAGGCTCTGGCCTGGGAATCCCCCTGAGGCTCGGCGAGGGCAGCTCCGATTGGCTGAGGGCGCACGTGACGTCAGGGCCTCCCCTACGCCCCCTCCCCCAGAGGCACGTGGGGGCGGCTTGGCAGGGGAGGGGCGCGGGGTCCTGGAGGATTCGGGGTGTCCCCCCAGCCTGAGCCGGCAGCTGGGCAGCGCAGACGCGATTCTCTTCGGACAGATTTTTTTCCTTCGTTCCAAATCCCCCTCCAGCCCCCCCGGAACGGCAGCTGCTCAGGCGACAGATGCGCCAGCTAAATCCGCCCAGCTGGTCCCTCCGCAGAGCTAACCGCTGAGAACCCAGGATGAGGGGGGAGAAGGTGTGTGGGGGGCACGGGCCTGACCCTTCTCTGCTCCCTGCCCTTTGAACCCTGCCTCTTTGCCGGGCAGGGTCAAGGGGCTCCTCTTGTGGACCCTTCCCCAAGTTCAAACACCCTCCTGGAGCTTTGGGAAGATTTGGGGGACCTGGTGCCCAGAGAGGGTGTGGCTCTTTCCAGAGACTACACAGCACCCCTGGGCCTTCTGCCCAGAAAATGCTCCATATTATGCATCTATTAATAATTATAATTATCAGCTAACATGTGTGCAACCCCACGAGTCTAGAACATTAGAATACTGTTATTATCCCATCTCAGGTGTAGAAACTGAGGCCCAGAGAGAAATAGCTTGAATAGCTCGGCTGCCCACATAGCCAGGTATCTGAACACTTTTAATCATTTCCAGGAATTCAGGGGCCTCTTAGCTTGGAAGGATCTTAAGGCAAGTGACCTGGGGACACTTACGGGAGTGGGGTCCTAATGACCTCCCCCTGCCCTGTGTCTGGGCCCCTCTGAGCCTGGCCTGGGCCCCCCCCTCTTGCTTCCTCAGCCCCACTGTGGGTGCTACTCACATCTGGAAGCACTGAGGACCCTGGGGGGCTTCCTGGAGAACGGTGTGAGTTTGCTCTGAAATGTTGGGGGTGAGGCCATTAAGAGCTTGATGGTGTCTCTGAATATGTAGTTTTATACCCAGTCTGTCCCGCCCCAGGGCCTTTGTACTTGCTCTTTTTGCTACCTAGAATGCTATCCCCACAGATCTCCAAGATGGCCTCTCCGAGTCTCAGTTCACATGTCACCTCCCCAGCAAGGCCCACCTTGACCTCTGCAGCCACAGCTATGCTGTCCTTTTCTATCTACTTACCTGCTTTGGTTTTCTTCATTTTATTTTTTACAGCAAGACATTGTACACTGTCTCCTCTGTTGAATCGCCATTGCCTAGAACAGAGCTTAGCACACAGTAAGTGCTCAGTAAATGTTTATTATCCAGAAATCTCAGAAACATGAGCATGAATGGGGAGCTGAAGGGTAGAGGGCAGTATGGAGAAGGCCCATATAGTAGTTCTGTCTTGGGGTAACTCTAAGAGCCTAGACCATGCCCCTGTCCTGTGCCCCTTCATCCGAAGTATCCCCAGGGCCCACTTCATTCTGCTCTGCCCACCCCCCCATCACTCTGCTTCAGCCACTTGCCCTCTTTCTTTCAACATGTCAGACACAGTCATGATCCTGCCTCAGGACCTTTGCATGGCATGTTCCCTCTGCCTGGACCAGGCATGCCTCTCCCAGACTTCTGTAGGGCTACCTCCCTCACCTCCAGACTCAGTTCAAATGTTCCCCCAACCTAAACAGTCCCCCCCATTTCTCTGGATTGCCTTGCTGTACTTTTTACCAACCATATTTCTTTTATCTATTTACTGGTTTCTCTTCTGATTTCTCCCCGCTGACAGTTAACTGGACCAGAGTCTGCCTTGGTCTCCACTGTCTCCCCAGTTCAAGAACAGGGCCTGGCACATAATAGGCACTCCACAAATGTGTTAAACAAACGAATGAATGAATTGGAGGTCTGAGAGCTCTCCAGTGCTCACCCTCATTGTGTGGATGGGGAACCTGAGACCCAGCTGGGCTGGAGGCAAACCCAGGGTCATGCGGAGGCAAACCCAGGGCCATGTGAGGCCACCTTCCCAGGCTGGGGGTGGCTTGTCCAGTGAATTAATAACCTCAGGGGTGCTTATTAACCACCTAAGATGTTCACTGCATGGATCTGGGCACTTTGCTCATTTAGACAGGTCAGGGATTTGAACCCAGAACACCTGGTCCCAGAGTCTCCCATGGTAGAGAAAGAGAGGATGTGTATGGGACCTGGATGCACAGTAGGCCTTCAGCCAGACAGGCAGAAGTAGGGGCTGCCCAGCCTGAGACCCTCTCTCCCGTTCCTTGAACCCAGGATCTCAGGGTGACTACGTGTCTGGCTGGAGCTAAAAGTACCACACACACATATCCGGGCATCTTAGAGAGAAGAGCAGCAGGATTGCAGCCTGATTGGCTACTGGGACGGAGAGCAATTACAAGTGCTTCCTCCTGCTCTGAGCCAGTGAAATCCCCAGAAAGGGCCAGGTGAGTCCTGGGGGGCCCCAGAACCCTCCTTCCCCAAGGCCTCATCTGCATATTCAAATGAGGGGCATCCAAAGAGGGAAGTGGGAGGGGACCAGTGACTTTCAGGCTCCCTGGGGTCTGTCCTGAGTACGGATAGGAAACTGAGGCACCCAGAGGGCAGGAGGCCAGTATCCCTTGGGGAGGAGGAGGAAAGTTGTCACATTCTCCCTGTTCAAAATCTACCCTCATGTAGGCTCCCCATCCCAGCGCAGGGAACACCCAGAGCTCAATCCTGCCTCAGGGCCTTTGCACTTGCCGTTCCTTCCGCTTGGGAAGACTCTCGTGTGCTTGGCCCATATCCCTTTCCCCGAGAGGCCTTCCCTGACCATCCCAAGTTGGGGAGAGAGCAGCTCTTTACTGCCTCCATTTTAACTCTAAAATAATTTTGTTAATTCATTTTTGAATCAGTGATGGAGGGAGCTACCCTTCATCAGAGGCAAGCAAGCCAATGGCGGAACTGGGTGTGCTCTGTAGGAAATTCTGATACATACTACAATATGGATGGACCTTGAGGACATTATGTTCAGTGAAATAAGCCAGACACAAAAGCGGAAATCCTGTCTGATTCCACTCCGAGGAGGTCCCTAGAGGAGCCATGTCTATAGAGACAGGACGTGGACGGTGGGGCCAGGGGCTGCGAGAGGAGATGGGGGCTTAGTGTTTCATGGGGACAGAGTTTCAATTCGGGAAGATGGAAAAGTTCTGGGTATAGACAGTGGGGATGGTTGGACAACAATGTGATTGTGCTTTAATGCCACTAAATTGAACACTTACAAATGGTTAAGACAATAAATATTACACTCCGCATACTTTAACACAGTCTTTAAAAAGAGAAAATCAAAACTGTGATGGAGAAAAAAACAGATGGAGACGGCAGAGGGTGTGTGAGAATGACCTCAGTGGGTGGTGATTCCATCATTGCCACCAGGGCTCGCGACTCAAGTGACACTGACGTCAGTGTGTGGAGGTGCAGCCCACGCCCACGGTCCTCAGACCCTGTGCGCCCTGCCTGGGACGAGCTCAGCTCCCGCCGCGTCACCTCCGACCACTCCGGGAAGCCCAGCTGAGCCTGTGGGTCTTGCTCCTCATTTTACTGAGCGCCTTCTGTGCACTGAGTCGGGCAGTGCTGGGGACACAGCAGTGACCAAGACAGAGCTGGGCCCTGTCCTGGCAGAGCTCAGAGCCCAGGGCAGGAGATTCACTTGTTTAGCAAGTATTTGTGAAGCACCTACTGGATGCACAGCTTGTTCTAGTCACTGGGGACGCAGCAGAGAACAGAATAAAGTCTCTGGGCTTGTTCCGCTGTGGTTGACGGATGAGAAACAACAGGGGTGGGGCAAGAAGGGCGTAGGGGAATGGGGGAAAGGCTGGATTTTATTTCAAGGGCGCTAGAGAGCCATGGGAGGGTTTATTGTGAGATGGTCTGATTTAACTTTTCACAGGTCCCTCTGGTTGTCTTGCACGATGCACTCAGGGCAGGAATGGTCCCAGGGAGCCGGGGAGGAGGTGACTGCACTAGTCCAGGGAAGCTAAGAGCAGGGCAGGGCCCGGAGGTGGAGAGATGTGGGTGGATTTGAGAGGCTTTTTGGTTGCAAGGACAAATGCCTTGGGGAATGAGAATGAGGGGAGAATCCACAGGACTCTGAACTCCTTCCCTGCGGCCCCTCCCCAACCTGGAGCTCTTCACCCTCCGTCTCTCCCATCCTCCTTTGGGCTCAGCTCATATCACCTCCTCCGGGAAGCCCTCCTCACTGCCCTGGCCCTGTCTGAACTGTCTGCCTTGGCCCTCCCAAATCCCAGTGCCCCACACAGTGCAGAAAGCCTACATGTTCCCTAAGAGAAGGAAGGAAGATTCCAGGCTCCTGGGATTTGATTCCAGATTTTGACAAACCAATAATCCTGACTTCTGGGTTTAGAATCTTATCTGCACCTCCCAGCAATGTGCCTCTTTTTTTTCAGTCCCCTGAAAGCTGAAAGGGAGAGCAAAAGAGACTGAACTCATTGGGGAAACAGAGGCACCATCCGCTGCTTCCCTTCATTGCTTTCCAGTAAGGGTCCCTGGGGTTGGAGGCTTCAGCTCAGCGACCAGAGTGGAAGCCCAGCCAGGAAAGATTGGACTGGAAGACAGGCAAGGCGGGGAGGGGTTAGAGAAGTGTCTATTTTTCCTCCTGCAGCTGTATTTATAGATTCCCTTTGATGTCCCAGCGGTTGGCTGACCTGGTTCTCTGCCACTGCGGAGGAAGACAGGTTCTCAGAGCTGCTTCTTGGAGCTGGGTGGGGTGTGCCTGGTTGTGGAGAGCTGCGTGTGCAATGACAGGGCCCTGGGCTTGGAAGGCGAGGAAGCAGGGAGCTGGCCTCAGTTTGCCCTTTTGCAAAGTGGGGCTGCCAATGTACACTTCCCAAAGGGTTCAAAATGCATAACAGAGGAAACACATGTCGATGACTAATTAACTCATTATTCAGGGAACTCATTCAGTGGGCAAGCTGGTTCTAAGAGCATTTTGGGAACCAGGTATTTATCAGGCTTTTTCTTTTTTAAGAATGTCACAAAAACAGACCCACAGACCAGTGGAACAGAATAGAAAATCCAAACATTAACCCAAACATATACAGTCAATTAGTATTTGATAAAGGAGTCTTGGATATACAATGGGGAGAGGACAGCCTCTTCAGCAGCTGGTGTTGGAAAAACTGGACAGCTACACGTAAGAGAATGAAACTGGACTACTGTCTAGCCCCATACACAAAGGTAAACTCAAGGTGGATCAAAGACCTGAATGTAAGTCATGAAACGATAAAACTCTTAGAAAAAGACATAGGCAAAAATCTCTTGGACATAAACATGAGCGACTTCTTCATGAACATATCCCCCGGGCAAGGGAAACAAAAGCAAAAATAAACAAGTGGGACTATATCAAGCTTAAAACCTTCTGTACAGCAAAGGACACCATCAGTAGAACAAAAAGACATCCTACAGTATGGGAGAATATATTCATAAATGACATATCTGATAAGGGTTGACATCCAAAATATATAAAGAACTCACGCACCTTAAACAAACAAAAAGCAAATAATCCAATTAAGAAATGGGCAGAGGACATGAATAGACACTTCTCTAAAGAAGAAATTCAGATGGCCAACAGGCACATGAAAAGATGCTCCACATCGCTGGTCATCAGAGAAATGCAGATTAAAACCACAATGAGATATCACCTCACACCAGTGAGGATGGCCAACATCCAAAACACAAACAACAACAAATGTTGGCGAGGATGTGGAGAAAAGGGAACCCTCCTACACTGCTTGTGGGAATGCAAATTAGTTCAACCATTGTGGAAAGCAGTATGGAGGTTCCTCAAAAAATTCAAAATAGAAATACCATTCGACCCAGGAATCCCACTCCTAGGAATTTACCCTAAGAATGCAGCAAGCAGCCCAGTTTCAAAAAGACAGATGCACCCCTATGTTTATCGCAGCACTATTTACAATAGCCAAGAAATGGAAGCAACCTAAGTGTCCATCAGTAGATGAATGGATTAAGAAGATGTGGTACATATACACAATGGAATATTATTCAGCCATAAGAAGAAAACAAATTCTACCATTTGTAACAACATGGATGGAGCTAGAGGGTATTATGCTCAGTGAAATAAGCCAAGCCGAAAAAGACAAGTATCAAATGATTTCACTCATATGTGGAGTATAAGAACAAAGAAAAAAAAACTGAAGGAACAAAACAGCAGCAGACTCACAGAACCCAAGAACGGACTAATAGTTATCAAAGGGAAAGGGACTGGGGAAGATGGGTGGGAAGGGAGGGATAAGAGGGTTAAAGGGGTATTACGATTAGTAGACGTAAGGTAGGGGGGGCACGGGGAGGGCTGTACAACTCAGAGAAGACAAGTAGTGACTCTATAGCATCTCACTATGCTGATGGACAGTGACTGTAATAGGGTTGGTGGGGGGGACCTGATGAAGGGGGTAGTTTAATCACCATAATATTGCACATGTAATTGTAGGTTAATGATACCAAAATAAATTGTAAAAAAAAAAAAAAAGATAGGGGAAAACACCCTTCCTAAACCAATTGCTAGCAAGGAAAATGGCATTATTACCACAACTGGCATAGATCTGAACTAATATGGTAGCCTCTAACTACTTAATAGCTAATTAAGTACTATGTTAATGTAGCTATTAAAATTAAAATTGAAATTAAACAAAATTAAAAAAAAAAATCTTAGGGTAAGATGAGGCTAGATACAAATGAATGAATGTCCTACCTGCAACAAACCGCAAGTGGGGATCTCTTTTATGCCAGACAAATCTACACGTTAACAGTAACTTCCCAGAGCCTGGGTTTCCATTGGACCACATGGACCACAGGTGAGTAGAAATGTGTTCTCGCAGAGCAATGGTGTCCGGTAGAACTTTCTGTGATGGTGAATGTGTTCAAAATCTGTGCTTTCTCGTAGGGCAGCCATCAGCCATGGGTGAGCGGCTAGTGTGAGTGAGGAATTACAAGTTAAATTTAAGTAAAGTTTACTTGATTTAGATTGCAGTGGCTATCGTAAGTGCCTAGTGGTGCCATACTGGACAGCGCAGTGTAAGCAGAATCTAGGATGATCCTGTGAAACATCGAAAGCAGAGTGCGCCACCCTTCCATTCTTTTCCAAGTTGTAGATAAGTTTTCCTAACAGCTGAAACAACCATAACATCTCCGCAGACCTCCCAAGACCTCATTTGATTTGGGAGAGAATTAAATGAGCTAACCCATATAAAGAAGGCACACGGTGGGCATGTCTGTGACATGGGGTCAGCCATACTTAAGAACTCGGAATCATGAGTTTATAGAAAGGCTCTAAACCCGGCCTCAGGCACATAACACTAAGCACTGAGGATGTGTTAGCTGTTATTGTGACTGGTGGTGGCAGTGACCAGAGAGGTTGACTCGCTTTCCCAAAGCCACACAGCCAGGCAGTGCCAGAGCTAGCAGTTGAAGTGGGGTCTTTCCAGAGAAAGCTGGGAGCACTGCCAGGGTTCTCTGCAGGGTCAAGAGGAATGGCGTCGGGCCTCTGAGGACCCGGCGCCCAGGCTCCAGGGTTAAGCCCCTGCGGCAGCTGAACTTCCGTGCGTCCCCTCCTCCGAAATCCCTGGGAAGTGAGGCATCAGGTGTTCCGGAACAGGCGCCTGCTCTTGACAGGCCGGCGCACACATGGAGGGACAGCTGGCAGAGGCTGGTGGGCCAGGGAGAAGAAGCGCAGGGAAGGAGGCACCTTGGCTAGAAAAGGTCCAGGCTGCTCCCAACCCGCCCGCCTCCAGACAGGGCCGCATGCCTTCATGACAATCCTGCAGACCTCAATTCCTGAACCAGTATTTGGCCAATATTTCAGGAGCACTGGCTGTGAGCCAGGTGCCCTGCTGAGCTCTCTCCTCCAGCACTATGGAACGCCTAAGGCTCAGAAAGAGGCGGTCACTTGTCCTGGTCACAGAGCAAAACAAAAAACAACAAAAAAAAAAACTGGCAAAGCTGGGTCTGCAAGCCTGGGGCTCTGCCTGCTGCCTCAGGGCCTTTGCGCTTACCGTCTCTCTGCGTCCTGCCTTTAGTCCTTAACTTAGATAACACCTTCCACGGGAAGCTTCCAGGACCCAGCAGCTCCCTGACCCCATAGCTGCTTGTGTTTCCCCAACACAGCCCTCCGACCACCCCCACCACTGACCATCCCCCAGTGGGCTGTGAGCCCCTCAGGATGGGGTTTTATCCCCAGCCCCCAGCCCCGGCTTGCAGACAGGAGAATATGTGAAATGTTGAGTAATATGAATGGATAAACAAAAGAAAGAAGTCAGGTTTTTCTACCCATCCCCCATTTCAAAATTGGCTCCTAAAAGAGCATCGAGGTGCGAGAGGTCTGGCATTTGAAGCGGGGTAAGCACTGGTGGTCTTTCTGACAGCTTAATCCAGGGCAGGTGTCTGAGGTGGGGGTCTCCGCAGATATTTGCCAGGTTATCAGGCCCAGCGGGACCTCCTGGGAGGGAGGAACCTCAAAAGCTGTGGCTATTCAGTTACAAAATATGAGGTTCTGCCTTAGATGAAGAAGGACCAGGAGGTGCCCCCCGCGGATGTCCCTTTTCTCTCGGGACTGTGAGGTCCCTCCTTCCGACAGGGCTGCAAGGTGGGAGGGGGCTTGGGAAGGGGAGGAGCTGAGAGAGAGGGACGGAGACAAAGAGAAGGGAGAGGAGTTCGGGGCAGGGCTCAGGAGGGAAGGGCGCTCAGAGGGGGCGTGGCTCGTGGGCGTGGCCGACTGGGGAGCCCCACTTTCATCCCGTCCTTCCCGGGACCCCGGGACGCCAGGGTCCGGAGTGTTTCACGTCACCGGGCTTCACGTCCACCCAGAAATCTGGCCGCTTCCCCAGAGCTCAGGGTCGCCCCCGATCCCGCACCCGACCCCACCTTTCCTCGGATCTCCAGGTTCTCCCCGATCCCCCCGCCTCCCCAGTCAGCTGTGTCTGTATTTATAGCGGTGCGGGCCGATGTCACTTCACTTCCGAAAGGGATCGCATCCCCTATTCCTGCCTTCAGAACCCCCCACACCTGTTCCCGGCACGAGCCCCGCGGCCAGCAGGTGGGGGCGGCCTCGCTTTCTGGAGCCTCCGTGGGGGAGGGAACTAAGCTCTCCCGGCTCCCCGAGATCCCCCTCTCATTTGTGAGCCTCCAGCGCCTCCCTGAGCCACGCCCCTCGTCGAGGCCACGCCCCTCTCGCACCCCCTGTCTGATCTCAGGACCCCTTTCCTGCACGCCAGCCGGGAGCCGCCTGGTTCCCAGGCCCCCCGAGACCCCCAGCCCCGCCTGCCCCCTCCTCCCCTGGCCTGCCCATTGTCCTGAAACCGGGGTCCCGGGGGCTGGACGGGCGGGGGTCTGCGTGCAGGGAGCACAGCCCGCCTGCTGCCCATCCGTCTCTGGGCAACGCTGGCAAACCTCTAGCGACGCTGGCCCTGCGAGCTTGGACACAGAGGCGGCGCTGTTCCCTGGGGGAGGGGGCTGGGGATATCGGGTGACAGCCGGGGAAGAGGGTCTCAGGCAGGGGGCAGATCTAAGTGCCCCAGGTTGTAGAGAGGGTAGTAGGGGTGGCCATGGGAAACCATTCCCCTGCTCTGTTCCCATGTGTCCCCCAATCATTCAACATCCCTTCCTCCTCTTCAGACACCATTGTTCTGCCAGACCAACACCCCTCGCCTGCACCCACGAGTCCTCACAACCTTACCACTGCATTTTGCAATTAAACCCACCCTGCAGATGAGGAAACTGGGGTCCCACGCCTCCTGACCTGGGCCGAGACCCGCCCGGGTGCAGGGGCTTGCAGGCTCCCAGCCGAGATGGTGGCAGCTTTCATCTGCCCCAGCGGTCGCCAAGGTGGGGGCTCCTGCCTTTGGCATCCATCCCCGAGTGAGGTGACCCCTGCCGGGGTGGAGGTGGGGTTGAGCGGCCCATCAGAGTGGATTCTGGAAGGAACGGCGGGATGGGAAGTGGGTGCACATGAGCACAGACAGCGGACTCTCACAGTGTTGCTGTAAAGAGAAGCAGAAAAGCTGGGTGGTCACGGGAGGGGATGTGGAATCAACCGGAGTGTTTGACAAAGATGGAAAGTGCCTTGAGCAGCGTAAACGCTCACCAAACGGATGCTGCTAAATATACTTTTATTAGATATTAATTAAAGTAATTATCCTAAAGGACAGTTATTACCAGTTCCCGAGGCTTTGGGCAAATCTCAAACAGCTCCGAAGTCTGCCATCCCCTTCAGTCCACGAAGGAACCGTTAAAAGTGACAGCAGGCGCCGGGGGCTGGCCTCCCAATGTCTAGCCTGAGGGTGTCCGTGTGGAGGCGCCTATTTCTATTTTATCGTGTTGGTTTCAAAATCCAGGAGGCTGCAGATTTCCTGCCTCTGGGGCTGGGGCAGAGCGGTGAACAAGGCCTCCCCAGGAAGGATGGAAAGTTGGAAACAGCTTCTAGAAGTTTGGTGGCTGAGGTGGGGGCAGTGTGATCAAGTCGGGGATGGGGGGGACCACGAACCTGACCTCCTCCAGCTGCCTGTTTGCAAGTTATGACGTCCCTGAGGGGCTGTGCCCCAGAACTGGGCCTTAATGCTGACTTTCAGCCAGTGCCCATTTATGAAGCACCTACTGTGTGCCAGGCCTGTCCAGGGCTCTGAGAACTCACGGCAGTTGCGACAGATATTAATGAAAGAAGTTCCTGAATGGAGCACAGCTGTGGCCAAAGGAGTTCCAAGGAGTCAGAGACTCCCAAGGGAGTGAGGGCCCGCCTGAGGAAGTGACAGTGCAGCTGGGAACAGGATGAGAGGCGAGGGAAGGGTGGGGGACAGCAGAACAGCAGGTGCAGAGGCCCTGGGGCCACAAGGAGCAGGACTGGTGCAGAAACTGTGTCGTCCTGAACAAGCCCATCTTATTCTCATCTCTGAGCCTCACTTACACCTTCTGTGAAATGGGAATGATCACAGAACCTCAGAGAACCTACCTCTATAGGTGGTGGGTGGATGTCCTCTGAACACACACCCAAACTTACTTTTTATTCTGTGGGTTGTGGGTTTGCCTCCGCGTGCCAGGGTCCCCTGTGCATCTCTGTGTGTTCTTGGGATGACCACATATGTGAAGGTCAGACCTACCAAGGGCTTGCAAGGACTTGGATGGAGACTCTGAGCCTATAGAGCAGGGGTGCTCTAGTCTGGGGGCTAGAGGCGGGTGGACAGGCAGGGCCCAGAAGGTCCAGCCCTCGGGTTCGGGCCTTGTTTCCTCTCCTGGAGTTGCCCCCTCCCACCTGCCACCGCCTGGCTCTGGCCCAGCCACTGACCTCAGGAACTGGAGCTCCCCCTGGGATGTAGGCAATCAATTAGAATTGGCAGGGCCTGCCTAAGTAAAAGGCCTGCTTTAATGAAGAGGCTGGAAGAACTGCTGAGGGCGGCAGGCACTGGGCTGAGCCAGGCCAGCCAGGGCCATAGGGTCCCGAGGCCACCAGTGCCCACCTGCCTGCCAACTCCGTGAATCCCATGGAGGCTCTTAATACGTTAATCATCAATGGGCCAACGCTGTTTACAGGTGGGAGGGGGCAGTCCGCAGGCCTTAAACATTTATTGGGCATCTACTGTGTGCCAGGCTCCACGGTGGGTAAAAATGCAAAGCAGGGCAAGATACACTGGCTGTGCCCTCCTAGGGCTTTGCAGCCCAGGGGGGGTGACACACAGCACCAGGTAACCCCCACGGGGTGGAAGGCTGTGACAGGGACACACAGATAGCTGTGGGGAACAGAGGGGGTATCGGGCCTCAGGGCGGGCTTCCTGGAGGAGGTGATACATAAGCTGAGATCTAAAGGATGAATAGGACCAAGTCCCAAGGCAGGGGAGGGAGGAGAAATATCGTGACCTGGTTAGGAATTCTCCCACGTGATCGGTGGTCTGAAAATGCATAAGCAGCTGCGGAAGGCAAAATCATACCCCCCGATGACCTCGTGTTCTAATCCCTGGAACCTGTGAATATGTTACCCGACTTGGCAAAGGGGATTGAAGGTTGCAGGTGGAATTAAGTTTGCTAATCAGTTGACACGAAGATAAAGAGATGATTTTAGATGATCCCAGTGAGCCCAGTGTCATCACAGCTTATGAAAGGGAGACAAAGAATCAGAATAGTTCAGGGTGAAAGACACCACCAGCCCTTGCTGGCTATGAAGCCCTTGAGAAAGGGACCATCCTGAGCCAAGGAGGTGGTGCCTCTTGAATCTGGAAGAGCTGAGAAACCACCCTCGCCTGGAGCCACTGGAAGGTCAGCTCTCCCACACCTGATGTGAGCCTGGGGGACTCGTGTCAGACCTCCAACCTACAGAACTTCAAAGCCATGCGTTTGTGTTGCTGTAAGCCAGGGAGTTTGAGGCGATCCTTGGTGTTCCTTGGCTTGTAAGGGCACAGCTCCAGTCCCCGCCTCTGTCTTCCCATGGCTGTTTTCTCTGCATGTTGAATATTACGAAGGCACCAGTCACTGGATTTTGGGCCTACCCTAAATCCGGGGTGACCTCATCTCAAGATCCCTAACTAATTGCATCTGCAAAGACCCCATTTCCAGACGAAATCCCTTTCTGAGGTTCCAGGTGGGCATGAATTTATTTCCAGAGGACACCATTCAACGCGACGATGTGTGTTTGATTTTTGTCTGTCTCATCCTCTGGAATGTCAGCTCCAGGAGGGCAGAATTCTGCACATCTTGAACCCTGCAGTGTCCCCTGTGCGTGGCCTGTTGCCTGGCGCACAGATGGCGCTCAATAAATTTCCATTCATTCATCAACGGATTAGGAAAGCACCCGCTGTGTACCAGGCCTAGGGACTGTGCCCTGGCGGAGCTGCTGACAGGCCCTTGGGGGTTTCACAGGGAGAGAGAGTTACTCAGCCTCCTCTGGAAAAGAGAGACAATGACTCTCCATTGTTCCAGGGCCTGGGCCAGACAGAGTGAGGGACGGGAGAGAACAGGGGACCTGACCATGACTTCAGTTCTTCACTGAGGTGGGGGGGCGCATTTATGATGCCCCCACTGTGTGTGGCCACCTGGGCATTTTCCCTACCTTCTCTTGCACCCCTCATCCCAAGCCTGTATGGGAGGGTTTCACCCTATTTTACAGGGGAGGAGCTTGAGGCCTAAAGACAGGGAGGGGTTGCTGAGGAGCACAGGTAAATTCACGCAGGACATCGGCAATGAGCACCTACTGTGTGCCAGGCCCTGTGCTGCGGACGCTGCAATCACTGCAGGGTCCAAGATTTATTGGTGCTCTGTCTTCAGGGGGCTCACAGTCCTATGGGAGTGATAGACTGGAAACCAGGCAGTTATAACTGAGGATAATGAGGGTAATGATGGGATATACCCAGTCTTTTGGGGGTGCAGATGAGGCATCTGACCAAGTCTGGCAATCAGGGAAGGCTTCTCAGAGCAGGGGCCATTGAGGTTGAAACCTGAAATGTGAATAAGAATAGTAAGAGGAGAGAACATGGTCCAGGCAGGGGATACAGCATGTGCAAAGGGCCTGGGGTAAGAACCAGAGAAAGGATTGTTTTTAAGAAGTGAAGAAGGAAATAGGAGGTGGATGGTTTTGGTAAGGGTCCACCCATGCAGGAGCAGGTCTGCTTTATTATTTTGAGGGCTCTTTTGGGGTTTCATATTGGCCTGATAAAAATCCTTTTCTAACCATTGACCTTTAAGCTTATCTTCATTGTTCTTTTTTTTTCTTAACATTTTATTACAGGACCTTTCAAACATGTATAAACATAGAGAAAATAATACACGGAACCCCCAGGTAACCAGCATCCATGTCATGTCGACAGGTATCAACTCACAACTCATCTTGTTTTACACCTTTTGGTATTACTTTGAAGAAAATTCCAGACATCGTATAATTTATCCATACACATATCAGTTTGTATCTCTGAAAGATAAGGACTCATGGCTAAAAATTTAACAGTATTTCCATGATCCCATCCGCCCAAATATCCCATCAGTCTTTAAATTTCCAATTGTACAAAAAATGTCATAATTTTTTCCCCTACGGTTTAAAGCAGGATCCAAATGAGATTCACACATGTAATTGGTTCCTACATCTGTTTCTTTTAGTCTGTAGGCTCCCAACTATCTCTTTCTCTTCCTTCCCTTTTTTCTTGCCATTAACTTGTTATTGACCCAGCCTTCTGTTTCAGGTGCATGTTTTCAGATGAACATAGAGGTGGATTTCGTTTGTTGTCGTTTCTCTGCATCCAGTCTGAGAGTCTGTGTCTTTCAAGCGATGAGCTTAATCCATTTATATTTATTGCATTTGTGAACATATTTGGCTAGATCTCCATCACCTTCTTTTATTGTCTGTTTTCTATTCAACTTGACTTTTTTCCCATTGCTTCCTTTTTACCTCCTCCTCCACCTTCTGCCAAATTTGTTTGATTTTCTTTATTTCCTTTTTTTATTCCCTCTAATGATTTGGAAATTATTCGTTCTATTTCTGTCCTCTGACTAGTCACCCTTACAGTTGTTAACATGCATACTTAGTGTAAGTCAGCGCTTCTTTGCATCTCTCAACAAGACAAGGTCTTATGATTTATGCACACCAGCTGCCCCCTCTACTCTGCATGTCACTCTTGTCTGTCATTTGAGTCCCTGGGTGGCACACCCAGGGATGGACATGAGGGTGAGAGGGGTATGCATTTGGGGCATCATTGCCTGCAGGAATGGGTGAAGAGATGGAGATGAATTCCAGAGGCCCTAATTCCCTGTGTGACTTTAGGCAGGTCCTGCTTTGGGCCTCAGTTTCCCCATCTGTAGGAAAGCATTACACGTCCCTCCCGTGCTAACATGTTTCCACCACCCAGGCAAAAGACCCTGCAGGCAACTGGAAATCAGGACTGAAGCGAAGGGAGGCTCCAGAAGCTCGAAGGAGAGCGCTAATGTCATTATTTACTTCACTGAGCTAAATAATTTCAGGAATCGCTCATCAGGGCCTGATAATTTGATTGGATTTCACACACAATTAGGCCTTCGGAGCTGCGGCACCAAAGAGGAGTTCAGGGAAGAAGCCAGTCTCCCTGCCAGGGAGGCTCAAGGTGAGGGGGCAGTGATGGGGGCCCCCAACTCCAGAAAGGGCCAAATGTGGAGGCCAGAGGGGAGACCTGGACGTCCCGAAGTAACTGCGTGAGGCAGGGACTGGAGTCGGAGACCCACCAGTCAGATTCAACATGTCATCATTCATGTATTAGTTGATTTATATTTGGAGTCTAGAGAATAATATATAATAATAATATCACATAAGGACCAACCTCGGTTAATGATACAGTTTTGTCACTTTTGCCTGTTTTTTGTTTTTCTTCTTATGTGAAAGAATTCAGAATGCTCAATTTAAAATCTAAGTCATATCCATCCCCCTCTGCCCGCAGCCCTCCAGAGTTCCCACCTCCTGCCCACCGCCCATGAGGTCCTGCATGACTGCCCTGTCCCCTTCCTGCCACCGCCTCATGCTTCTCCCCCTCGCTCACTCTGCTCCAGTCACAAGGGCCTCTTCACTGTTCCTCCAACATGCTAGGCCCAGTGCTGCCCCAGGGCCTTTGCACAGGCTGGGCCCTCTGCCAAGAATGCCTTTCCCCCAGTCTTTTCTTCCTAGCGAGTAGCTGCCTATCCATCCTTTAATGTCCTCGTTCTAAGTCCCTCTTCTGTGCAGCCTTAATTCTCCCACCCAAACCGGAGCCTCCTCTCCCCGTCCGCTCTAGACAACCCGCACCCTTAACCCCAGCTCCAGCTCCCTTCCTCCACAGCTTGACCATGACGACTGGGGGACCTCCTGGGCTTCAGCACCCGCCCAGATATCCAAAGGTCCTTGTTAAAATGCACCAAAGAGCAATTCAGACCCTTGAATGTCACTGAGTCTCTAAGGCTGACCAGGTCTCTCCTAATCTCTGTGATTCTTTGTCTGTCTCTCCAGATCTGTGCGTATCTCGGATCCCTTGCGTGTCTCTCTGTCTGCCCCTCTCCTTCTGCCTGGGTGCCTTACCTTGGAGCATGTGCAACATTCACTGCCTCTCTCCACACCCCCACCTCCCCTCCTCCTCACCTCCCTCCCTTCCTCCCTTTTCTCCCCTCCCCAGGCCCCTGCAGAGTCCCACAACCCCGTAACCCCGCTCACAGGGGCAGGGGATGGTCTGGCCTCCCTCCAACATCTCCCCTCACCCCTTCCCGTCTCTCTGCCTCTCCCCCCTCCTCCGACCTAATCTGTCAGGGTTTGTTTGCTGGATATCAGATGTGCTGGGCACCCTCTCTCAACACTGTCCGTCTCTGAGCTCCACATTCCTCTGCTCTACCGGGTTGGGCCCCTTTTATTTCCGGGTCCCTCCACCTGCTCCCTGCCTCCCCAGGTACTCAACTTAGAGCTGGAGGGTGGAACTGCAGTGGAGCCTACGACTCACTGCCTCCCTGCTTGGCGGGGAATGGAGGTGGGGAGCAGAGAGGGAAGGGAGGCTTCTCAAGGTCACACAGCACCTGGCTTGGGGGCCCCTGAAGCGTCAGGCGCTGGTCCCAGCCACAACCCCTGCTTGACCCCTGGCACTTCGGCCTCCTCATCTGTATGGGGACAATCGGAGGACCTTCCCCCTGGGTGATGGTCAAGTAAAGCAGTGCCAAGTAGGTGCTCAGAACATTGGAGAAATGGACTCTGGGGGTTGCTGTAGCCCCAGATGTTCCTAGGGAGGGAGGGGGTGTGGGGAGGGGCCGACTTGCTGTGGGACCCTCATCCGGAGACCAGTTTGGTTCAGAAAGAGTGATCCGGGGTGGGTGGGCTTGGAGGGGGCTGGGTGGGAAAAGCTAGTCTGTGTTACCCAGGAAAGGGAGTGAGGGCTGGGAGGCTGGGGGAGTCGGGGGCACTGGGTTGCCTGGCAGCAAGATGAAGCTGGGGGACAGAGTAAAGGTATCCCAAGAGCTGGGATTGTTGAGGGCATTTAAGAAAAGGGGGGCTGCCCAAGATTTTGCAACAACCTAAGTGTCCATCAGCAGAGGACTGGATGAAGAAGATGGGGTACATACACACAATGGAATATTATTCAGCCGTGAAAAGAAAAGAAATCCTGCCGCTTGCAACAATGCGGAGGGAGCTAGAGGGTATTCTGCTCAGTGAAATAAGCCAGGCGGAGAGAGACAGGTGCCATACGATTTCCCTCCTTTGTGGGGTATAAAACCAAAGCAAAACAGAAGGAACGAAACAGCACTAGACTCATAGACTCCAAGAAGGGACTGGCGGTTACCAAGGGGAGGGGAGGGGGGGAGAGGGACTGTGGACCCTCTGTGATATACATTTGATAAAATAAAAAAGAAGAAAATAAAAGGGGGCTGCCTTTAGGATTTTGCCTGGGGGTGGGGAGAGGCAGAGATGAATCAAAGAATCTGTGTGTGTGTGTGCGTGTGTGTAAATTCATTTGTTCGGTCCACATTAATAGCACCTACTGCATGCTAGGCAATAGAAACACAGCCGTGAACAACACAGACAAAAGTCCCCACCCTTGTGGAGGGAACCTTCCAGCTGGGGAGATGGAGGATTAACAAGATAAACATAGGTCAAGGGGTGAGGTGAGCTGTGGACAAAACAAAGCAGGGTGAGCAGTCAGGGAGGGCCTGTCTGAGGAGGCAATATTTGAAGGAGACGAGGGAGGGAGCCATGCAGAGATACAAAGGAAGACCGTTCTAGGCAGAGGGCAGAGCACATGCAAAGGCCCTGAGGCAGGACCATTACTGGATTATGAGGGGCGTGTATATATATCTATATATATATCTTTTTTCAATTGTAACAGGATAATATTCTACATTAAAACTTTCCTATCACTTTTTTTTAGGGGAGCAAGGCAGAGGCTTTATTTAGAGAGAAAGCGAGAGGACAGAGCTCCTGGCTCAGGCCAGGAGGGGACAAGAGAGTCCTGGGGTGGTGCGTTGTCTAGGGGTTTTATAGGCAGTTGAGAGACAAAGGCCTAGGGATGTACACCTGCTAAGTGGTCCCAAATACCTTTGAAGAAACACTTAAGTTTCTTATTAGTCTTCCTGGTTATTTACAAAAATTTTACTGCACTGATTTCCTCCCAGGATAGCAGCGCCCTGGTCTGGGAGCAGATCATTCAAGGCTGCCTGCTTTGCTCCCAAGGTGGGCTGAGTTATTGTCTGTTTGCTAATAAATTTTTTTTAACTAATTGGGTTTTAAGATGGTATCCTTCCTGCTTTTACTATGTTGTTTTGGGCTTGCTTGCTACATTGCCCAAGTTGCAACAAATCATTTGTTTAGGACTGGAGGAAGAAAAGTAGCACTTGGGTAAAGTTAGAAAAATAAGCTGGGCTCCCCAGCAGGCCAAAGCAAATCTCACAATGAATTCTCTTGCCTTTGTTTCTTTTCCTATCACTTTTAACGGCTGTATAGTATTCCACAACAAACCCATAACGTGATGTCTTTAGAGTTTAGAGCCCCAGTTCTAGAATGGCCCTTCAAGGATCCTCACCTCTCACTTGTGTAATCCCCTCCAACTGGGTGTGAGTGGGGTCTATGACTCACTTGTAACCAACAGAATATAGCAAGAGTGATGGCAGGTGATTTCTAAGGGTTAATTGGGTTACATAAGATCGTAACTTCTGTTTTGCTGGCTCCCCTGCCCCTCTGTCTCCCGCTGGCTCTGTTCACATGCTTGCCCTGATGGGGAAGGCCAGCCTGCAGGGAACCGGCTGCTGCCAACATGCACTTCACCACCCTTGGAGGCCGAGCCGGTCCCACTTGTGCCTTTAGATGAGACCATGACCCCAGCTATCTCCTTAAATGTGGTCTTATGAGACCCTGAAGCAGGATGCACAGCTAAGCCGTGGCTATGAGTAGCAACGCGTGTTGCTTGAAGCCTCTAAGATCGGGGTCATTTCTCCCACAGATGACTAAGGCAACATGCATGACTTCTTCCTTGAGGCCTGTTTCTGGAAAGGGAAGAAGAAACAGCACGGGCAAAGGCTTGGAGGTGAGACAGGCTGGAAAGCGGTTTCCTCTGGTGGACACGCAGGTGGCATTTGGGCTGGTTGGCAGGACGTTGGGGGGCCACTGGAGCTCTGGGGCAGCACGGGATGGGATGGTCTGGGTTTTCAACTGGCTGCTGCAGTCATGGCTGTGTGGGGACAAAGCTGTCAGGGGCCAGGACAGGAGCGGGTGGCGGTTTGAGACCCCCAGAAATCTCCTGCTGAGCAGCCCTGACTGTGTAGGCGTCCCATGCATCTCACATCTTCCCCATCCTCTAAGCCCTCCGTCTCTCCCTGCCCAGCTCCCTCTGCTGCCCGTGCCGGAGAATGGAATTATATTTTTATAACTGCTTCTTTTTTCCCCAAACTGAGTTCCATGAGCACCCGGCTAAATTTGAGGTCAGAGGGTTGTAGGGTGAACATGCGCCCTGTTACGCCCCTGGAAAAAAAAATAAGTGCCTCGATTCAAGAGCTGCTTCCCCAGGGGTGAGGGGCGAGGGGTCTTTTTGCTCAGGGCCGACAGCACTGAAATGGGAAAATTCATTCCGCGGGTCCCAGACGCCTTCTCCCTGACACCTGACTCTGACCCCCTCTGTCTGAGCCAGGGTGCCTGGTCACCCTGTGCTGGAAGCCCCTGTTTATATATCTGTCACCTCCTCAGAGCCTTTTCTTTTGCTCTTCAGTCTACCTGGCACAAGTTTCCCACACCAAGAGGGAGCTCACCCTCCAGGTCTCCGTTCAAATATCACCTCCTCCAAGAAGCCCTCCCTGACAACCCCAGCTCAAAAAGCTGCCCGGTCACTTTCTATGCCATCATTTTCTTTCATTTTTATAGCCCTTGTCACACCTAGAACTCCCGTGTGCTACGGATGGTAATTCATGAAGTACAATTAAGGGAACTGGATTTTAGCTGCCCAACTTCTCCTCAGTCCAAACTACAGGCTGACAGAGGCGTGGCCTGCCCAGCCCCCCCTCACCTTCTCTGTCAGTCTCCCCCAGTAATCACTTAGCCACACACAAACATGTTTTAAGTGACTACTGCACTGGACCGTGTCTCCAGTGGTTCCCAATGCTGTGTGCATATTAGAATGACTTGGGGAGCTTTCCATTCTTACCACCACCTTCCACCCTATCCTCTGCCCCGGAGATTCTGGATTAACTGGTCTGAAGTTGGGGGCTGGGTACCTGATTCAAATGTACCCCCAGGGTGTGGAATGACCGCCCTAAGTTTCCTCATTCCCCAAAAAGACCATACTCACTGCTGCCTCCGGGTCGTTGCTGAAGCTGGTACCTCTGACTCAAACACCCTCCCACTCCTGCTCCACCTATTTAAATCCTCCACCACTTCTTCTCTCTGTTATAATCATTTATTTTTAATTTTGAGAAAAGCGCAAAGATGAATATAGGAAACACCTGTGTATCTTCCAATGGGACCAACAGTGAATGGTTAACACTCGTCGTATTTACTTCAGGCCTTTTCATTTTTAAGAAACAAAACATGAGAATTAAGCCTGGCATATCCTTTGATCCCCACCACTATTCACACATTTTTATACGTTTATAGACAGACATACTCTCATGCATTTATATTCATGAACAGTGAATAGGATTATTTTGTGCAGTAAAATGTGCATTTATGTACTCATGGTATACAAAATCTTGCAGTTTGCTTTTTACATGGACCATTTTGTTTTTGACTGGGTTTGAATTCAAGCTCTGCCATGTGCAGGCTCTGTGACCTTGGGAAAGTTATTTAACCTCTCTCTGCCTCAGTTTCCTCAGAGTCATTATCTATTGCGGAATAACAAAGCACTCCCAAACTTAACAGTGTAAAACCACAAACATTATCTCTTAAAATTTCTAATGATAAAAAAAATGGAGTGTTTTACCTGGATGGTTCTGAAGGCTCAACTGGGGCTGGGGGCGCCACTTCCAAGCTGGTCCAGGCACATGGCTGTTGGTGGGAGGCCTCGGTTCCTCTCCACGTGGACTTCTCAACGTGCTGCTTGGGCGTCCTCACAGTATGGCGGCTGGCTGACCTCCTGACTGAGTGATCCGAGAAAAAGAGAGCAAGGAGGAAGCCGGAGGGCCTTTCACGCCCCAGTCTTAGGAGGTACACACCGTCCCTTCTGCCTTACTCTGTGCGTTAAAACTAAGTCAGTAAGTCCAGCCTACCCTCAAGGAAAGGGGAATTAAGCTCCACTCCTTGAAGCAATTGTCAAAGAATTATTGGACATATTTTAAAGCTGCCACATATGGAAAATAGAGATCCTTAATAATCTCTGCTTTCTGGGGTGGTTTTCTAAGGGCTGCTGTGTGATATCATACATAAAACGCTTAGCACAGCACCTGGCACATAGTAGGTGCTCAACAGATGTAAGATATTATTAGTGTATAGATCTAATCATTTTTTCTGCTCTACACTATTTCATCATGTGAATAGGTCTTCATTTATTTATGTGTTCTCTTCTCGAGGGATGTTTAGAATAATTCCTAGTGTTTAATATTACAAACACTGCTGCTGCGAACAATCTTTACACATCTTTTTATGCTCTTGGCGAAGTATTTCCCTAAGGACCGTGACTAAAAGTAGAATCTCTGAGGCACTGGAAGTGTGAACCCAGGAAGCATCAATTCTCTTGCATCCTGTCTCCATCCATTCACCAAACAAGAGTGCCCCAGAGGTAATGCCTCAGGGCCTTTGCGCATGCTGTTGTCTCTGCCCGGAATGCTCTTCCCACAGATATCCAGAGAGCTCCTCCTCACCTCCTTTAGGTCTCTGCTCAAATGTCACCTCCTCTGAGATGTCTTCTATGAACATCTTGTCCCTCTGGTAACCTGCTTCATTTTTGGCCAGAGAACTTTCCACCTGCCATTATACACACTTCATTGAACTGTTACTGTGTGTCTTCCCCCCTGGAATGTCAGCCTTACCAAGGCAGGGAATTTTTTCCCTTTTCTCCGCTGCTGCTTCCCCAGCACCCAGAACAGTGCTCTACACAGCAGGTATCCAGTAAGTATTGTTGAGCAGGCAGCAAGGCTGGGCACAGGGCTGTATGCCCCTAGTGCACAAATGCCATGACTTCAGGAGCTGCTTGGCATGGTATGAAATAACCTTGAACTGCAGTTACAAAGAGACTCGTCTTAAATGTCGTTTCCATTTTTTGCAAATCCCATTTGGGTCCGGGGGGGTGTCTGTAATGCCTCTCCCACCTGCTACTCCCACCCGACGCCGCAGGATGGGTGTTTCTGCAGACAGCAGCACACCAGTGAGATTCAGATGAAACTCTGTCTCCAGTTACCTTCTATCTACGCCAAGAGATGCCGATTTTTCTTTCACCGTCGTGGCTAAAAGAAAGACTTGAAAAATCCAGTGCATTTATTGATGTTCCGAATGTGAGCAGGTTACAAAGAAAATATTAATGAAACAACTATGGGTATGGGGGGAAATGGAAAATGGAAGAAACCATGGACTCTGGTTTGGGAAATGTTACCTGTTTATTTTACAGATGAGGAAACAGGGGCCCAGGAAAGAGGATTTTCCAGGACCAGGAGCCACTGGTGGACTGAAGGTCTTCCTCTAGGAAGAAAAGGGGGTTGAATGGAGCAGAAGGCATTCTATCATCTCCACCTCCTCACCCATCTGTGAGCAGGAGTGCCCCCCACCCGCCTCACCCCCAGCCGATGAGAAGATGCTCTGTGAAGCTCTCCAGGAAACAGCATTACAGGGAGGAGGAACAGCCTATGAAAAGGTCCTGGGGCAGGGCAGTGGCTGTTGTGTTGGAGGAACAGCGAGGAGGAGGTTCGTGTGGCTGCGGCAGAGTGAGCAAGGGGAAGGGGGTAGGGAGGGAGCATGGCAAGTCGTGCACGGCCTCGTGGGGCAGGGGGAGGACTTGGGCTTTGACCCCCAAGGAGATGGAGACCCTAAAGGGTTGTGGACCAGGCACCTGACTCAGGTGCTCATGGGTGCCCTCTGGCGGCCGCAGGGAGAATGCACTGAAGAGGAGAGCGATGGAGGAAGGGAGACCAGTTGCACGCAGGTCCGTCTCTCGTTTGTTCTGTGTCCCCAAGGCCAGTGAATTCCTTCTCCGGGCTCGGTTTTCTTATCTGCTAACGAAACGAACAACGTCTTCCTCCGGGGCGGTGGCAGGGACTCTGAGATAACGCGCGGAAGCTGCCCGTTGCCCCAGATTCCTGCTGGGCGTGGAGCACCGAGTTACTATTTTATGGTGTCTGGGTTCTGCTCACACACCCTCGCAGAGGTGGGAGGGTGAGGTCAGCGGCACCCCCAGCTCAGGCCCCATGAAGTCACCAAGATAGACGGGTGGGTGTGAGAACAGTGGCAGAAATCGATTTCCCACCCGCGCCGTGTGCCCCGCTCCCCGAGAGAGGAGGCTGAACCGACGCCGAGGAACATCACACCTTACAGGCTGTCTGGCGCAGCCCTCAGCACACCTCGCTGCCCAAGACCTTCTCCTGTAGGAAGCCTTCCCGGATTGTCTTGACCCTCTGAAGTCTTCTGTGTCCCGAGGACCTGCTTCCAGTAGCTGGGTCCGGCACCGTCTGCATGCTCGGCCAATCTTTGCAATACGGAAAGACGGGGATCATGAGTTTGATTTGCAGACGAGGAAACGGAGGCCCAGAGTGGACCTATGATTTGCCCAAGGTCAGCGGGCAAGAATAAAAAGAGCCCTCCCTGCTTCCTCCTGCGGTTGGCTCCGCTCTTTCTTAGAAGCCACTGAGGCTCCAAAGTGAAGGTTCCTCTTGCCGAGAGAGACGGGCGGCTCACTATCCTCAGAGGCAGCCCCTCCCGGACCACACGCGCGCGCAAGGGCGCACACGCGGCCCTTCATCCCCGCAGACGCCGCCTCCCACACGCAGGCGGCCGGCTGGCGTCTGCACGGCTGACACTTGTAAAAACATCCTCCCGCTGGGCGGGCGCCCTCCTCCGCGCCTTCCCCGCGGCCAGGGAGGGCTGGGAGAGACGGAGGCAGAGGACTGACGTTGTCTTCGGACCTTCTCGCCCTGTTAGTCGGGGAGACGAGGTCGCCCAGGGCCGAGGCCCCGGATGAAGGCGGCTCCCACTCGGGGCCCGTGGGTTACTTGGAAGAGCCCTCCCGGGATGGCCCTCTGGGCCCGCCCACCCACTCCCTTTCTAAGTGGCCCTGAGAGGGGGCTTGCAGAAAGAGACGCATTGGACTGTGGGGTGCACATGGGTCACGGTCCGTGGGAGTTACGCCTGGGCTTGGGACATGGGGGGGTCGGTGCTCTGGCCGCTGCCACCGGCCCCCAAAGTTCCCCGGCGGGTGGGGAAGCTGCCAAGCTAGGGAACAGGGGCTCCCGGAGACTCCCGGGAAATAGGCTCCCCGGCTTCTGTCCCCACCCTGCCACCATCGTGGTCCCAATGCGCAGGCGCGAGTCAGAGGCCCAGAGAAGGGCGTCGCTTGTTAGGGGTCACACAGCCCCGTGCGGGGGGCAAGGTCTGATTTCGGGATGCAGGGGACACTGGATGGGTCTAGGGTATGGAGTGGCTTGGATCTGTCCAGCACGCAGACCCCGCGCGTCCCGGAAACCCATTCCCAGGAAAGCTAAGGAGCAGCTAGCCCGGGCAGTGGGCCGAGCACGCCCCCTGCCGGGCACGTCCAGGAACGGCGCAGCCAAGACACTCGGACCCGGGACCGAGTCCTCCACCCTGGCTGAAGCCCCCAGCTCCGGGCTGAGTCCCCACTCTGAGTCGAGCCCGACCCCGGCTGAGCGCCTTGAGATTGGCTGAGCCCCATCCCGCCCTAGCCCTCAGCCCCGGATAGAGCCCTTTGTCCCAGGCTGAGCCCCAATTCCGAGCTGAGTCGCCGCCCCGGGAAAGAGGCCCTGGTCAAGTCTTTACTGGCTAGGGGGACCCCAAGGATGTTGGGGCCACCCAGAGGCTCTGTACATTTTACATCCCATTTACACTGCGCCGGGTTCTAGTCCCACCTCTGCCACGACCTGGGACAAGTCTATCCTTACTCTGAGCCTCAATTTAATCATTTATGAAATGGGACGTTTGTGCCCCATTGCAGGCTGCTTTGAGGCTTGGGTGACTTAACTTATGTAAAATGCTAACAGTGACTGGTACATAATAGGTGATCGATGAGTATTGGCTATGATATTGTTATAATAATAATATATTACCAAATGTGCTGCTGGGCACGTAAAGAAAAAAAAGCTTTACTGGCGCATAATTACATACATTTCACCCCTTTAAAGCATATAATTCAGGAGTTTTGGCATATTACATGATTCGTTTTCTAAAATTGTGGTAAATATGTAACAAAATTTACCACTGTAACCATTTTGAAGTGTACAGTTCGGTGCCACTAAGCACATCCACACTGTTGCATAGCCATCCCCACCACCCACCTCCAGAACTTTCCAGTTGGCCAAGCTGAAACTCTGGCCCCATGAAACACTAACTCCCTTTCCCCCTGCTCCGACAGGCTCCTGGGTTTTCAAGGTTCATCCGCATTGTACATGTGTCAGAACTTCCTTCCCCGTTTGCCTGAACACTATTCCCTTGTATGGATGAACCACAATTTGTTTATCCATTCAGCTGTTGATGGACATTTAGGTTGTTTCCATCTTTCGGCTATTGTGAATAATGCTGCTATCAACACTGTTATACAAATATCTGTTCAAGTCCCTGCTCTCAGTTCCTTTGGGTGGATACCTAGGAGGGGAATTGCTGGATCCTATGGTAATTTTATGTTTACTTTTTTGAGAAACTGCTCAACTTTTCTGGAGTGGTCGCACCATTTTACATTCCCACCAACAAAGTATGAAGGTTTTCATTTCTTCACCAATATGGGTACTTTTTATTTGTTCTTACTCCTGGACCAGCAGGCTTTATTATTCCCATGTCACAGATCTGGAACACTGAGGCAGATAGTGACAAAGCTGGCTTTGAACTCACCTGGGTCACACTTCGCCCAGGCCCATTCTGGACTCAAATCAATTTGCTGTGGTTTAATGAGATGTTAAAAATAACTCCTCTGCCTCTGTGGCCCCCATTAGCTACACTGATGTCTCCACAGTTTGGGGCCCAAGGGCGTGGAGAGATGGATCTATAACAGTGGGTCTCAACAGGGACGAATCTGCCCCCCTAGGGGACAATTGGCAATGATCAGAGACATTTTTTATTGTCTTCACTGGGGGGTAGAGCTTGTTCCTGACATCAAGTAAGTGGGGGCCAGGAATGCTGTTCAACACCCCCACAGTACCCAGGATGGCCCCACTCCACACACAGGAATTACCGTCTTCAAATGTCAACAGTGCCAAGGGTGAGGAACTCTGGACTTGGCTGTGGGTGGTAGTTGCTGGGACAAGCACTCCTGGGTTGGAATCCTGGCTCTGCCACTTGAGCCTGTGTGTCCTCTGGCAAGTCACTTCCCCTCTCTGGGCCTCAGTTTCCTCCTCAAAAGTGGGCTATGGAGACATTTCATTTACTTTTGTCTCATGAGGCCCGTGCCAGGGTTGTGTGTCCCCGGTGTACAGAAGAGGACTCAACACACCAGGCACTCAACAAACACTTGTCGGGCCTGCTCCGGCCTCCCCTGGCCGGAGCTGCAACTGCCACCCAGAGTTGGGGCTGCAGGGAGGAAACGGAGCCGCAGAGGGGCTGAGAGCCGCTCCTGGGCTCACTTCCCAGGACTCACAGCTGCATCCTCCCGGGGGGCCCCAGCTGGCCCTGCCGCTCCACCCGCTGGCGGCCAGCAGGCTCCTGCGTGTCCCACTGGCTCATTCCCACGGAAATCGAGGCTGGATCTGGGTGTCCCCTGGTGAGGTCCCCAGAGCCTGTTCCCCCAGTGGCTGCCTAAAATCCCCCGATAATTTATCTGCAGCCCTGAACGGTGTACCTTCAACCCTGGGTCAGATTCAGCCCATGTGAGGGTACAGGAATCTGCATTTTTAAGGGGTTCCCCGGGGTCGTACGTAAAGAAACAGGTTTCTGCATTATCCCAGGTGGGTCAACTGAGTCCCGGAGGGCGGGGCCTGCCCAAAGCCACATGGTTGGTCTGTTTTTCTTTTTGGCTCTCTCTGTCCTTTCTCTCCACGCAGCCCCCCGCTCTCTGTTTCTGACTCAGTCTCCTTCCTCCCCTTTCTTCGGCCGGCGCCCCCGGCCAGCCCAGCACCCCCGCATCCGGCCCCTTTCTCGATTCCGGAGGAATTCCCCGGAGCCGTTTGGCCCCGCCTTAGATCCCGCCTCCTCCCGGGAGGTGGTCTGCTCCCATTGGCGTCTTTGTACGTCGCCCGCACTGCTATTGGCTGAATCCACGCCCTCGGCCCGGCCCCTCTTCGGTCCTTTCGGTGAGGGCGGGGGGCGGGGCGGGGCCGCGCCTAGGGGAGGGGCGAAGGGTGGGCGGGGTCGAGCTTCCCGCCCCGCCCCGTCCCAGTCCTCCGGCGCGAGTCCCGCGGCCGCCGAAGCGGTCCCTCGGAGGTGGCTGAACAGATTGCCGACAAGCCGTGGGACCGACAGACGGGCCTGAGAGAGCAGGTGAGTGAGCGGTGACGTGGCGCCCCCCATCTCGGCACATCTAGGCGACCACCTGGCCGCCCTCTGCCTCTCCTGCCCCCTATACCCCTGCATCCCCGTATCTGTGTATTTCTGCCTCAGTTTCCCTGTCTCTGTCTGTTTCTTGCTTGCAGTCTGTTACTCTTTTTACTCTCTTGCTTTATGGGTTAGGGGGAGGCAGACTGGGTCTGCGCTGTCCCCCTCTGGCTTGGGGCAGTGCTTTGGGACCGGCTCCCCCCAACCCCGAAACAACACAGGGATTCTGATGGACTCTGCCCCTTTCACAGTGCAGGGTGCCAGGTACGAGGGCCAGATGCCAATATCAGGAGGGCATTCCAGGTGGTGGGGAGCCTGGCCAAAGGCATGAAGGTGGGAATGAGTGTGGTTCGTGGAGGTCCAGGCAGCCAGGATAGCCGGGGCCGGACCACCCGGACTGGCCACCTAGGAGCTCCCTGGTGGCCTGAAGCCTTGGCCTCACTTTTGCCCGCTGTGAACTGGGAAGGTAGCTGTGGTAACTGGCAGGTGATCTGACCTAGATATGTGTGCATTCCCACCTCCTCTATCCTGGGGGCCCTTCTGGAGGAAGGGCAGCCCCAGCTGTAAACAGGCCGGGGAGGTTACTTCCTGAGCATATCTGAGACCAGCTGGGGTTGGTGGACGCCCTGGGGGGGCTGCCGCAGGGTAAGGACTGTTCAGCTCAATAGTTGGGGACTTCAGACCTTGGAATCGAACAGACGTGGGTTCTGCCTCTGCCACTCGCCATGGTACCTTGAACAAGCAATTTGATTCTCCGAGCCTCGGTCTGCCCTCTGTAAAATGGAGAGGGACATAACTCCTGGAGGGTCAGCGCTGCTTCCTGGATTAAATGCTGGAACATGGGCCCTGCATGTCTCCTCCTGGCCCTCACCTCCCACACTCCACCTCTGTAGCCATCTGCCCCAGCCATACTAGTCTCTACATTCCTCCAACATGTTAGGCACAGTCCTGCCTCAGGGCCTTTGCACGGGCTATTCCCTCTAATGCCATGCCAGGTTCATTGGCGCCAACTTTGAAACATAACAAGTTGCCAAGATGGGCCTGGCCAAGGGACTGCCAGGCAAGGGCTGAGCGACTGGGAGGAGCAGAGGAGGGGCCGGCCCAGGGACGCTGTACCTATGGAAACTGGAACAAAGAACTGTCGCTCTAGCCACACAAACACCTGGGCTAAGCTTCTCCCACTTGGCAGGGCTGATGGCTTGGGATGCCAGTAGTGGGTGAGTACCCAGACTCCTGGAGGGAGTGGGTGGAGGGCTCAAACCCTGCTCTGACAGGGCGCAGGGGGTCTCTAAGCCAAGAGACCAGTCAAGTGCGGAATGGAGGCCCTGTAGTGCCCCCTCCCTTGGCCTTATGCAGGTCAGATGCCCCCTGAGCCTGTTTCCTCATGAGGGCTGGGCAGGTGAAGGCTGTTTGGTTGCTTGGTGATCCAGCGTGGTAGATTCAGGAGGCCTCCGTGTCCTTGTCTGCGCAATGGGGCCAGGAGAGGGTGCCTGAGGGAAAAACTCCAGCTGTTGTCATGGAAACATGCCCAGAGGCAGGTGCTGAATAAGGACTCCTGCTTGTCTGGGTACAGCCTCAGGTGTTACAGCTGGACAGGTGGGGCCCAGAGATGACAGGACTTGGCCCAGTGACGCCGCACGTGTGGCTCCTGTGGGATCCCGCATCCCCACCCTACCTCAAGACAGCCTCCCTGGATTTCCACCCAGCTTAGCTTTCCCGAGGCCACCACTGGCCGAGTCGTTGAGATGTACTGAGACTCCGCCTCCAGGCCTGTCTCCCTTCCTGTGCATGGGAAGCATCCACCTGGGGGAGCCTTGCCCCTCTGGTCATTTATTCACTCAGCAAACAGGTTTGAGCACCTGTTGTGAGCCCAGCCTGGTGCCAGGTGCCTGCGACCCAGCAATGACCCAGGCCGATCTGGTGTCCTCCCTCACTGGGCTCATAGACGGGTTGGGAAAGATGGCCATTCATCCAGAAAAATCATTTTGCTTAGGTGTAATTGCAAGATAATGCAGAGAGAAATGGATGGGAACTTGATGGGGGATCTGGGAGGGCTTCCTGAGGACGGGACATTTGAGTTGAGGCCTGAATGACAAGAAAGTAATAGCCACTCAGAAACCTGGGGAGAAGGGTATTCCAGGCGGAGGTGACAGCCAGTGCAAGGGTCCTGAGGTAAGACCCTGCCTGGCATGTAGGAGGAACCACAGAGAGGCCCCTGTGGCTGGGGTGGAGTGAGAGAGCGGGGACAGGCAGGGCCTCGTGGGAGTGGGGAGGCCTTGGGCTTTGACGGGAGGAAGGTGGGAGCCCTGGAGGGTGGTGGGCAGAGAAGGGGGTACCCGACTCGGGTGCTCACTGACGCCCTCTGGTGGCTGCTGCCAGGAGGACAGACATGGGAGACAAGGGCAGGAGCTCTGGAACTGGGGGATGAGGGCAGAGGCTGTACAGAGGTGAGAAACGGGTGGAGCGGCGCTCACTTCGGGGCTGTCCCCGCATCCTGCCACGTGACCCTGAAGCCTCCGCCGCTGGCTGACTTTCGCTCAGCCTGAGCCCCAGCCTGTTCCCTGCAGCGGGTCAGTGGTGGTCTCCCAACATTCATGATTGGCCCCCAAGCCCTTTCTTCAGTGGAAAGCATTCCCGGCTCCCACTACCGCCTGGAGGCGGCCAGGCCCTGCCTATCCTTGGGGTGGGCTCCAGGGAACCCAGTTTGAGAACCACTGGTGTCCCCACTCTCCCTTTTGTCATATCTAAAGCGAGCACTGACCACGAGGTCTGAGTGATGGTTGATAAAGGGCTTCCTGCAGTGGGTGCCTTGATGGTGGCAGTGGGTGTTGTGTGGAACAAGGATTCTGGGGGCATTTGCCACGGCGGGCAGCGGCCTGGGGCCCCTGAGGCCACCCTGGACCTCTGCAGCAGGGCCGAGACAAGATGGAGCGGCTGGCTGGGCCTTGCTGAGCGGCCATCAATTATTGATACGCTTTGTATGGGGCATGAAGAATTCATGGGGTGGGGGCAGGTGGCCTGTGGACCAGTGGCATGCTAGAGCCGCTCGTCCCAGCTCGCGGGAGCCAGTGGCTGTATTTCCAGGAATTTCCCCATCTGGCTTAAATACAGCCATTATTTAAAATATATATGAATGTATAGTTAGATAATAATGTACCCAGAGAGTGGATTCATGGTTTCCAGGGGCTGCAGGGGGGGTTGGGGAATGAGATGGGGAAGGCGTTTCTTTTTGGGGTGGTGAGAATTTCTGGAATTAGATGGTTGGTGATGGTCACACAGCTCTGTGACTATATGAAAAACAGTGAACCGTACTCTTTAAAAGGACGAATTTTATGGTATGGGAATTATATTTCCACAGAAGTTGTGAAAAAGCAAAGGTCACAAATAGTCAAAAATCATAACGTGCTAATTATTTTACTACATTTTACTATAATCTGTATCCTTGAGGTTATTTTCATCTACTGTATCTGTTGGGTAGAAACTGTGAGCACATCTTCCCAACTCTTGTTCCCAACTTAACGTCGAGTTAGAAGCTTGAAATGGGCCCTGGTGGGAGAATTTATACCAGGGAAATTGGCAAATACTGCAAATCAGGGCTTGAGTTCTTGTTCTGTTGATTGTCTTGAAAATCAGGGGTTAGCGAATTTTTGTCTTTGCAAGCCATACAGTCTGTCTCGTCTATTCAACGCTTCCCTTACAGTGTGAAACCCGCCACAGATGATGTATAGATAAAGAGGCACGGCTGTGAGCCAATAAAACTTCATTTACAAAAACAGGCAGTGGGCCATAGTTTGCCAACTCCCGGGAGGACTTACGGAAGTGGTGAAGAAAACTTCAATAATGAAAATTAAACTTAAAAATGTGACTCCTCGCAGGTGTCTCCTTGTGAATAGCCCAAAAGCGCTGAGGAAGTTTTCTCCCACTTGCAAAAACCACACTCTGATTTGGCGAAGGCCACGCTCACGTGACTGATGACTGAATAAATGCAGTTCTAAGTCTCCTTGTTTCACGTTAGTCTTATCTGTTAATACAAAGGAAAACATCAAAGCAGTCCCTGTCAGAACTGCACTCATTTGCAAATCACATCTGTAGGTTGGCTACTGAGAAACATTTGACAAAACGCACTGAGAACATTTTGTGAGACTCAATTGGATATATTTACAGTAAAGGATACTGTATAGCTTACTATGTGTGTAAATTGTGTGACGCACGTCCTTTGTGTCAGGAGCATTTATGATAAACATACGTATGTACATACATGTGTGGGTTTGGTTTTTGCTGGAAAGCTGGTTGTTAAGAATTTCCCGGCGCATGTGAAGTAGGATACAGCATTCACAGAAAATCTGAGGGGCACAGAGGACCCTGGGAGGTGAGATTCCCCGTCCCGGGGAGTCCCTGTCACCCCCCACGCCCAGTGTCTAGAACCTGGAATGTGTGGGTTGAGGGGCCACCCCAGCATGACCACGGCCCGGGAATGTGTGGGTGGGTTGCCGTGTGCTCAGCCCAGGTTGGCTGGGGGAGCATAAGTCATAAATCAGTAAGTGGAGTCAGTTAACTGTCAAAAATAAAGGGGGGGTTTGAAAAGACAGGGAGTGAATTATTTACGATGCCAGGGGAAGCCCCTCTGTGCAGGGGGAACCTGTATATTGAGCACATGCCCTCCCCCCGCTCCCCGCTGTGGGGCAGAGGGCACAGCACAGGCAAAGGCCCCGAGGCCACCATGTTGCAGGGACAGCTATGAGAGCAGTGAGGCTGGAGCTGAGGGAGGGGGACACAGGAGGAAGGGTGGGCATGGATGTCATGGAGAGAGGTTGGCCCCGGCTCCTGAGCTGCGGAACTTGGGAAGGGAAGGGATGGGAAGGCGCGTGCGCTCCACCCTCAGGGGAGACTTACACTGGTCTCGCCTCCTGCCCTTTGCCGCCACCCAGAAGGTGTGCGTTGTGTCTAGAGAGACCCTGAAGTTCAAGATCAGTGTCTGTGGCCAGTTTGCAGGGCATTTGGGAGCTCGAGTGTCCAAAATGGGGCAGGGACAACATTTGGAGTCCAGAAAACCAAGTGCAATTGGCAGATGGCGAAGTCCAAGGGGCCGACGGCGGTCTGGAATTCTGGGGAGGCTCGTGGGGGCAGGGCAGGAGTCGGTACCTCCAAGGACTCTGCACCTGGGCACCCATGCCACAGACGGGGGGGCTGCTCCCAGGGGTGGGGCTTGTCTGGAGCCACAGTGGGGAGACCTCGGGGCTGGGGGAGGGCCTGGACGCTGGACGGGCCTTTGGCCTCCTCGCTGTTCCTCTTACAAGGCAGGCACCGTCCTGCCCCAGAGCCCTGGCACCAGCCTCGTTCGTTCCGCCCGACCTTGTCCCTCCAGCCCCAGCTGGAGGAGAGGCCTTCCTGAGCATCGCAGCCGAGGTCACCTGCCGTCCCTGGCTGTCACCGCCCCCTCTTCCTTGTCTTCCCCTCTCTCCCTGAAAGGATGCTCTTTGTTCCTGCGTTCGCTGGTTGTGAGCTTTGCCACCACCTATTCATTTTATTTTCAAGCTGCAGGTAGACAGTGGCATCTGGGACTCCGTTTCAGGAAAATGGGGCACCCGGGTTATTGTGTCGTAACTGGATGGCGTACGTCTGAGGGTTAGGACCCCCCTCCCCCCGGAGGCAGGGTCTCTTGGTTCTTCCTGTGTCCCCAGCGCCTGGGACACAGTTGGGGTGCCGTCTATGCTCACTGAGCGACTGAAGGGATGTTCCAGCCAAGCCTGAAGCTTTAGTGAGGTTTTCTGGCCGGGAGGCAGAGCCAGGTGTTCCTGCCCCGGGAGGGCTGATATGGCAGCCTGGCCGCCTCCTGGCTCGCAGGCCCTCTCACCTGGGGAGTCCAGCAAGCAGGAAGGAGGGCTGGGGTTATTTTGATCCGCTCCCCGGGGGCGCAGTCATCCCCTGGCAGGACAGTGGGTCGAGGCGGCACCCGGCTGGGCTCGCCCAGGTGTGGGCAGGTCTGGGGCGGCCCCAGGGGTCGAGGTGGAGGTTAGGAGGGGAGACGGCAGCCGCCCCCATCCCTGGCCGCTCTTCCTACTGCGCTTGGGAGGAGGTACAGCTGGGGCCCCAGTTCCTTCCTGAAGCTGGTAAACAGGCCCAGCTGCCCTCCTGAGCCAACACTCCCAATCTCAGGACTTGTGATGGGAAGGCCAAGGCCCAGAGATGGGCAGAGCCCTGCTCAGGGTCACACAGTGACCGAGATAGGCCGACAGACCTGGGCTCTAGGGCCCTCGGGTGCCAGAGCCTCATCCCTGAGCTCAGGGAAAGGCCTTTTCCTCCCTGAGTCTCAGTTTGTCCATCTGTAAACTGGACAGACTGGGATTGCCCGCAAGTCTCTGCCCCAGGACAGAGCTAGCTCCGATATGCACCATTTTATAGATGGGGAAGCTGAGGCATGAGGTGGTCATGTTGCTTAAGCAGCTGGAGCTGGGAGCAGGCCCTGAGCACTGGGGCTGCATTCGTCATGGGCCAGCTCCCTGCCCACCAGGACTCAGAGCAGGCACCTCCCGGCATCGGGTCTGAGAAGGGAAGGCGGAGGAGTCAGGCGTGCAGAGGCGCTGGGGGCAGGCAGTCACCGTGTTGCTCTGTGGCCTCGGAGAAGTGGCCCAGCCTCGCTTGAGTCTATAATTTCTTTTGCAAAACCAGCAACCAGCCCAAACCCTACCAATACCTGGCGGAAACGACAAAATGGGCCAGGCAGCTGCCTCAGGGCCTGGCACGTGGTGCCGGGTCCCCAGCACCTGCTCCAGCCCAGGCCTGTGTAGACCCCGGTCCCGAACTGGTGCTGGGGGCGGTGAAGGCTGTCCAGTAATGGCCACTCCCACCCTGACCTCTGAGGGCAGGCGAGAGGGCAGCCGAGGGCTGGGACTTCTCTCGGGGCGTGAGCTCGCACAAAGACGGGCTTTGTGGGGACTCCTGGGGGTGAGTGGGCGCCCACGTGGCATTCCTGGTGCGGCAGCCTGGGGCTGGGGTGGGGCTGAATCTCCCCGAGGGCTGGGGCGGGTCTCAGGCACTCCTCCTTCACCCAGCAGATGTTTCTGGCGTCTCCGAGCAGCGGATGAGTCAGGGGTGAGGCAAAGCAGTGCCGAGGCAGAGCCAGGTGTGCCACGCAGTGGTGGGGGCGCTGGATGGCCCACCACGTGGAGGAGTGCCTCGCCATCAGCCTGGGGGTTCAGGGATGGCTTCCTGGAGGAGGTGGCATCTAGGCTGAGGGGAAGAGGCAGGAACGTAGGGCCCAGGGCTTTGGCGGATGTATAGGAGTGTATGAGGAAAGATGCAGGGACCTGAATGAGATGTGGGGCCACGGGGAGCTGCCAGCTGTTCTCAGAGGGGAGGGGCAGTACCCGGATGTGCAGGAAGCGTCCTGGTGCCGCAGGAAGGAGGTGGTAGGAGCGGGGGCTGCGCCGCCTGGCGAGACTGCCGTGGCAGGAAGGATGACAGATGACAGATGTGAGGGGCAGAAGGAGGGCCCTGCAGTCGGCGACCTGGCCCCTGGTCCCCCAAGCTGGCCTGCCATTCTCCTTGGCCGTCTCCCCAGCCCTCTCCTGGGCCGCAGCTTTCACAGGTTAATGTTTCTGTATAGAAGGGCTCGTGGGAGTGGTGCATTTCCAGAAACCCCACAGACGGCCCGTGAGCCCACAGCCCGGGCCACGGCCCCTCCCACTCTGGGCCCGAGGCCGCAGGGATGTGCATTGTGAACTCATGGGGACAGTAAGCGTGGTGAGTAACTGGGCTCCTCCACTCAGAGCAGCCTGGGGCTGGGACCCCATTTAGATGAACAGCAGGATGGGGTGGGGAATGGGGAGCTGGCCTTAGGGGTCATGGAATCCTCTGTGATGACGAACCTTGAGCCCCTTCTCAACCCACAGCAAAGATATGGTGAGTCTGGGGGGCTGGTGCCCACAGGTAATGGCTTCAGAGGGTCCTGCCCACATTTTACCCTTACACATTATAATTTTTTTGACTTAACACCCTCTTATCTTTTAAGAAATAAATTCCCTACACCCTTTTTTTGTTGTTGTTAAGAAACAAATTCCTTTGGGTTGTCACTGTTCCATGGTTTTCCTGTTTAAGTACCTTTTCCTGCTTCTAGCTACTCGGAACTTCGCTCCTCTAGGCCTGGGAGTGTGCAGATCTTTCGGCCTGGGATGCATCCACCCCTGTTTTCTCACCTGTCCCTTCCTCCAGGAGGCCTTCCAGGACCCCCTTGATCTACTGGGGTGCCCATGCCACGGGGCTGGTAGCTTCCCTGATGGTGGCACTCGCCACCCATTCCTGACCTGCCCCGTGGCCTGCCGGTCCTCTGTTGTGCACGGCGCGCTGGTACGCTGTTGGCACTTCCTAATAGTCTGCGATACGGTCACACTGGTCCCCATATGGCTCCCTGGAGGTACGCCCTTGGCATGCACCCATTTCACAGATTGGGAAGACAACGGCAGCAAACAAAGGTGGCCCACCGACAAGCCCCGCCCCGCCACCCGGGGCCAGGGGCACTGACGATGGGTCTGTCTCTCCTCCCGGCAGGGCGATGGACACCTTCAGCACCAAGAGCCTGGCCCTGCAGGCCCAGAAGAAGCTCCTAAGCAAGATGGCGTCCAAGGCGATGGTGGCCGTGTTCGTCGACGACACGAGCAGCGAGGTGCTGGACGAGCTGTACCGCGCCACCAAGGAGTTCACTCGCAGCCGCAAAGAGGCCCAGAAGGTGGTCAAGAACCTGGTCAAGGTGGCCATGAAGCTGGGCGTCCTGCTCCGTGGCGGCCAGCTGGGCAGCGAGGAGCTGGCGCTGCTGCAGCGCTTCCGCCAGAAGGCGCGCCGCCTGGCCATGACGGCCGTCAGCTTCCACCAGGTGGACTTCACCTTCGACCGGCGCGTGCTGGCGGCCGCCCTGCACGAGTGCCGGGACCTGCTGCACCAGGCCGTGGGTCCTCACCTGACCGCCAAGTCCCACGGCCGCATCAACCACGTCTTCGGCCACTTTGCGGACTGCGACTTCCTGGCCGCGCTCTACGGCCCCGCCGAGCCCTACCGCTCGCACCTGCGCAGGATCTGCGAGGGGCTCACCCGGATGCTGGACGAGGACAGCATATGACCCCCGCCTGCGGCTTCCTGCGGGGGGCAGAGGAGGGTGACCGCGCCGCTCCCATCCAGCTCTGGCCAAGCTTCCGGACAGGTGGCCCACCCCCTTTCAGATGCTAAACTGTCTGAAGAAGCAGTTTTCAGGACCTGTGCTGCCTCTCCTCCAGCCCATCTTGATGGGGAGAGGAATTCAGTGTGGAGACCACACAGCCTGCTCAGGGTGACATGTCTGCAAAAGCCAGCATTTCCCACTTAATAATGTTGCTGGGGCTTTTCGTTCCTTCAGACAGGGTCATGGTGAACCAGAAAAGGGTGCACTGCATACCCCAAGTTCCTCTGTGACAGTCCTTCCCTCTGGGCCTCCAAATGTGACCTCATTTGGAATAGGGTCATTGCAGGTGTGATTAGTTAAGATGAGGTCACACTGGAGTTGGGTGGCTCCTAACCCAATATGCCTGGTGTCCTTATAAAAAGGGGACATTTGGACACAGAGACAGAGAAAAAGGCCATGTGGTGGTGGAGAGGTGTGTCTACAAGCCGAGGGACACCCAGGATTGCCAGCCACCCCCAGACACGGGCAAGGCCTGCCACAGGTGTCCGAAGGAACCAGCCAGGCCGCCACCTTGATCTTAGACTTCTGGCTGCCAGAACTGGGCAGGGACATGTTTCTGTTGTCTCAGCTGCCGGGGGAGCCACGGAGAGGGCTGGGTGGGCGCTGTCGGCGAGGCTGCCTCTGGCTGGAACTGGAGTCCTGAGTCACTTGTGGGAGGGGACAGAGCATGCCCCCAGCTCAGGGCTCATGGGTAAAGCCATCTGAGATGCAGCCACATTAATGGGTCATTCAGGAGAGGGGAAAACAATGTCCCGTGACTGTCTGCAGAACTGCTTCTGTTGAGGGCCAAAGTTGTAAATGGGGCCTGCAGGTCTTTTTAGGCAGGAAGATGGGTTTGGTTGGCCCCCTCCAACGTTTGACACATTTGGAATTAGCTGCCAACATTTAAAAACAAGGAGCCAGCACATCCTGATCTAGATTTGGAGTTTCTGAAACTCACCTGAGCCTGGGCCGCCCCCTGGTGAAGCTGCACCGAGGTTGCCCCCGCTTGGCTTTGCCACAGTCTCCACCACTCCCTTCTGTCTCTCCCTGGCTGAAAGGAGATAACGACCTCGCGTGCAGGACAGCTTTTCTGGGCCTTGGTTCCTGCTTCCCTGAAAAAAGCCAACTGACAGCCAGCCCCATTCTTCCAAGACAAACTCCTGTCTTATCTTCCGTCAAGAAACACATCTTCATATTGAAGCGCACACGTGCATTTTGAGCACCCCCGGAAGCCCCAGATGAAAGCCTTTGCCCTGGGCTCTGCTGCCTGAATGTGTCAGTGTGTATAACGCTTTGTACTTGTGTCCTGCTGGGCTGTCCGGCCTGTCTGGACTCTTTCCATAAATTTGAGGTTTAATTTAAAAAACCAAAGAGCGCTGTATAACTATTTAAATAAAAGCGCACACCTTCCATTCGCATTATGTGGAACTGATGATTGAATTTCTCCGCGCCGGCGGACAGTTCTCGCGCCCTCCTGGGGTGTTTGCCTTTTCAGTCAGGGCTGCGTGTAAACGTCACACGCCCCGGACCCTCCCTGACAGGTCTGATTTCCGCTCCACCGGTCGCAGGGGTGACAACCCTAGCAGAACGGCCGGGCTTGGCTTCTGACGCCCAGCAGGGGCTCCGGCCAGCTCTCCCTTGTGACCGAGATCCTGGGGCCGGGTGACTTTGTTTCCGAGCTTCCCTGAAAGCTCCGTAAAGACGCCCTCACATGACCCCGGGGGCAGAGATGTGCCCAAAGTTGCCCTGCTCCGTCTCGGCATGTCACCCTCACGGGCTGGGCAGCCTAGTTGAGGCTCAGGGCTGCCCGCAGAAGGATCCCAGCCCCAAGCTGGGGTCTGGCCCGCAGGCCCCCCAGCGACCCAGGGGCAGCACTCCCTCCAAGTCTCCAACGGCCTTGTTCGTGCAGGAGGCCCTGGGCCTGAGGCTCGCTTGCTTTTCAGTCCCTTGAACCTCAAAGTTTGGAGCCAGGAAGGCTCCCGAACCTGGGAGGGGACTGCATGGTCCTGGCAGGTCCGTGCTCAGCAGACCTCGAGGCCCACCCTGCTTGGCTGAGCGGCCCTCCCTGGGGCCACGTGGGTCCCAGAATCCCCCAGGCAGCACCGACATGCGCCGTGAGAACGATGGCGGGCTGCTCTCTCCCCTGAGGGTCTTCGGGGCCCGAGGAAGCCCTCCCCTATTCGTCCCCATACCTAACTGTGCACCCACTCTGACACCAGTACCGAGTGCGGACAGGGCGCCAGGCAGGCCCAGACACCCTCCGCCCACTTCTCCTCTGGCAGGTGGGCTCACAGCAGCACCCAGGTCCTCAGCCGGCAGCAGGGCCAGGCATGGGAAAGGTACAGGGACCCCTGCGTCGGTCCCATCCGGACCCGATTCACAGCCCAGCCGGCTGATGCCAAGAGAGCTATGCAGTTTCCTTCCTCGTTGGCTCCCGAGAAGACAGGGTCAGAGGGCAGGCTGAAGGTCAAGCTGGACATCAGACTCCCCGGCCCCCACTGCTGGGAGACCAAGGCCCTCCTGAACGGTAGGGAAGCTGGGGATTTATTTATGTTGCTTGTGGGTACCTGTTCTAAGTCGCCATGCCACAGTCCGGCCTCAAAAAACTAAGGAAAGCCGACCACCTGGGTGCATTAGAGCAGGTCTGCCGGGGGCGCTGTTCCTCTGCCAGGGCCGCCTGTGTGACCCGCAGGTGTGGCCAGCTTTGTCCCACGGAATCAGGGCCAGCCAGCGCCTGGCTCTCAGAAGCAGGTTCGTAGCCGGACACCTTGGCACCCGGTGCTTTTGAACCTGCAGAAAAGTTGTGCCCAGGGACTCCAGGTGTTTTGGGGGATGAAGCTCACCCGCCTCAGGGAAGGGAAGTGGGGGTGGCCAGGCCCTGCTGCTGTCCCGGGCCCCCAGCTCTGCACCCTGCCAGGCAGACACGGGCGCCAGTCGCCAAGTCTGTGTGATTGGTTTTCAATCGTCTTATTTATTTAAATATAAAAGAACATCTCGCTTCTTCCCAGTTAGTCTGAAAGGAGGTCCCCTGGGGAGGTCAGAAAACAGCTGGCTTGGGGGGCAGAGAGCAGTGGGGTGGCTTCAGAAACCCCCCCGCTGGAAGCCCCCACTCTGCGCCCTGATGCGCCTTCTGGTAAGATGGACGAGCAGTGGGTCCTAGCACTGTGTTCAGGAGAACATGGCAGAGAACGGGGGCAGAGGAGGTCGCGCCGGGAGAGGAGCCCAGCATGTCGTCGGCCTCCTGGCCCTCCTACTCTGCCCTGGGTTTCAGCTGCTCTGCAGACCCCTCGGGGCGGGGCAACACCAGCCCATTCAGAAAACCAACAGTCCCCCCCTAGAAAAGCAGCCCTCTCAGGGTCTGGCTCCTTCAGTCGACATGAGGAAAAGCCAGCCCTGCTGGGGCTCCGGGTCACAGCTCACTGTGGGACGCCTTGGCCACGATCACCAACTTGGACAGCTCAGCCTTGAAGGCCCCAGGCCTGTGGGACACTGCAAGAGAAGGAACGGCAGGGGGGGCTCGCGCCACTGCACAGACGCTCCAGGTCCTGGCCAGCGTGGGGCCCACGGGGAGGGAGCAGTTTCAGAAGTTGGCTCCACATGGAAAGGCCCCTGGCACTAAAAGTCTTACAGGTGAGGGACAGAGAAGGGTGGAGAGGTTGCCCTATTCTGAGGGCAGCAGGAGGCCACAGGCAATTCCCAGGTGGGAAGAGCTGTGGTCATTTTTGCCATGTGGCGAGTGGCTGGGGTCGGGGCTCAGACTGCAGCATTCCGCTCTCAGTGGCAATACTGTCTGATGCCTGTATGGCACTTTCCCAGCAGCACCCGGGAACCTGGCCTGTGCCCACCATCCCATTTGCTCAGTCCTGCCCTGACTCTCTGTTCACCCTCCCCTGGGACTGCGTGTCCATGAGCTAAGGGTGATTTTTATATTTTTAAATGGCTCTCACATAAACCAAAAGAAAAATGGTATTCTGCATTTTGGTTAAGTGATGTGAGACTCACACTTCCTTTGCTATGAAATAAAGGTTTATTAGAATGTAGCCACACCTGTTCACTGACATGTGGTTTACGGCTGCCTTTGCCCTAGGGGGGCAGGTTAGGTAGTTCTGACATGGGCCTTCTGCCCTGAAAAGTGAAAGTATTTCCCACCTGGGCTTTGCAGAAGCAGTTTGTGGATGCCTGGGCTCCAGCCTGGAGGAGCCGAACGGCAGTCTCCTTCGCCGCGGGGCCCCCGCCCGCCTTCTCACGGGGGTGTCACCACCGCTCCCCCACCTCCTCTGCTCGGGCACCTGAGTTCTGGCTCACATCCTCCTTTACGTACCTGCTGTTTTTGTTACTTCAAATTCCTCGTTTTTCAGGGGAACATCGCTCTCTCTTTCAAAGGCAGCTTTAGACTGAAAGAGAACAAGTGGGAACTTTTATCACCAGGAAAAAACACATTTTTACTAAAGAGGTGTGGGATGCTTTTCTGAGCACATGCAAGAGAATCCTGCAGAAGCAATGGGTGAATCCCCTTGGGGCTGCCGGCTGCTTAAAACTTCACGCCTCTGCTGCAGACGCTAGGAGGAAGCTTATGCACTCAATTTTTTTTCTCTAGTTAATAATTTATGGAAATGCTACCAGCATGGCCGTCCCTTAAATGTGATTTTTAAAAATCAGGACTGTGTCTCAAATCGGTTAAAATAGTAGAATTTTAAGGTAAGAAGGGACCCCACAGAGCAATTCGTTCAGTGGTGTGGGGGTGTCTGATGCATCCAGTCGGAGCCGCATCCCCCCACTGTGCAAGCAAACATCCACTGGTGCGAAGGTATCTTGTCGACGTGATCAAGTCCGTCGCGAGCTGACTGTAAGTGAGGGAGGTTATCCCCCATGACCTGGGTGGGAAGGGCCTTCAGAGCAGGGCCGAGGCTGCCCTGAAGAAGACATCCTGCCCAGGGACAGCAGTGTCGACGGGGCCGAGAGTGCCGGCCCTTCCTGCCGGCCTGGCCGATACCCCAGGGCAGACACCAGGTCCTGGCGATAAATCTCTCAAAGCCCACCTCCTGCTGCTCCTCATAAAGAGGTTTTCTGGGCCGATAAAGAAGTAGTTTTCAAGCCGTTTCTGCCCCCACCACAGAAGCGAGGGCCTGGGAAGAGGCTCTGCAGGGCAGCAGGCCTCTAGCGGGGCCCACGGGGGTCCGGAGCGCGCAGAGGGGCTGGCTGGGCTGTGAACCCAGGCCACGGGAGCCAAGGGAAGTGCCCTTGCCGGCCCACTGAGCCACACGGCCTGCGCCTCTCCTGCCCGCGCCGTCCCTGCTGCGTTGGGGGCTGAGCACGCAGGACCATGAGAGGGGGCCCCCCTGCCCTCCAGCTTCCTGGTGGTTTTGGGGGTACCGGGTGGCCGCTTCCTGCTTCTCCTGACAGGTCTCCAGGAGTCCGTTGGGTCCCCCTCTGGGTACCACAGTTCCCTGTCCCTTGTGCCTGCAGGCCTGGGGTCTGCCTGGTGTCCCTTGTCCTGCCCAGTTACGAAATTCCCTCTGAGGACTTGGCATCCGTCTCCCCACTTTGCCTGCCTCCCTGCTGCCTCTGGTGGTCTGGGAGGCACAGTCCCCAGCAGGGCGCCCCGCCAGCCTCCCCACATGCTCCGCCGGTACTCACGTAGGCCATGCCGTACTCGATCTCAGCGCCCTGCACCTCCGCCTTGAACTGCGTGAAGTACAGGTAGGACTTGCCCTGGGGTCTGAGAGAGAGGCCGGGCGAAGGGGGTCAGCCGGGGGCAGGGGCCCCCCGCTCCCCGGGATGGAAACAGCTTCACAGCACCGCTCAGCAGGTGTAGGACGGAGCCCCTTCAAATCATCCCCTTTCCTTTTTGCTGGAATGTTCTTCCAGCTGAGACACTGACGAGCCTCTTTCACCTTCTGGGCACCAGCTGCTCTAGGACGGGGACCCTCGTGTTCATTCACTGAATGATTTTTTAATCAAGTGCTAATGATAATATTATTATTAAATATTAAATTTGTTGCATTAAAATATATTGCATTGCAATGGGGGCCGGGAGGGTGAGAAGCAGAGGAGCTAACTAGGAAGGAGAGGGGTGCAGGCCGTGGGCTCCCTGCCTCTGCCACGCTGCTCTCTGGGACCACTGGGAGCTGGTGGGCGTGCGGACAGGGCCTCCTTTCATCAGGGCTGGTGAAAACCTGATGTGGACGCTGGGCCCCGGCCCCTGGAGCCTCTGCCTGGTGCCAGCAGGGGCTGGTCCACAGGACAGGTGAGAATCTCCCCCAACACTGCTTAGTAAGCACCTGCTGTTTGTAAAGCAGCGAACAGAAGGCAGGGATGGTGCTAATAAGCATGACCGAAATGCAGAGGGTCCCTTGATGAAGGTCGCTGTCACTGCCCTGGGACGGGCTCTCCTCTGTGGATCTGTCCCCCTGCACTGGCCCCAGTCCCGAGGGCGGGGCCACAGCCTGGCCGCCTGCCCACCCCCGAAGTGCCTGCACTGTGCCAGGCACACAGTGAATGCTGGAGGCATGGGTTCTGCTTGGGCTGAGCCCCGGGGGGCAGGGACACGCTCTGACACGGCTCCTTCACCTCCACCCCACTGGAAGTCTGAGCACCCCCTGCCTGTGTCCCTGGGCTCCAGGCAGCAGGATTAGGAGGAGACGGACAAGGCGTTAGCCCAACGGCGGGGAGCTTAGGCCCTTGGATAATGACCACGACCGAGGGGTGGGTTGGGGAGCACTTGGGAGCCCGCCAGCCCCTCACCCGGGTGCTGGCACCCCTTCCCCGGGACCCCGTGGCCAGGACCCTCAGCTCACCTCCAGATGGTGCAGGTGAAGTGCTGGTTGTCTTCACTAGTCCCCAGGCTCATCTGCCACTTCTAGGGAGAGAAGACAGACGCGGGTCACTGGGACATGAAGCCCCGCGTCAGGTCTGCTGCAGTCCTCCGAAGTGAGCAGGCCTTTCCCGGGCCTCCCGACCGGAGCTCAGCCCTGAGGTCCCCCCCACTCCGACTCTGCTCAGGGGCAGGGGAGTGACTGTGTGACACCAGGTGGTGGCCGCGTGTCATTACGCTTGTGTCCAGACCCACAGAATGTACAGCCCCGAGACTGACCCCTCACGTCAACCATGCACCTGGGGTGATGGTGACCTGTCAGGGGAGGTTCACAAGGCGACTCACGTCCCACCCTGGTGTGGAATGTGCTAAGGGGGCGGGGGGTTAGCAACACCTTCTGCTCCGTTTTGCTGTGAACCTAAAACTGCTTTAAAAAAAATAAAAAATGACTGATGTTTTAATTTAATATAGACCTTATATTTAATATTAGATTAGCTAATATGAATTAAATTTTTTAAATTTAATACTAATTAAAAAAAATTTTTTAAATACCAAAAAAGAAAAGGAGGGAGGCTGGATCTCCCCTCTTGCTCGCAGAGGCCCCAAGAAGTCCCGGGAGGACACACGGCTGTCAGCAGTCGTGGTCCCTGCAGGACTGGGCGGGAACTGGACCGGTGGGAGGCCCGGAAAGCTCTCGATGGGTTTTTCTGTTTGAACGGCGTGATTGTGTTGGCTTTCTTGAAAAATGTTTAAAAGCTCAAAGTTTTAAACGGTTCCAAAACACACCGCTACCAGTTTATTCTGATTTTCATGGCCTCTGCAAACCTGGCCATTCTGGGCTGTCGAAGGCATTTTGATGTTTTGCCGGTAAAAATGAGCATTTATAGCCCTCTCCCAATGGTAATGATGGCCTCCGATCACTGGGATTCCCGGCTTAATGTCAGAGCTTTTTCATTCATACAAACAAGCCCGTGTTCATGTTAATTCTAAGAGGGGTAAATGGTCACTTAGAAGCCTTTTGCCTGTGGCGTGAATGTGGGAACGAATCATTCCGTATCACAGAGAGACAGCCACAGGCCACACCTGCCGACTTAACAGATTTTTTTTTCTACTTACTAACACCTATCCTGTGGCTCGGGGGGTCTCTGAGCACCTGGAAAAGTTTTATGCTATGAAATATATCTGGGGAGGTTTTCCTTAGAAAAGACTCTTGAAAGTGAGGCAAGTGTTTTTTTTTCTAATGATGAACCATATTTAAAACTGAGAGTTTCTTAGCCAATAGGGTCAACATCCCTGGGAGTGGCCTGGTGGCTGCAGGGCGGGTGGGCCACAAGGTGTCGTCGCAAAGCTCGGGTCGGACACTCACACGAGTGTGTTCTGGGGCAGCCTGTTCACCCAGAACCTCTGTGACCTTCTCTGTATGGCCAGGGGACCGAGGAATGTAAGGGGCTGGGCAGAATAGGTGACGTGTAAACGGCAGCTGCTATTACTTTTTATGGAGATATAAATAACAGATGGTGACTCGTACCATGTGTTCAGCGTACGACTCTATACAGCTGGGTGTCCACCAGCCAATCACTTCTATCTCCCCAGTTTCCACCTCTCCCCACCTGTTCCCTTTGGAGTCCACCCCTTCCTGCAAATTCCTGATAACCACTGATCTGAACTTGGTCCCCATATTGTGTCCGTGCAAAAATGCCATCAGAGTGGAATCAGTGTGCAGTCTGTGAGTCTGTTTTCACTTAGCGCATTGGAGAGCCACTCATGTTGCTGCATGTATCAACGGTGCGTTTGCTTTTTAACGGCTTCACTGAGAAAGTTTACCTACTATACAATCTACCCTTTTAAAGTGCACAACTCAGTGTTTTCTAGTATATTCAGAGCTGTGCAACCATTGCTACGTTAACATAATTACAGAACATTCCATCACCCCAAAAAGAAGCCCCGTCCCCATGAGCAGTCACTCCCCAATATGACACTCACAACTCCACCATCTGTGGATTTCCCTGTTGTGGACATTTCACAGAGATGGAGTCACAACCTGTGGGGCCTTCTGTGTCTGCGGTCTCTCACTGAGCACCGTGCGTTCAGGGGCCACCCTTGCGGTCGTGCGTGTCAGGCCTTCATTCCTTTCCATGGCTGAGTGACACCCCGGTGTGTGGACAGCCCACGCTGTGTGTATCCACTCATCAGTGGATGTCCATCTGGGTTGCTTCCACTTGTTGGCCACTGTCAATCATGCTGCTGTGGACATGTGTGGACAAGTTCCTGTGTGGACATAACTTTTCGCTTTACTGGGCAGACACCTGGAGTGGAAGCGTGGGGTGCATGGTGAGCGTATGTTCAACTTTGTAAGAAATGGCCGGTTTCCCCAAGTGGCTGTGCACTCTGCATTCCTGCCAATGGCGGATGAGCGTGCCAGCTGCTCAGCCCCCTGGCTGGCCCAGAGAGATTATGAATGACCCTGTGCCAGCCATCACGTGACACCAGCTGGCCTCTCAGGTGATCCTCCGGAGAAACACCCCACTGTCAGAGAAACAAGAGCTCCCGCTCTCCCTCCGAGGCCCTGGGCTGTGGGCTGTAGGGCGGCGCACTGGGCCCTCCTGGGAGCCCAGACTAGGACCAGCTTCTTCTCTGCTGACGGTGCCTCTGCAGAAGCCACCTGGGCCTCCCAGACTTCCGTTCCAGCTGCATCCCTGCGAGTATCTCCAACCGTCCCTGCACATTGGCTGAGAATCCAGCTTGTGAGGTGGAAACAGGCAAGCAGCCAAAGAGCCCATGGGCTGTGGGCGCCAGTCACGGTGAGCAGCAACGGAGCCCACCGCCACCCTCCCGTGGCACCACTGGCACAGCAGGCAGCCACCTGTGGTCTCTGGCTGTCACAGTCCTAGACGGGCACTGCTGGACTGCGCCCAATGCATCTGCTCTCCTCGCGGGTGATTTCCTGCAGGACGGCAGGAAGAATCAAGCCTGCTGCTGGTTTTACGGTTTGCGGCCCAACGGCTGCTCCGGGAGGAGGCCCCGGCCTGGGGTCGCACCCGCCAGGTGGGAGTGAACTCGGCTCCCGCCCCAGCTCTGCAGAGGACTGTGCGCCTCAAAGGCTTTAGTCAGGCAGGTGCGCCTGCTTTTGTCCAAGGTGCTGGTGGCCCTGGGCACTCCCTGGCGCAGAGTGGCTGCCAGGGGCATGTGCTTGGGGACTCGGGCACTTCCCAGCGGGGAGCTTGGGGCTGTGCGTCCTCATGTGTGAAGTGGGGGTGACCACAGGATCATCTCCCCTCCTGGGGGTGTGGCTTAGCCCAGGGAAGGGCACCTAAGAAACGCCATGGCAGTGACGCTGTTAGGATTTTATCCACCAACACATCAATCACCTACACAACCGAAGCGGCCTCGAGAGGGCTGGCACGGGCAAGGGGGTGCATTGGGAACAGTTCCAGAGCTCTTGGGGCACTGGGCTGGACAGTGGGCTTTGGCTCACTCTCAGGAAGGATGCCCCACCACATGGCAGCCCGCAAGGGAGTGGACTGTTTGGAGAAGCACTGAGGCCTGGAGGTGTTGAAGGAAGGGGCAGATGCTTGCAGGACACCCACCATGCTGGCAGCAAGGGGAAGGGCCCACAAAGCCCAGCAGAGCTGCAAACCCCTGGCACCCCTGGGAGGGGTGTCACCAGTCATTTTGTTAAAGTACTGTCGTTGGGAATCATTTACTCTATTTACAAACTGGACATACCTAAAACAATAAAGGTGGATTTCATGTTACTCTTACCCAGTGGTTCTCACCTGGGGATAATTCTGTTTCCCAGGGGACACTGGGCGATGTGCGATGTTTTGGGGTGTGACACTGGACGTGCTCCTGGCATCGAGGGACTCGGGGCCAGGGGGGCTACTCAGCCCCCTGCAGTGCCCAGGGCGGCCCCCAGAGAGTGAGCCGGGCCTGGTGGCAGCAGTGTTAGGGAGAGACCGGCTCTGGCCCATTTCAGGGCGCTGTCCTGAGAGGGAGAGCAGACAGGGCTCAGAACCAGCATGTGGAGCGTGTCCGGCACGCACACGGCAAATGCTGTAGGGGTTCCCAGGCGGCCTCTGCTCTGACACTACGCTGTGATGGGACACAGCGCCAGACTGTTCTGGAATGGGGGCAGTGCTTCCTATGAAGTCTGGGTGTTGGGGAGAAAAGCACAATTAGGGATACAGAAGATGTTTTCGCTGATTTCTGTAGCTGCGATTGATTTTTCCTCTTCAGTTCCCTTCTGTTCTTGCTAAGGAAGTCCGGATGCAAGGAAAACACTCTCCTTGAACACTTGCCGCTCTCCCTCCAGACAAAACCAGGTGGCGGCATCTAGCCGCAATTTAATAACGGTATTTCATTCTCAGAGTACTTATCTGTCATGGTGTACTACTGGCTGCTTTAGTGCTCTATTGCTGTGTGCGTTCATGTCCCAGGGCTGCCGTAACAAATCACCACAGATTTGGTAGCTTACGACAATTGGGATTTAATGCTCTCCCAGGCCTGGAGGTCAGAAGTCCAAATCCAGGTGTCAGCAGGGCTGAGCTCTCTCTGATGGCTCTGGGAGAATCCTGCCTGCCTCTCCAGCTTCTGGTGGCCCCAGGAGTTCTCTGGTGTGCGGCCGCTGCCTCATTACTGCCTCCATCTTCACACTGCCTTTTCCAATGTGTGTCTTCTCTTCTATCAAACTTCCCCAAGGGTCTCTTATAAGGGTACTTGTCACTGGGTCTAGGGCCCACCTGGCTAATCCACGGTGACCCCTTCATCTCAAAGTCCTGAACTTAGTCACATCTACAAAGATTCTATTTCGAAATAAAGTCACATTCAGTTTCTGGGAATCGAGATGTGAACATATCTTTTTTGGGGGCCCCATTCAGCCTACTACTTACTGTGCATGATAAATCACCACAAATTTAACAGCTGAAAAGCAATGCCCATGTATTAGCTAACAGTTCTGTAGGTCAGCAGTCTGGGCATGGCGTGGCTGGGTCCTCTGCTCTGTTTTGAAAGTGAAACTCAATGTTATCAGCTAGACTGTGTTCCCATCTGGAGCTCAGGGTCCTCTTCCTCACATGCTTGTGGCAGAATTCAGTTCCTTGCAGCTGCCAGATTAAAGCACTCATTTTCCTGCCACCAGCCTGGGGCTGCACTCAGGCCCCTACGGGCCACCTGCACACCTCACCACGTGGTCCCCTCAAAGCCAGCAATATCGCACCACATCCTTTTCATGCTTCAAAATCTTACCTCCTCTTTTGCCACCAGCTGGAGAAAACAGCCAGCAAGGAACCGGGAGCCTCAGTGTTAGGCGGCAAGAAACTGAATTCTCCATCAACTCGAATAAGCCGGGAAGAGGACTCTGCCCCAGAACTTGCAGATGAAAGCCCAGCCCAGCTGACACCTTGCGTTTGGCTTTATGAAGCCTCCAGCTGAGCTGACCATGACTTTGAACCTCCAGAACTGAGAGATGATAAATGGGCGTTTTAAGCTGCTAAGTTTGTGAACATATGTTACATCTCACAGACAACGAATTCAACACCTTCAACAGAGGCTCACATTGCTCCCCCTCTGGAACTATGAGTGGAATCTGTCATCACCCTTTAACTTGAGCACTCCCTTTTATTGGTTAAGCAAGAATAGTTCAAGGAGCACAAGTTAATGCACACATGACCCATCTCCTCTGTAGGACAGTGGGTACCATCATAGTAAACCATGTAGAATTTTCAACAACTCACCTCATTGGTCCCTCCCTGAGAAGCATAGGTGAACACACAAGTATATCTGTCCTAGAGAATGGAAGAAAAAGGTTTGTTAGGAGGTAATCCTTAGTGCTTAAAGTACAGGCTCTCAAGATGTGCTTCTGAGATCCAGATCAAGAGCTTGCTTTTGGGGCATCTATCCTAAAGGGAAGGAAGCAGAGCCAGATATTTCTAGCCATGTCCCTGGAGGCCAGCCCCACAAGGCCTCCAGTGTCTTCGGAAAAGGACTCCCTGGACTACCTCTCTCCTTGTGAGTGAGCTCCTGGGTCAGGACAAACAACCCACGTGGCTTTCAGGGGAATGAAGCACAGGAAGGGGGAAGTCACATACCCTCTAGCCCCCACCCAAGTAGGAACATGGACGCTGGCAGCAGGACACCTGGGGGCCCAGCTCTGCTCTGCTATGTGCCTTGGAAAAGTGTAAACTTTCCTGAGCCTGTTCTCCTCATCTGTAAAAGGGGCCTAACGTAGAATGCGTTTGACACAATAAGTGGCTGTAAGGCAGTGCAACAAACAGAGACGGTTGCTGTTACTGTTACAGAGAAGGAAAAGGAAGCCATCTCCAGCAAGCTGAGGGTGGGGGGGGTACAGAATTGGTCTAGACTTAGGCCAGCTGCCTCCAAGTCAGGAGGGCCTGGTCCCACATCTCCGTGAAAAAGATGGGGGGCCTTGGGAGATGGAAGGAAAGAGCAGCACCTGTCCACTTCCTCCCTCGTCAGAGCTGCAGTGGGACTGACCTGCGGGGGCTGGAGGCGAAATACCCCTCGTCCTCCAGCGCCCCTGTCCCCACCTCTGGGCCCACTACACCCTCCAACGGCGGGGGATTCGCCTGGGTCTGGGTCCAGGGCTGCTTCAGTACTCCGGGCATGTGAGGAGTCAGGGACTGAGGCTACTGACCAGACCCCTCAAAGTCACCAGAGCTCTGGAGGGCTAGGCTCCTATCCTGCAAGCTCACTCCTGCGTCACTGACGACCCCGCGCCTAGAGTCTCGATCCCGGACGGTCCGCGCCCGCTCCTCAGGCCCCGCCCCGACGGCCCGCGACCCCGCAAGCCCCGCCCCGACGGTCCAGCACCCAAGCCCCGCCCCCAATCGAGCCGCACCCTGGCCCCGCCCCAACGCCCCGCCCACGGAGGTCCGCGCCCTCTCTGTAGGCCCCGCCTCCGTAGACAGAGTCGTTCAATCCCCCGGAGCTGCATCGGAACATACCCCTGGGCCCGCGTTCTGGGAGAACGAGTGCACGACACCGCCGGGTCGCACGTCAAATGCCACCGTCATGGGCTCGGACACCGCTTCCGCAGGACTCAACGCTACGGCAGTCAGGAGCAACGCGGCCCACAAGCTCGCGCTGCCACCGCCGTCCCTCCTTTCCCTGGGCGCCGCCATCTTGGGACCGGGTCCGCGAGGCAGGGTCGGCGGACGGGACGCGGCAAGGGACACGTGGAGCGTCCGCCGGAGGCCACGTCGGCCTCGGCGCGGCCACGTGACCCGGCGCGCCCCGCCCTTTCCCCGGGGCCGCCGTGCGGGGGCGGGGCGGGGGGCGGGGCCAGCTGCCGGTTCTCCCGCGACTCCTGGCCTTGAGGCCGATCCTACCGCTCTTCCAATTGGTAAATGTAGTAGGAAAATAAAAGGTCACCACTGAGGTCCAAATTAATAAATCTAGAAATGAGAGAAATGGAAGGTGACCGTTGGTCCAATTCCACGTGATTGTTGCCAGGATCCGTGGATGATTCTAAAAATTGGTGGGGGACAGTATGGCGAGAAACAGGATATTTGCATAGCCTCAAAGTATTTTCCCCCAAGATACTAGTTACGGAGAAAAACAGTAGTGTCACAGTAGGGACACCATGGGCTGCCCAGTGGTCAACGTTAACGTCCCCGACAATGATGACTCAAAAAGCACTGGAGCCCCGGGGGATGATGCCCTGAGACGGGCCTCCAGCGGCATCTCTGGAATTCCTGCCCAACATGCGGGACTCCATCTAGTAAGCAAACGTCAGGCCGGGTCCCACGCCGAGGGACATTGCACAAGATAACCCAGCAGATCCCTTTAAAAATGTCATGAAAGAAAAAGGTTGAGGAGCCATTACAGAAGAGCCGAAGACACCAGAACGGCATGTGGCATTCAGGATTGGATCCTTATTCTGGTTGGGGCCCTTAGGACAAAAATACCACAGACTGGGAGCCTTAAAATAGCACCTTTATTTCTCACATTTCTGAGGCCTGGAAGTTCAGGATTGAGGCAGGCTTCTTTGGTGTCTGCTGGGGGCCCGCCCCCTGGTCTTCCTGCTGGGTCCTTACAGGGTAGAAGAGGTAATGGAACTCCCTGTTTTCTTCCCATTCACTGAGGGCCCCACCCTCAGCACCTAATCCCTTCCCAAAGGCCCCACCTCTCTCGGTACCGTCACACTTGGGAGTAAAAATTCAACATGAATTTTGGTCTATAAGCAATCTCGTCAATCCATAAAAACCCTGGTCCAGAGAAAACTACCTTAGAGGGAGAAATGGCGAAATTCAAACAAGGTCTCTGTATCAGATAATAGGACTGTCTTGACATTGAATTTCTTGGCTTCAATAACCTGGCTCATACCATAGCTACAGAAGATGTTAACTTTAGGGGCGGCTGTATGAGGGGATTAGAGAATTCCATACTATTCCTGCAGTTTTTCTGTAAGTCTAAAATTATCTCAAAGTTAAAAACTAAAAAGGAAATAATCCCAACCTCAGGGGACTGTCAGGACTGAGGGGAATACAGGTGAAGTTTGTACAAGAACGGACGCTTGGTACTTAGCTATTGCCAGCATCAGATGCCAATTAAGAAATCTCAGGTTTTCAGTTACAGAAGAAATTGTTTTGGTTACAAATTGCTTTATTACAACTTCAAGAAAACACTAAAGGCCTAGAGTGTCCAGAATAAAGCTTGTTTTCCTAAGCCTGCCTTGAAAGCACAGAATCCAGAGACACGTCCCAGGTAACCCTTACATACTGGGCTCTATATTTTTACCGTTGGAGGAATTCAAATCATTCTCAGATACAGAGGATGAAGTTCAGTATCAGGGAGGTCAGGGGATCCAATGGCTGCAGAGGCTGATTGCTCTGCAGAAAACCCTAACTCCGGGATCGATGCCTTTCTGCTGGGGCAGCCTGTCTTTTAAATTGGGATATCTGCTTGTGTCAAGACATTTTTTCCTCTTTCCAACTGCCTGCTCTGCATCCATTAGAATATAGCTCCCCAAACTGGCTGAGAGCAGTCCCGTCTCCTCGGTGTTTTACACAGCATGGTTCCACTCCTGTCTCCCATTACCTCGCTGCGTGTGTGACCTTCAGCCCGTCAGTATGGAGGATTCAATTAGTGGCCGAGTGCTACTGCTAACAAGATGTTTCAATTGTGAACTCTATAAATCTCCTACTGAAAAGGGGTAGGTTTGTGGGGGAGTGTGTGTGTTTTCTTTTCGGAAAGATTGAGCCCCCAAAGCTTTTTTTTTTTTTTTTCCTTTTTGGAAAAAAAAACCGTACTGGAGAGATTAAAAGGAAAAAAAAAAAAACCGCATCACTCCAAAGATTCTGCTTTTTAATCATGACATGAAATCTACCTACCTGGAAGTCCTAACGGAAATGATTTGATGACACAAATATCATGAACTTCTCTGTATGGTCAGGACACCACAAATGGGGTAGGTATGGCTATAAAGGGAGTGAGTGCGTGGAGATCCTTTGTGGTAAATAAATAGCTCTGTATTTTGATTGTGGTGGTGGTTACAGGGATCTATACAGGTGATAAAGCAAAATAGAACTACACAAACACACGAGCACGTGTAAAAGCTGATAAAATCTGAATCAGTTTAGAGTCTAGTTAACTGCATTGCAATCGTCAGTTTCCTGGTTTTGACAGTGTACTATGGTTAGGTAAGATGTAAGCGGGATGAAGGCTCTGTGCTATTTTTGCAACTTCCTATGGGTCTATAGTTTTGTTTTTTTTTTAAGTACCATAAACGTGTTTGAAAGGCAAACGAAACACCGGAAAATATCTGCACCAGATAATGCACGGTTTTCTGTCCGTCATGAGTGGGTTCTGGCAATTAGGGAAGAGGTGAGCACTTCCAACAGGAAGGAAATCAAGCATAGGCACAGGGAACCTGAAACAGAATCGGGGACCCCCCCTGCCAGCTGATGGACACCCACCTCAAACCCATGGTGGTGAAAACAAACAGCCCATGTGTCGACCTGGAAGAAGCGAATGCTTCTCAATCTGCCACCTCAGAGATTGAGACCATCTGCCAGCAGACATCTGTCCTTTTATAACTGCCCATCATCTGTCCCCGCTTCCCATTGACACCCCACTTCTCCTTCTAGGCCTCACCGTTGTGGCAGGAATGTGACTGAGTAAAGTTTTGCCAATGGTTGATGTCTCATGACAATCTTGAGTTCTAACTGAGTGAAGCAGGGGTAGAAGGTTCTGATGACAAATTCCTGCTCTCACATGATTGTGGTTTTCCAGCGGCCAAGCCTCTTGGGGCAACCCTAACGCCCCTTTTCCCACCAGTTTCTGTCTTGTGACTAGTTCCTCCTTCTACTTTATTTCATAGTTGGTTATGTGAAAGACATCTTGTTCCCAATACTGACTGTAAACATTCATTGGTTGAAGTTCATACCCATAAACATTGAGATCAGCAACAGTTTGATTTGCCAGAGATAATGACAGTGGGCTGATTTCCTTCATATATAAAGAGTGTCTTCAAATCAATGAGGCCAACAGATCAAAAAAAGAGGGGCCAAATGATTACTAGTAAACAACTGTCTTAAACATGAAACTATTCCCACATAAAAGAAACGTGAGTTCAAGTTACAGTGATTTACCATGTTTCACCCCTAAGATTGGCAGATAAAAATGTTTGATAATGACCCAGGAATTCCACTCCTAGGAATTTACCCAAAGAAAACAACTTCTCAGATTCAAAAAGACATATGCACCCCTATGTTTATCGCAGCACTATTTACAATAGCCAAGATATGGAGGCAACCTAAGTGTCCATCAGTAGATGAATGCATAAAGAAGATGTGGTACATATACACAATGGAATACTATTCAGCCATGAGAAAGAAACAAATCCTACAATTTGCAACATGGATGGAGCTGGACGATATTATGCTCAGTGAAATAAGTCAGACAGAGAAAGACAAATACCAAATGATTTCCCTTATTTGTGGAGTATAACAATGAAGCAAAACTGAAGGAACAAAATAGCAGCAGAGTCACAGACTCCAAGAAGGGACTAGTGGTTACCAAAGGGGAGGGGTGTGGGAGGGCGGGTGGGGAGGGAGGGAGAAGGGGATTGTGGGGTATCATGATTGGTGTGCATGGTGTGTGTGGCGTCACGAGAAAGACAGTGTAGCTCGAGAAGACAAATAGGGACTCTGTGGCATCTCACTACACTGATGGACAGTGACTGCAATGCAGTATGGGGAAGGATTCTATAATAAGGGTGAATGTAATAACATTGTTTTTCTTGTGGAGACTTCATAATTATGGAGTATGTATCAATGATACCTGAATAAAAAAATGTTTGATAATATGTAGACTGGGAAGGAATGGGGAAACAGGCACAATTCTTCCCTTTTGGCAATGTGTATGCGGCAATATTCTTCAAAATCAAAAATAAATATTTTTGATAATTCTAGTTTACCCTATAAACTCAAACGTATGCCCAAAACACGTACAAGGCTATTTGTTGCAGTATCATTTATACCAGGAGTGGACCAATTACAGCCTGTGGGCCCAATCTGGCCAGCTGCCTGGTTTTGTAAATAAAGTTTTATTGGCACACTGTCATGCCCACTCAGATACATTATCATCTGTGGCTGCTTTTGAACTGCCAGAGCAGAGTTGAGTAGTTGCAACTGTCTGGCCTGAGAAGCCCAAAATATTTATTCTCTGGTCCTTCACAGAGATTGTCTGCTGACCCCTGATTTATACAGAAAAAACGCAGAATAATCTATGATATCCCTTAATAGATGCTTGGCAAAATAAATTATGGCACATTCAGAGAACGGAATAGAATCCAAGTATTAAAAATACAGACTGGGGAGGGGTTACCTCTCCAGAGCGAGGGTGCCTTTGTCACATATATATATTTTGTACTCGTCTGTTTTGATTTTTAAGCCATGAAAAATTAAAGTGGAGCTTCCCAAAGGATGGTGAGGGTAGTTGCGCAGGACGAAGGGATACTGCTGTTAGAAATTCAGGTACCATGCGTGCTGTCTGCCCGGCCACAGTCGCCAGTCTCCCTAGGGCTCTGGGCTTGGGGGACGAACATGAACAGGGGTGTGGCCTGCCCAACATCGTCTGCATTTCCTGATTCCCGAACCGCAACATGAAGCCGCCTGACAAGCACAGGTGCAAAAGGAAGTAGGGGTGGCTGGGCGGAGCATCCGGCCAGAAGGATGTGGGCCTCGGGAAAGCCTGGGGGCGGGGCATCTTCCAGCCACCGCAGGGCACCCCTCCCACTTCTGTGCCAGGGCAGCCGAGGTTCAGGGCCAGGACCACACTGTCCCCTCCTGGGCCCGCCTCCCTCCCCCCAACTCCAGGGAGCCCCCAGCACCAGCCCAACGAACCTCAGGCAGGTGGCAACGCTTCCATCTGGAATCGTTTAATAAGTCTACTTATACACGCATAATTATAAAAGAATAAGAATCGACAAAAATATTTTCTTTCCATAATATGTAGAGGTGGTTCGTTTCTGGTGGGTTTTTTGTTTTTGTTTTTTTGCCCGCCCCTGGCAGAGCTCTAGGCAGGGAGGAGGGAAAGGCAGGCAGGCTAAGGGTAACCCTGAGGCGGGGAGGGTTCCACGCTCAGCCTGACCCGGGAACCCTGGAGGGGGCTCCAGGTCTGCGGGGCCGGCTGGGCTGGGGACGGGGGCGGCGCTGACCCGCAGAGGCGGCCTGCTGGGGAAGCGGGGCTCACTGGGTGCTGCCTGGGATGCACCCTACGGCCAGGCGGCGGACCCGATTCTAGATTCAGGCACCCCTCGCTTTGCATCTTTTAAAGAATTGTGAAAAACAACCCCCCCCCCCAAACAAAATGCAGATATGAAGCGGGCGGGTAAGGGAGGGGAAGCAAAGCATACTTCTGCCGGCTGGAGATTCAAGGCCAACGTGGGGGCCCCGGGCCACAGGCCGGCTCCTCCGAGTCGCTGCTGGTCTCTACTGCCCAGCGTGCAGGCCTCCTGCTCCCGCACCTCGCGGGGAGGGGGCGGCTTCAGGAAGTGCCCATGGCTGCCAGCCTCACCTTTTGTCCTGGCAACCAGGGAGCAGCAGACAAAAAAACCCCCAGGAGCATTAAAAAAATGATAAGAAAGCGTCAGGGGCAAAGGCGTGGGCTTCTGGGGCGGGCTGTCCAGCGCGGGCGCTGGGAGGAGGTGCCGCACAGGGGCCTGCAGGCCACTCCTGCCCGGTCCCTGTGGCGGCGAAGCCACTTGTGCTCTGAATGTGCAGGCCCCGGGCCCCGGGGCTCAGAGGTGCTCTTGGAGAAAGTGCAGCAGGGTGACCTCATAGTGCTCGCCGGACTCTGGGCAGCGAATGCTGTGTCTCTCGTTGGGGTAGATCTGGGTGGACAGAGAAGGCAGGGCTGGTGGCACCGGGGTCCCCCCTGCACTCTGAAGCCCCTCCACCTTTCTGGCTCAGAGCGTCTCCCCTCGCACTGGGGAACTGGCTGACCTGTGTTGATTCCCTGTAGGGCCTCAACCTGACATCTAACTCTGGTTAAATGACAACCTCCCTCACTGCGGCTGTCACAAGAGCACTTGAAAAGCTTAGGCATCTGCTGCTTTGTCCCCAAACCTGGGAGGTACAATGAACCCATCTCAGCAGAGGGGGCGGGGCTTCACATTTCAAGGATGCTTCCGGGCTCTTCACCCCAGCTGTTTCCATTTTAGCAAGGGCCATATTGGGACTATATGTGCCAAGGCACCCAGGATGGCCACACCCCAGGCTCTGCTAATTTTCTTGGTCCTCTCACCCGGAAATGAGAGGGGGATCATTTCTAGAGAGGGGCAGCCACACATTGGTTGGAAGAGTCCAGTTCCTCAGACTGATGTCCTGGCCCTTGGCTGGATGGCGACACGGCATAGGTCTTGCTTCTGGCCATGAGGCGAGGGCTCCTGCACCCTGACAGTGCTCAGATGGGCTTGTGGGACAGGTGTGAAGCCTGCTCCAGACTCTTCCGAAGGACCCAGCCCCAGGCTCACCCACGGGCCCGATCCTCACTCCCTGCCAGTGGGATGGGTTTCTGAACTAAACTGTTCCTTCCTCTCCAGCCCACAGCTACTGCCAGGCCTATTGCCTTGAGAATGCAACCACCTGTTCAGAGGTTTCCCCTCCTCCACCCTTGCCTCCATTAACCCATCCCTGGATGAATCAAAAGTCTGATCACACTGTTGCAGCATGGGATCCACTCCTTCCCTACCGACTTGCCAGCACTACCTGGGAAAGACCCTGCTGCCCCAACCCCTTCATGCCACACTGAGTCCTGGCTGTCTGGTTACTTCCTCCTCCTGGGCTCTGAGGGCAGGGGGAGGCTCTGTCTGGCTCTAGCCAGGGCCTGGTATGCAACAGCAAATGTGATATGTGAACAAAGAGGACCTGGGACCCCCAGCCTCTCAGGTCTCCTGAAACAAAAGGTGGGGCGGACTCCACCTCCCTTGAACACGCCCACACCCACCTGTGTGCTACCTGTTCACCTGTTCTTCCTGAGTGGCCCTCAAGGCCTTGTTAAGAGGCAGAGGTTATCAAGCTCAGTTCACAGATGAGGAGTGAGGCCTGAGGTTAGTGGACCTGCCACCTACAGCCACCCATGGCCACACGGGGAGGGCACAGCTACCCCCGGCCAACAGGCAGCTCCCCACTCCACAGGGCACTGTGCCTCCCTCCTGCCCTGACTGCTGAGGCGTGCCAGCCGCAGACCCCGCGGCCTGTCTCTCCTGCCCCACCACCCTCACCGGCACTCCCCACTGAACAGAGCACACGGAGGCATCTGGGAGGCAGTGGTATGTGATGAAATCCATCCCTCTCATCTTCAGATCACCTCCTGAACCCACCAGGACTCCAGTGCCCCACTGCCAACCCGTTTGCTGGAAGGTCAGCTGACTGGCCCCAGTCTGTGGGGCAGTCAGGGGATTCGGGTCACACAGCAAGCGGTGCCCACAGGCCCAGACACCTCTCCTTCACCCTTAGACTAAAACCCAGCTGAGGCTCCGCCCCTTGCCTAAGACCCCGCCCCTAATTAGGGTCTCGCCCATCAGGTTGCCCCGGTCCCACCTCATCTCCCAGACTCCAGCCACTCTGCTCTCCTGTATCAGAGTTACCCCCTCCTGCATGTTCCCCGTGTCCGGTGTCTGCCACAGGGTCCCTCCTGTCCTGATTCTATGGCACCCTTAAATGTCACCTCCACAAAGAATTCTCTGACCTCTCTCCTTAAGGTAACACCCCATTAGATGCTTTCAGCGTCTTGTATGGTGCCTTTGAGGCAAGTTTCTTGGTTTAAAATAAAATGTGTGTGTGAGATATAATTTCAGTGACACTGACCTCCCTCTGCTGGGGCGGGTCTGGCCCTTTCCCCTGGTGTTCCCAGCACTGAGGGCAGCGCGGATCCAGGGGGACTGATATAGCCTTGCTGAATACAGGATGGGTGGCAGCTGGGGCACAGGGAGTCCAGGTGGGGGTGCAGGAGGGCAGTGGTGGGTGAGCCACAGAGGGCCCAGGGAGGCTTGGCCTCGGTGGCAAGCCTGGCGGCAGGTGACACTGCCACACCCTGCTGCTGCCCGCCCTGCCGGCTCCTGGGGAGAGGCCCAAAGCACCCAGGAGCCACCCACCTGGAGGTGGTAAGGTTTTCCCGCTCGGATCAGTTGGGAGACGAGGAAGTTTGTGTGGAAAAAGTGCACGTTCTCATCCAGGAAGCCATGCAGGATGAGCAGGCGGTTGGGCCTGGAAAACAAGGTCGGGGTGAGGGTCTGAGGCGGGACCCTCCTCTGCTGCCCCAAGGGGTCAGCCAGGGCTTGCCCCCCGCCCCCACCCGCCCCAGGGACAGCAGAAGCAGCGGATCAGCGCCGGAGGCTGATGGAAGCAAAAGGGGAGCATGCCTGGCGGGTCCGGAAGACCCCTCGCCTCCTCCCAGGCAAGGGGCAGAGAGGGGTGTGTGTGCAGTTGGGCCCGGAACGCCCTGAGCTACAGGGAAGCTTCTGGAGCAGCGCCGCCCCGGCACTCAGGGATGAGAGAATGTTCTAGCCCTGCCCTTGCCCAGTGCGGTTCCGCCACTACCACCACCATCACACGTGACTCCTGAGCTCTTGAAATGTGGCCAGTGTGGGTGATGAACCATATTTTTAAAAAATTTTGTTCTCTAAAAACAAAATCCAGGTGAAATTCACATAACCTAAAACGAACTCCTTTTTAAATGAACAATTTAGGGGCAGTTGGTGCATTCAGTGTTTTGCAACCATCACCCTATCTGCTTCCAGAACATTTCCATCAGTCCAAAGCAAACCCTATGTCTGCTGGCAATCACTCCCCTTCCCCTGGCAACCACCCGTCTGTGTCTACCTCGATGGATTTATTATTCTGGTGAGTGTGATACAGACTTAAATTTCAGCGGCCGAGAGTGGATGTGGGCTGAGTATCAGACGGCACAGGACCAGACCAGGGGGTTCAGAGCTCGGCTGCATGCTGGCATCCCTGGGGAGCCAGGCCAACTCCAGACCCAAGAGAGCAGCCTCGCTGGGAGGGGCCCGGGTGGGGTCAGCCTGCGACATGAACCCAGCACCAGAAGCAGGGCCTATGGTGGGCGCCACACCAGACAGCGGCAACACTCTTTTCTTTTAATCAGAGAAAGAAGCAAATGCCAAAAGGGTGACAGGGGATATCGGAGCTGGCCCTAAAGGCCCTGAGGGTACAACCGTATGGACCTTTGTCCTGACCCACACTGTCAAATCCTACAGACAGGCTGCTCAGGGTCGACTGATGGCCCCATGGCAGGGCCAGGGGCCTCCTCCCTTGACAGCACCCGCGGTGTGTGAGGAGCAGTGAGCAGGGAGGTGCAGAAGGCCCAGGAGAGAGCCGGAAGCCGCAGGGAGAGCGTGGGGGGCGTCCCAGACAGAGAGATGGCAGGGCCCGGAGGGGTGGCGGGAGACCCAGGGGGGCCTTGGCGACTCGGAAGGCCAGGGCAGGGGGACCTTACTCGTTGGGCAGCTTCTCCACATGCAGAGCCGCAGACCCCGCTTCGTAGCCAAGCTGGTTGTTCTCTGGGACGTCCATGTAGCGCTCTGTGTACCCTGTGTCATAGGCCATCCAGACTGTGACTGGGGCACCCGCGATGGCCACCTGAAGGCCACGGTGGACACAGTGGAGACAGAGAGAGGAAGAGAGAGACACACACGGGTCAGGGCCCAGGGCGCACACTCGGCTACTTGTCCCAGGTCCCCCGAGGATGTGAGGAGCAGGCATGCACACGGGGGCTGGCAGGGGAGGGGCCCTCAGACCGTGCGTCCCCGGGACTGTGCACTGTCGAGGGAGGGCAGGTGAGCCGAACGAGCGCGTTCAGGCCGGGATCGGCCCCTCCCTGGTCCCACTGCCTTCCGGCCTCCTCCTCCTCATCGCCGCCCCGCGGTGCCCTGACAGTGCCGCCGGCCTGGGGGCCCCTCCCCCGACGCTCTCCACACCATGCCCCACCTCTGCCCATCCGAGGCCGGGGTCCCGGGCTCAGCCTCCCACAGAGAGCTGCTGGCGGGGTTTTGTGCAGCCGGAGGATGCCATCCTGGGGTCAGCAGTGGCGGGCAATGAGGAGGGGGGCTCGGCCTCGTGGGGCTGCTGCGGGGAGAAACAGCCACGTGGCAGGGCCCCTGCCGAGATGCCTCCCCAGGGGGCGGGCTCCGAGGGGCACGGGCGGACGCCAGCAGACAGGAGGGAGGGGTGCAGGTGGGACCCACCTTGAACACTTGAGGCTTGTGGATCAGCCCCATGAGCGAGAGGAAGCCTCCGTAGGACCACCCGTGGATGGCAACTCGGCTCAGGTCGATGAAGCCATACTTCTCGGCCACGAACTGCAAGCCCTCCACCTGGTCCTCGATCTCCACCTGGCCCTGAGGGATGAGGCCGGGCACCTCTCAGTGGCCGTCCTCCAGGCGCGCACCCTGCTGTCCCACCCGTCCCTGGTGGGAGCCTTCTCCTTCTCAGATCAAAGCCAGCTCTCTGGAAGCTACTCCTCCCTCCAGGTCCCATTCAGACCTGCTCTCTAGAGGATGGGTGCTCAGCCAGGCCCACCCCGGGCCCTGCCCTGCCCCCCCTGGCTCTGAGAAACTCAGGTCCTGTCTCTGGACCCTCACTTTTCCCATCCCTCAAGTGAGGATGTTAACAAGAACAGGATCCACTTTAGAGTGGGTGTAAGGATGAAACGAGACAGTGTCCTGCCGTCAGAAGCCTGGCACGTGCTAAGGCTTAAAGGAACAGCCAGTGTCACCACCACCACCACCACCATCACCGCCACCACCTCCATCACCACCACCATCACCACCACCATCACCTCCATCACCACCACCTCCATCTCCACCACCACCACCATTACCACCATCACCTCCATCACCACCACCACCTCCATCACCACCTCCACCACCATCACTGCACCATTTTCCCAGCCACCAGTCCTTGTGGCCCAGCTGTTGGGACTTCCTGCTGACCAGGCCTTACAGATATATCTGGGTGCATCTGGGTCTCAGCACCAGGTGGGATGTTTGTATACCTGTCTCCCCCTGAGGTGCAGCTCAGAGCTGAGCAGCAAAGTGGACACTCCCCGTGTTCCAAAAGGCTACCCCACTTGTGCCTGGCCCGGGGCCACCCCAAACCCCAGGTCTCCCTTCACCGCACAGGAAAGGACCAGAGAAACTGGGAAGAGATGTTACCATTTGGTTTTTTAGGGCCCCTTCGAACTGAAGCCCCCGCTGACAGGAGCCCCTGCCATCAATCACGACCACAGCGTAGCCCAGGGACGCCAACGTGTTGAGCCGCAAATACTTGATTCCTTTGAAGGAGTTATTTACCAGCTGCACCTGTAGGGGATGGTGAGAAGAGAACACGGTGATTTGGGTGTGGTGCGAAATCCAGCATGAGAGGCTGGGCGGGGTGAGCTAGAAAGGCTGATGCCAGGCGACAGGGCAGGGCACTCAGAGCCTACTTAGGGTGCCTGTGCTTTATTGGAAGGCTGCGGATGGCCCCGTAAGGGTTCTGGATGTGGAGGTGTGAAAGGTCAGGTGGGGGCCCAACTAGGCTCCCTTCTCAGCCGGGGCCTTGGCTCCAGGCCCTTCCTGGAGTGACTCCCTGATTTCTGCAGCCACGTTCTGCCTCTTTTCCACCTGTCAGTTATCCCTAAAAAGCACTCAGAAGCCACTGGGGGCGAAGGCAGGTTGGTGGTGGGCAGCCACGGTCTCTGAGTAACTTCACTTACACCAGTTCCTTGCTTTGGCACTACTGGTCTTTGGGGCCTCATCTTTCTCTGTAGGGGGCAGTGCCAGGCACTGTTGGGGCACTGACAGCATCCCTGGTACACACACTGGACGCTGGGAGCATCCCCCACCCCAGTTATGACAACTACAAATGTCCCCAGATATGGCTGAGGGTTCCCTGGGGGACAGAACACCCCCAGGCGAGAACTGCTCTCTTGGACAGACCCACCCGCCAATCGGCCTGCTTGGCCCTGTCCAGTCCCCTTCTCACAGTGCTGGGCCCAGGGGTGAAAGTGCACCACTGCGGGACAGGTGACCCAGGAGTGCACACGGGGGCGAGAGGAACTTCCCAGAGGGAGAAGGGAGTGTCGGCTGGTGAAAGGGGGGGTAGGCCACACGGGAGGGCGGGGTGTGCAGAGGCCCACCAGCAGGAGCGGGGGCTCCCAAGGAGCCTGGGTGCTCGGCGGGGAGGGGTGGCCACTGGGAGATGGCCAGGGGGCTCTCTTGCACTGACTCTTCTCCTGACCTGGCTGGTGCCCAAGGACTGGCACGGAGGGAAGGCTGTGGGGAGCAGGGCTGGTACCCACCTGGGGGCCTCCATACACAAAGAGGACAGTGGGGTGCTTTTTCCCAGGTTGCACGGCATGAGGCTTGTAGATCATGCCGTAGAGCCGCACATCTGACCGCGTATGGAAGTGGAAGATTTCCGGGGGCACATAATCCGGAGGGCAGCCTGCAGAGACAGGGTGGTGTGGCTGCTTGGGCCACAGTGCACTATGGCTCCGCTCCGAGTAGGGCCCACGCCCGGCCCGGCCGATACCCACACCCTACCGCCTGGTCCCGACCCACAGAGGGTGGACTGAAGGCACCCTGTCTTCTGTGCTCCCCATGGTTTAAATCAGAATCCAGGGGCTGGATGTGACTCTGGAGCCTGTGGGCACGGGTGGTCTGTCCAGAACTGTGTCCAGCGGGCCCCTGACACTGGCTGGATCTCCTCTATGGAAGTGACAGGGCGTCTGGGTTGTGATTAACAGCCAATTTGATGGTCTGCTTCTGATTTTCATGGTCACCTTTATTTGTGCTGATCAGCACTGGCTTTCTAATCGTGACGGTGGAGCAAAGTCTTTCTTTAAGACAGGTTTATTTATAGGTAAATAGGGTCAGACGATTTAGAAGGAAAGCAAGGGAACAGTAATGTAGGTTGGGGGCCGGCAAATGCTTTCAGTAAAGGGCCGGAGAGTATTTTCAGCTTTACGGGCCAAAGAGACATTGGTGATCTGTTTCATAACCACATGGCTCAGCTGTGTGGTCCTAATGTGCCCACACCCAGCATACAGATGAAGTCTACAAGCACGGCAAGACGGGAGTTTGGGGCGATGGCACCCTCGCCACCTGCCCACAGCCCTGGGCGGAGTGTCAGGACAACTGAGCTCCCATGGCGGCTTCCCCTTGCGGTGCCTGGCAGGACCCACTGTCCCCACAGTTTCCTCACCTGGAAAGCCAGGACCAGAGTTCCTGCTCTGTCCTGTCCCCATGTGGTGACACGGGGAGAGTCATAGACTGAGCTATCGGGCGGAGGAAACCTTTCGTCTACTTAGATTCCAGAGAGGATGACGATATAACAAGGTGCTTTCTAGCCCATAAGACACCTGACAAATGCAAGCGATTCTTATTTCCTAGAATGTCCTGGAAATCTAGCGCGTGGCAGATCTGGGGTTGGGAAAGGGCGTCTACTGTAGTGAGTGACTCCCGTGTGCTGGGCACTGTGTGAGCATCTGGCTTTCTTCCTACGCACCGCCATGGCACCATGTCATAGATGAAGAATTGCAGGAAAACAGTGGTCTACAGTTCTGCAGCCAGAATTGGAACGTCGGGCTACCAGAGCAGAGTCCTGGCCACCCTCCAGGGTCCTGGGCAAACTGACCAGCTGCCTCCTGTTCCCCGAGGCCCCATTCATGACCAACCCCAGCTCCTTCTGCAAAGGCTTCGAAATATCTGCCCTGCGCAGGCGCCCTTGGACAGTTGCCCCACACAGGGACCCTGTGTCTGGCGGACTCGGCTCCTGAACTGAGTCTCTGCTCTGGGGTGTGCAGCCCTTAACTGCACTGTAGAAATCAGGCCGTCCCAGCTGGCAGGGCACACAGGACAGTGGGGACCAGTGGTCACGTTCAAGGACGAGCTCTCGGGGTGTGTGGCCTTGCACCCGCCGGGATGGCCCCTCTCACTGGTGTTACTTAACACTTCATTTTACCATCAGGCAAACTGAGGCTCCCAGCAGGAAGGGACTGGGCCAGGATCCCAGAGGATGTGGGGCTACTCACCGGCTGCCTCCATCATGCTGGCCCAGAAGTGGGGCTGCTTGTGCAGAGGGTCGTCGTCGGGGCCACTCAGCTTGTAGACGTGCACGCAGGGTGGCGTGCCCACGCTGCTGTAGTGGCTGATGAACATGTCGAAGTTCTGTGGGTGGGACGGGGCTGAGCGATGCCGCGGCGCCTCCCTGCCCACCCTCATCCCCCACTCGCTGCCTTTACACTGTCGGCTCACTGTCTGAACTCCAGGCCTCGTCCACCCACGTGACGTGAGTGCTGTTCCCATCACCCCCTTTTTGCAGATAAGCAAACCAAGGCTGGGGGCGACCTGCTCTGGCCAGGGACCCCCAGGTGGTAACTGACAGGCCTGGTCAGAACAGATCCTTCCGATGCCAGAGCCCGCTCATCTTGCTGGTTCTACAGCCAGCAGGTTGCTACCAAATGCTTGCCCTGGACTGGGAGTGGCCCTGTGCATGGCCACTGCCTGACATTCTAGAACGTTCTGAGAGGCTGAGGGTAGGTGTGAGGATGGTGCCATCGGGCGCACAGGGAAGTGCCCACCTGGCTCATGGAGCAGCTGTGGGAGAAGCCGGGGGTGGTAAGGCGTACGATTTCGCCTGCCGACTCGTAGCTGACCACATAGAGGTGATGCTCCAGGGGCGTGTCCTTGGTGCCTTGGAAGTACACCAGCTTTGTCTCCTCGTTGACCCAGATCTGCGGGGGCACAGGGGCTCCTTGTGACACAGCCCCGGGCCTCCCGAGCCTCCCTTTCCATGGAGGCTGGTAGGGGGTGCTGACACCCAGCGGAGGGACCAGGCCCCTCTCCCTACCCCCATGGGAGGGTCCAGAGTTTGGGGTACTGGGGGCTCATTCCCTCAGTCCATTGGGTGGAGAAGCACCATCTGGGAGAGAGGTGTTTCTTGGACCTGGGGTGGCAGGGCTGGCCCCCAACCTAGCTGGGGAACCCCAGGTCCTCTGGCAGGACATGGAATCAGATGCTGACCCTAGACAGCCCCTTCCGGGTGTGCGCAGAGCAGGGAGCAGGGACAAGGCCCAGGCCGGAGGCTGAGGAACAGGCCATCCAGGGCCCAGGGCCGACCCACCCCTGCCTGGTCCCTGGGGGGGTGGCCCACCCCTCTGACCCAGGGGCTGGGGGTGAAGAGGTGCCAACTCCCTGTACCGCCTGTTTCCCAGGTGAGCCCCCATCAGGCTGTGCGGAGGGATGCCCTTGGGGGCAGGAAAGGGCCAGGCCCTGGGCAACAGCCGCTGCCTTCTGGGGCCAACCCGGGCCAAGTGCTTAAAAAGCACCTCAGAGGCCCTTAAAAAGGGCGTGTCCTCTGACCAGCAACTGCACCCCTGGGAACTGCTCCTGACGACTTTGCCCAAGAACCAAACCCAGAATGGAGGGACAAAGATGCTCGGAGTGTTCTTAAGCAAACAGGGGACAACTTGAACTCCCAGACAGACGGATGGGTTCCATCATTACGGCAGAATTCTCTGCAGCCACAAAAAACCACATTTTCTTTAAAAAACAAACAAACAAACCGTACAAATCCCCCCCCAAACAATGGCGCTCTGTGTGTCCTGTGGAGACGTGTGCAAACAGGAAAGATCTACGGTGACTTCCCACCAGGTGTCACCCTGGAGGAGGGGGTGAGGCTGGGGGCTGGCGGGTGAGGAGCAAAGGGATTCCGAATTTAGTCTTTTCTAGACCAAATCAGTTTGTCACTTCCTCACATTTAAAATAAATGGGGGTTTCCTAGAAATAAGAGGATGTCCTCAGAAAACCCCCACCGCATGGAGTTTCTATGCCAGTTTTGTCATGAGGACCAGCCGGAAAGGAAGTGACCCCCAGAGGCCCCCAGACAGGCCAGGCAGGGCAGGGCAGCCCCCTCTGCCGGCACAGACCAGCTGGAACGCAGAGGAGCACATGGCCTCCTGTTATAAGCCACTCTTTCTTCTTTTTAATATTTAAAATGCTATGGCTGCATTTTTTTTTTTTTCAGCTTCTGGGTAAAAAGATGAGATGTTCAAATACTGAAACACCCAGAGACGGAGAGGAAGTAACTCCGGCTCGTGTGTGTGTCAAACGTTATGCTGAGGGTTTCAAGTTACTTTAAAGCAGGGTCCTTGCCCTGGGGTGATCCTGCCTCTCGGGGGACATCTGTGGTTGTCACGCTAAAGGGTGCTTCTGGCATTAAGGGGTAGGCGTCAGGGAGGCTGCTCAAGGCCCCCCTGGGCCCAGGATGACCCCCCAGAAAATGAGCCAGGTCCCCATGTCAGCTGTGCAGATGGGGATCAGTTCTGCTGTAAAGATTAGGGGATCACAGCTGTTTGATGGTCCCATTTTACAGACGGGGAAACTTGAGTGTTAGCATCCAGGTTGGTGGGGGGCAGAGCCTGGCTAGGAGCCTGGGGGGGGGTGGGGGCGCCTCCAGCAAGACTCAAGCAGAGTGGAGCGACTGAGCAGGCAACTGCTCTTTGACCTTCCGGTGCCTGACCCTCCGACCTTCTCGCCTCGCGCACAAAGAGCCGAGGGTAAAACCAGACAGAATCGGGACCAGGATGCGTGGTCTCACAACTTGCTTCTTTCCCAACAATTTGTAGTGACATCCTTCCAGGGCAGGGGCAGGGAGTCCTGTCAGGTGTGGTGACACCGTAATCAGTGCCATTACCTACGGCACCCGGACCCCCCGTGTCACCACGGCTCACTCACTCCCTCAGGGTTTGTCACCCACGACATCCCATGGCAGGAAGAGTGCCCGCAGGTGCAGTAAGCACGCAAGAGCTAATGCCTCTAATGCCTGTCTTTGGTCCACGAGACATTTATGCTTTGTGAGGCAGGGATCTAGGAGGGTTAAAAGAATTTTGCAGAATTGGACCCCAGCGAAGCCACTAGGGTCAGGCAAAGTCTTGCCATGTTTTATGATGGTTTGTGTGGGGAGGAGTAGATGGGATGCCTCTTGCCTCGGAGGCTGTGGGCTTTGCTCTTGAACCTCCTGGGGCAGACAAGGGGTGGGTCCTGGTCAGAAGCCTGGGGACAATTCCACAGTAGGCAAAAGTGTCCCTCAAGCTGCTCTCCAGGGAGAGGGGGTCTCACAGACCAGAAGGAGGGTAACTAAAAGGCCAAGGGGTGCTGAGAGCAGACCACGGCCTCCCACCAGGATCCAATCAACGGGGTTACGGAATAGCCCCTGCTGACTGACCCAGGTGTCTCCAGTTGGTCAAACCAAGGCCCCTGTGGCCGAGTGTACCAGAGCCCCGGAGGGGGCTGAGCACAGCACAGCGGGGGGGGGAGAGGCAGCCGGGAGGGAAGAGGGAACCAGGAGCACGCAGGGCAGGGATATGCGTGCACACACGTGTTGTATCTGCGCATGTGCGCGGACGAGCGTGCTGCAGGGCGGGTGGGCAGGGCTGCGAAGAGCTTCCAGTACCTTGGAGCCGTGCCTGGCCAGGACCTCCCATTCACCGCTCGTCAGTGCAGTCTCCTCCTTGATGGGACACTTAAACTCATCTGCGAGTAAGAAAAGGAAAAGCTGTGAAGGGGGCCCCGGCTGCTGGGGCGTTGGGTGGGCTTGGTGACACTGGCCAAAGGGGCCGCGTGCAGGGTCCCCACTACGTGGACATTCCTAAGAAGATCCAACAATCTCCATTTTCATCGGAAGCTCTCAGATTTAGAACCTCGTGTAGCGTCCAGGCCCTGGCCTGGTGATCTCTCGGGAAACGCTGGGATGCTGGAGAACCGGGTCTGGATTCGAACACTTGAGCTGAGCAATGGCTCGGCTGAGTCTTTACGGCAGTGGGGTTTTTTGGGTGGATCTCGCTTTTGAATTTTTACCGGGTACATGACAATATGGGACGCTGTTGGCACACGCTGGAAATTTAAGGTGGATCATGACCGATGGCTCAAGTTTCTTTCATACCCTTTTGGGTCTAAAGCAAACTATTGCGAACTTGTATCTACGGAGAGACAAGTGTCCTGTGTGCAGACAGAGGGTGGGTAGCCGCAACTCCCAGAGCAGAGATTTGGGCCGAGCGGTTTGTCACAATAAGAGCTGGGAGGGAGGGATGCCCCTCCATGTCCCTCACTCCCAGAGGCTGGACACAACCGATTCTCTGCTCACCCGAATCTCTATGACGCCCTCTCTCTGTCAGGCCGAAGGAGGCGGAGGGTGGGAGTGAACTGCACACTGCCCGTCTTGGGACGGCCCCCACCACTTGCCATTGGTGGGCCTACGCCTGTGTCCCAGGCCGGCCCTGCCCTGCCCCTCCGTGAGGCCCCCCAGGCCCAGCCAAGGGTCAGCCCTGGCCCCTCTGCCTCAGTCCCATTCACTCTTGCTTCCAAGTCTCATCGGACTTCTGGATTCAAGCCAGGCTTCTCACGGCCCAGAGGGCCTCCCCAGCCACACCTGCCCAGTCCTCTCTCACAGGACCCTCAGCTGCGAGAGCCACGGTGTCACCCGGACACACCCGCCAGGCCCTGGCCTCCCTCCCACTGCACCGGGACACCGTGATGCTGCCTTAAGGAACTCATTCTTTCTGGTCTGAGTGACAGGGCCTTGGCATCTCAGCTGCTGGATGGCTCTCCCACAGGGGGAAAGCCAAGGACAGGAAGTGTGAGGTGGGGCCCATGCAGGGCAGATGGGAAACCACGTGTGCCCACCTCAAAGGCAGGAGGTCCCTGACAGGTGCCTGCTCCAAGCCCTGCCCAGCAACCAGCAGGCCAAAGGTGAGCTCAGCCATTCATTTTCAAGCAGCAGCAGAGAGGATTTCTCAATGAAACCTCCCAATATTAGCAGGCAGCAGCTAAGTCAACAGACAGACACACAAAAAAGCAAGACGCCCGTGAGCCAAGGACAACACCCTGGAGATGGCTCAGCCAGCCTGAGACAGCCCCATGAAGCCCCGGGGGACAGCAGCTGCTCCGAGGCCCCCATCTTCCTTGACCCCTCATCAGCATGGGCTTTGCCTGGTCCCGACACTCAGGGGCCCGGACACCACCCTCTCACGGTCTCCAGCCTGTGCTGGCGGCTGCCTCAGGCCTGTGAGTGGGCTTTGTCTCAAACGGTGGGGAGTCACTGGGCCATGTCTGGGGACATCTGTGGTTGTCATAACTGGGGTGCTCCCGGCACTGAGGGGGTGGGGGCCAGAGAAGCCGTTCAGCACCCCAAAGTGCCCAGGACGGCCCCACCTCGGAGAATACTCCAACCCTAACGCCACCTGTGCCTAGAGGGACAGACCTGCTCCGAGCCTGAAGAGCCCTGGCATGGCTCCCAGGCCGCACAGCTTCCCTCCCCAGGCTCAGCCCCTTGGCACTCAGTCCTCTGCCGAGACACTATCTGGTGAGGATGCCCGTGAGCCCATCGTGAACCCATTCTGCGGCCTGGAACTCTGGGCACGTGGACCTGCCCAAGCGACATTTCCACTATCAGGTGCTTCAACCCGAACATGTTTGAGCCCAAACCCTGGATTTTCCTCTCCTGAAACTATCCCTCTCAGAGTCGGCATCTCAGACCAGACCTCCAAAAGCTTCCAGGTGTCCCTGCCTTTCCTCTTTCAGACTCCACATCCGATCTGCCAGCAAACCGTATTCACCCCACCTACATCCAGAAGGAAATCCACCTGGGTCAGCCCAGCCCGCTGCTGTGACTCGTCCTTGTCACCTCTCCTTCACTTCAGGCTATGCTCTATGCAGCAACCCGGAGAATCCTTTTAAACTAAGCTCAGATCAATAGGAGAGACTCAAGACCTCCCCACAGGCCATAGGCCCTGCACCACCTGCCGGGTGCCATCCCTCCCCTCCCCCTCACTTGCTCTGCTGCAGCCGCCCGGCCCCTAGCTGTTCCACCAATGACTCAGGCCCAGTCCTGCCCCAGGGCTGCTCCCTGGCCCGGAGTGCTATGTGGCCGCCTCTGCCACCTCCTCCCGGTCTCTGCTCCATGGCACATGACCCAGAGACGTCCACCTGACCTCCCATTCTACAAAGAAGGCCCCTCTCTCTCCACTCTGTCTCGCTGCATTTCCTCCGCCGTGCTCATCTTCCCCGAGACAGCATCTCTGCTTTTGTTTGACTGCCCACCTCCTCCACTGGCATTCCACAAGACTGGGCATTTTTCCTGTTCTCGTTTTACGATTATACTCCCAGCATCCAGAGCAGGGGTTGGCAGCCTTTCCTATAAAGGGCCGGAGAGCAGATATTTTCAGCTTCATGACACATACAGTTTCTGCCATGGCATGAAAACAGCCGCAGGCCACCCATAAATGAATGGGCACGACGGGGTGCCAATAACACTTTATTTGGAAAAACAGACAGGGGGGCCAGATTTGACCTGTGGCTATAGTTTGCCAAGCCCTGGTGTGAGGAGGGCCTGGCACATAGTAGGCACTCAATAAACACTGGTGGTTGAATGAACGAACAGCTGGCTACAGTGACCCCCTCCGGACTGGGAATGGTGTGTGGACAAGCCTGGCTTCCTGTTCTGCCAGCCCTCCCTGGTGGGGCGGCTGGGTCACGGGCAGGACCAGTGAATAAACGGTGCGCTGAACTAGACAGCCGGTCAGTGAGCAGTGGTTAGCGGTGGGTCAGGCTTTGCTCACCTTCCTGGGGAGTGAAGGGCTCACTCCAGTCATAGCCGTGCGCCTTTAAAACAGCAGTGACCCTGTACAAGTGGCAGAAGCCGGTCCTGCACTCGTTGGCACGGATGAAGCACAGCTCATCCTCTCCCTCTGGCTGGGAGAAGGGGTAGAAGATGTCGTGGACCTGTCCGGGCAGGAGAGCAGAGACCGTGAGAAGGTGGTCTTGCCCCACCGAGGAAGGTGAGGCTCCGACAGGTGGCTGGGCCGACGTGGAGGCAAACCCGGCTCCCTGCGGACTCCCGCTCCTGACGCTGGTCCGATGGCCCAGGCGGGATGCACACCCGGCACCCACCCCCGCCCTTACATTGATCCACACGTCGGTGACCTCCTCGTACACCACATGCGGCTGGACGTTCCTGGGCACGGCTCTGGCGAAGGCCACCCGCTGCGCCTCGTTCTCGGCGATGGGGATGAAGAGAGCCGGAGGGAGGAGGGTGAGCTGGAGCCGCTGCTGGGGCCGGTCCAGGAGCATGGCCCAGGCACTGAGAGGCCAGACGAGAGGGAAGCCCCCCCTTCAGACTCCTGGGTAAATCAGAACTGTGCCCATTTTGCCGACACTTGACCAAGTAACCCCGCAGCCTAACAAGGTCTCCTGGCTGGGTCATGCCCTCCGGGGGACGCAGAAGGACGACAGAACACTAACTGTTCTGGAAACCTCTCACATCATTAAGTCTTAGAGCTGCATTTAGCAAACATTTACAATTTCTGCCAAATCCTCAGACCACATATACCATCCTATACCTCGTATTTTGGTACAAATAGGCAATTTTTTGAAAACGTGAATGTATTTAAATGGTGACTTGTCCGTACGAGTGGCAAAGTGGAATAGAGAACCACCAAACTGGAGTAACATTGCAGGGGTGTGAGAGTCTGGCGAGAGGCTACGGCCCGCCACAGGCCCTGAGCCTCCGTCCAGGATGCCAGTTATGATGGGGACCTGGCAGTGTTGTTTGGGGGGATGGGGGCGGAAGCACATTTTCCTGTAAAGGGGCCAGTGACTAAACATTTCAGGTTTGTGGGCCACAGTTTCTTTGGAAACGGCTCAACCCTGCCGACGTAGTGCGAAAGCAGCCGCGGGCAGGCAGTAAATGAATGAGTGTGGCCGTGTGCCAATGAAGCTTTATCTATGGAAACCAATGTGGATTCCATATCATTTTCACATGTGACAAAGTATTGTTTGGCCCATGGGTGGCAGTTTCGGGGCTCTGGTTCAGGGGTGCTTGTCCTTGGCGTGAGCACAGGGCTGAAAAGTGAAGAGGAATGTCCCCCCTCACACCCTGCCGCCGACTTTGTGATGGAGACACTCACTATCTGCCGTCCCGGGTCCACCCGGCCCTGGCGATGTACTCCACCTTCGGGAAGAGTGCACTGAAGGGCTGCACCAGCTCCTTCTCTTGGGTCGAGACGATCTTAAGAGAAGAGACAGCAGGCCCAGTCACACTCCAGTCCGACCATGTGCTGCCCAGGGGAAGACGACCACTGGGAGACGGACACTGTGCCCCCCCAAATCCGTTCGTTGGAGTCTTAACTCCTGGAACCTTGGAGTAGGCCCTTCTTTGGACACAGGGCGGTGGCAGATGTAATTAGTTAAGACGAGATCATACTTTGGTGGCCCCAATCCAACAGGACCGGTGTCCTTGTAATAGGGGAAATGTGGACACAGGCACACACAGGCAGAGAATGTCTTGTGACAGACACGGAAGGCAGCGGCCATCTGCAAGCCAAGGGGAGGGCATGGGACAGTTCTCCCTCACAGCCTCAGAAGGAACCAGCCCTGCTGACACCTTGACATTGGACTTTCAGCCCCCCGAACTGGGAGACGATAAGGCCCGTGGTTGAAGCCCCCCTCTCTGGTCTACGCTGCTTTGATACGACACCCAGTCGTCTGGGAACTGAGGGCTCTGGTCGGGTTGCCATGCAGAGACAGGTGGCCTTGGGCAAAGCAGCTTCCGGATGCTGAAGCTTGTGTGAGGCTAACAGGGCTGGCCTGGCTTCTCCCCACGGGGACCACGGGCAGAGAGGCGGGCAGGGCCTCAGGCACGTCCCACACTCGAGCTGCCCCAGCCTGCATCCTCCAGCTGCCTGTCCCGATCAGTGGAACCGGGGCCCACCTCGGGACCCTGCTGACGCCGTCCCACTGTCTACCAGTCTCTCAACACCCACCCTGGCCCCCCAACTCCTCGTGAAGAAGCTTTCCCCGAGGGCCCTGGCCACTCTTACCTTGCCTTGGCTGTCGGTCTGGAACTCGGCCAGTTTCAAGGTGATCTTGGGATTCTTGCTGCCTGCAGAGAAAGCAGGGTGAGCCCAGCAGGTGTCAGGGCGGTGCCCTCAGAAAGGTGACACAGACGGCTGCAGTGTGGGGAGGAAGGAGCTGGGTGTCCAAAGGTCACCCTTTCTGGTTTGGGCACAAAGTCCCCTAGGCAGGACTTCCTGACTTCGGGCCTAGACCTTGTTCCCGACAGTGATGTGACAACAAGCTTCCTAATTTAAGAACAGAGGCCAGACCCTGCGCTAGTTGAGGATTGGGGGGTGACACAAACTCGACAAAGACACTTCCCTGCCTTTGGAGAGCTTGAGAGCTAGCTGCAAAGGCACCCATAACAAAACCACCGATGACACAGAAAGGTGGCCCACGCCCCAGAGACACAGCCGGTGGAGGCCTAGCTTATAGGCTGGGACAACCCAGGCCTGTTTGCAGAGGTGGGGTTTGGGTCAGGCTCACAATTCAATCACAATCTCAACTCTGGCCCTCACTAGCACCCAGGCAGAGCCGTCTCTGAGCCTCAGTTTTGCCATCTTTCTGATTGGAGAGAAAGCGGACTCTTCCCACCTAAGCCAGGGACTGGAGGGACCACCAGGAGGCCCCACCTCGCACAGCATAGAGTAGGTGCTCACTGATGGTTAGTAAGAATGATTGTTTTATATGCTTCCATGGAGACCACAGACAGACTGAACATGGCCTTTGTGTGTATTTTGTGTGGCTTACGAAGTGTTTTTAAATAATCTGAGGGACGTTTAAGAATTGGGAGATTCTCAGGTAACACTGGATTCTCGGTTCCTCTTAAGAAACAGGCAACCTTGAGTCTGGCCACTGCCCAGATGCCCTCTCCCGTCCCGGGCCCTCACCTGTCCTGGGGTATCTGTAGGAGTCCGTCTTCCTTTCTTCCAGTGCAGGAGAGGGCACGTGAATGACCTCGACCTCCGACTCATCGACTTCCTCGTATAGGACTCGCAGTGTCTTGTGGCCTTCTGCACCTGGGAGGGGCAGGGCAAACTGCTGCGGGTGCCAGGCAGCCCCCACTGCCATCCCAACCCCTGCCCACACACCAGGACCCTGCTCTACCACAGCTGGGTCCCGACAAGAGCGTGAGGCCTGGGGCGTGATGCTGGCTGGGCCATTTACTAGACCTCATGACAGTCACGTCTCCTCTTGGGGCTTTGAAACCCCAACCCTGGGACCTCAGGAAGTAACTGTAAGTGGAGACAGGGTCTTTAAAGAGGTGATAAGGTTAAAACGTGGTCACTAGGATGGTCCCCGACCCCACAGGACCTGTGTCCAAGGGGAGGTTAGGGGACAGACACGCACAAAGGAAAGAGCAGGCGAGGACGCGGGGAGAAGACAGGCCTCAGAAGCCACCCCTGCCGGCACCCTGACCCTGGGCTTCTAGCCTCCAGGGCTGGGAGAAAATACTTGTCTCTGTTTAAACTCCCTGGCCTGTGGGATGTCTGTGTTTATGTCGCTGGCCTGTGGGCCTTTGTTCTGACGGCCAGAGCCGATCAGCGCCTAGGGTCTGGCTGAAGAAGCAGGATCAAGTTAGAAGTCGTCGGAGAAGCCAGTGACGTCCTGGGGGTGGAGCCCGTGGCCTCTCCTTCCTCGGCCGCGGGGAGTGTCCCATTCTGTGTCCTAGGTCTCCCTGTGGCCGGACCACTGACATCTCGAGCCAGTGCCACACCCCAGTGAGCCTGCAGGCCAGCCCGCCCCACCCCAGCCTTGAGGGTGCAGGGCTGGAGTGGATCAGGGGCCCGAGGCCACCTGTCCCAGCATGGCGGCCCTGCAGCTCACACTCGGTGCCTGGGGCTTCTGCATCTGTCCCCGGGCATGGAGGACCCCAGAAGCCTTGTTTGTTGGCCAGTTAAGAAGCCCTAGGTTACCCTGGTCTCAGAAAAACCATTTCTCTGTGCAAGGCAGCCGGGAGGTGGCCCCAAGGCCTGGGGTCTGAGCACAGAGGCCCCCCCCAGGAGGAACAAGCAGCCCTCGGGCCGCAGCATTTGGGGTCTTCCTCGAAGGGGCTTCAGAGCCACTCTCAACAAAGTAAGGTCCTTTGTGGTCATCCAGGCCCGTGTATTTCCCCCAGGGTCCACTCTGTGACCCCCAGGGGACACCTGTGGTTGTCGCTTGGGTGAAACATTGAGTGGCTGGGGCCAGGGATGCTGCTCAGTGCCCCCTGGTGCCCAGGACGGCTCCACAGGGACACAGCCCCAACGTCCGCAGTGCCGAGGGGGAGAGACCTTCCTTTCAAAGAATTTATAGAGCAGCATGGGGTGGTCAGGTGCTTCGGGACCCCAGGGGGTCACAGGCTGAATGACCTGACCAATGCCACACATTCCTAGTCTGGGGCCCCCCACCCGCCCCGGGATGTGACCCAGGGGCACATGGTGCACTCTACCCGTCCGGAGAAAGGAAACTGCCCGACCCGACTAGGTCTCAGCGCCACAGGCAGGCCTCACAGGCTGCGTAACGCTAGCGGCAACTCCTTTTCCCAAGAGCCAGCTCTTCGTATCACAGGATTTTAATGCCTAGCTTCTATCTACAGTAGGACTATAGTCTTTTTTAAAAGTCAATTCAAGGAAAAGGTGGGTAGGTGGGAAGGGAACAGCAATAGCAGATGGGGTGGCATGTGGCTCTGATGGTGGACGGCCAGCACCGGACACCCTGGACGCTTGGCTGTCGCGGCCTCGTGCTCTGCTGACGCACAGGGGTCTGGGGATGAGCCCTGGGGCAGGGAAACCAGCCCGGCCCTGGGACGGGGCAAGTGAGAACAAAGCAACCTCAGGGCCACTGTTGGTCTTGGGGCAGAGGGTCTGACGCTACTCATGTGCCAGGAAACAACTGCCCCAAGTCTCGGAGGTTCCATTTGCTTGACTGAATACGGGATGGGTAAGATCCTTCTGCTCTGTTGGGGCAGAAAAACAGGAATACAAAAGGACCCACTGACCTGGCTTCTTTCATAAATTGTTAGCAAAACCCATCAAGACTTAAGTTTCACCTCAGCTCTGTCACAGCTGGGCCTTTTCTCTATGGCAGGTCTGGGGCCCTGAGCACTGCTGACAGTGGGCTTGCCCTGGGCACTGGGGCACGTCCTCACCCACTGTCCGCCGGGAGCCCCCAAGTCTTAACAACCACCGATGTCCCCAGACTGGACCCAGTGTCCCCTGGGGGCACAGTCATCCCTGGTAAAGTGCCACTGACAAACTCCAGAAGGTCTGGACGTGTGTCCAAAGATGTTGGCCACAGTATTGCTCATAACATGAACCAAAACCAAACCAGAAACCAGGGGACAACCAGAAACATGGAACCAGTTTCAATTAACCATGGCACATCCATGCCTGGGGCAGCTGCAACCTTTGCAGAGCCCTCCCTGCGCTGACCGCAGCAGACTGAACGCATGCACTCCCACCAGCATCATGATGGGCCCGGGAGGCAGGCCTTTGGGAGGGGATTAGGTCCCGGGGGTGGGGCCCTTGTGAATGGGCTCAGTGCCATTACAACAGAGACCCCGGAGGCCCCCAGACCCTTCCTCCACGTGAGGACCCAGGGAGAAGGCGCCGTGTGTGAGCCAGGAGGCGGCCCTCACCAGACACGGGATCTGGCAGCGCCTTGACCTTGGACTTCAGCCTCCAGATCAGAGAGGAGTGAGTGCCCACTGCTCCTATGCGCTCCCATCCCCCCACCCTCCAGCCTCCAGATCCGAGAGGAGTGAGTGCCCACTGTTCCTATGCGCTCCCGCCCCCCCCCTCCAGCCTCCAGATCCGAGGAGTGAGTGCCCACTGCTCCTATGCGCTCCCCGCCCCCTACTCCAGTCGTGGTATTGTCACAGCAGCTCACAAGGACTGAGTTGCTGATTTGACAGAAAGGCCATGGAGGTTTAGGTGAAAAGAGCAGAAAAGCAGGTGAATGGGCACTGTGAATAAAAGTGGCGCGTGCAGAAGCGGTTTCTAACGGCGGATAGGGACCTACCCTCCCAGGAGGCTGTGGGACACCACCAGTAGCCTGTGAAGCGGTCAAATTCCTCCTGGATGACAAAGGTGGCCACGCCAGCAGACCTGGGATCATCGAGGACATTGGATGAGCCTGGACGGGGAGAGAGCCGCACAAGCAGTGAGACGCCGAGCTGACCAGAGGTCTCTCCCCCATGTGCTGTGGACGCATGGGGCCGGAACGTTCTCTGTGGGGCCGGAACATTCTCGGTGGGGCCGTCCTGGGCACTCTGGGCAGTTGGGCAGCAGCCCTGGCCCTACCTCCGCGGTGCCAGGAGTGCCCTCACTCAGCTGTGACAACTACAAACGTCTCTGGACATGGCCAGCATCCAAGTCACCCTGGGCTCCAAAGCTTGGGTTTAGAGGGGGCCCCAGGGCTGTGTGGGGTCCATGCAGGGCCGGGGTCTGTGCCATGAGGCCCCAGTGTGCGGACTCTGCAGAAGGGTGGCCGCTTCCAGCTGGCAGGGGTGTGAGGGCAAGCTGGGGAGCAGGCATCGCTGAGCTTGACCTGACGGTGTGGGACAGGAGAGTCGGGCAGGATGGACCCAATGAGCAGGGAGCTGAGCAAGGCCTGGCGGGGAGGCGAGGCCAACTCAAGCAGACAAACCACAGTCCAGGCGGCTGGACTTGGCGAGGCCAAGGGAGGGCTGCACAGGAGTGTGACCCGCGAGAGCAGGGCCTGGGGAGGAGGCTGGCAGTCGGGGGCAGTGGAGTGGGGGTGGGGGCCTTTCGAGAAGCTGGGCAGGCAGCTCTGACTGCAGTCCACAGGGCATGCTGGCCTGGACTCCAGCTGACCGAGTCCTGCAGGTTCCTCTCTGCCCGGCCTCACCTCTGTGACAGAAGGTCAGCCGCCGCTCCTCGCCCGTCTCGATGTTGGCTACCCACAGGTCACTGTTGTTGATGAAGGAGAAGAAGGTGGGGTCGGCGGGGCAGATCTTGGGGTCCATGCGGGGCCCAGAACACTGTGTCTTGATTTCCAGTGGCTTCATGGGGGCCACCTGGGGACAGAGGAGACCGGCTCAGCGGGGCAGAAGGCCAAACGGCCGCCCTCCTGCCCGCCCGCCGGTGACTGGGGCTCACCATGAAGCCGTTCTTGCCGCCATCCCGGCAGTGGAACAGGCTGTTGCTGGCCTGGAAGAGGAAGAGGCCGCTCTCACTGTGGAAGTCGTAGGACGTGATGCCGAAGACCCCCAGGCGTTTTCGCTCCCGCAGGAGCTCCTCCTCCCGAGAGTAGACCCCGTGGTGGGGCGTGGCCTGGGAACATGAGGACAGGGACACATCAGCAGCCGGGCACCCTGGGCGCCTGAGTTTGGTCCACAGCGAGGAGAACTTTCCGGTGAGCAGAGCTGTGCTAGGCAGAGAGGGCAGAGGGGCCCCGGGCCTGGTGGCTGCACGGGTGCCCAGCGGGCCTGGGAGAACAGGGCTGGCTGGCGGGTGTCCTGGGCTCACCCAGAGCCTCCGCCCTCCGAGCCCCGTCTCCGGGCTCGGCCTTGCCCGTGAACTCCATGTGGAGGTGCAAAGGGATGTTAAGGAAAAGAAGTGTGTTTTTAAAAAGCACAGTCCGAAGCAAAACTACCCCCGCGAAGGAAGATATACAAGCACGAGCTGCCCGGCAGGGCCTGGGGCCAGGCAGAGGACCGCGCCGCGGCACTGGCGTGGAGAAGTTCAGAGGGCGTCACCCCACCTCCCCACCCCCCACCCTGGCACTGTCACATCACTTTTATAATCACAAACAAATACGGCAAAGGGCACTCTGGCGCCTCGCTGTCATCTCCTCCCGGCGACGTTAATTACGCACAATCTCTATAAAAGGGCGTTGGCCCAAGTTAGTTCCGAGTCTCTGGTGAGGCATTGAGAAGGAAGAGATGCATTTGATAATGGCTCTCAGCAGAGGCCTGGACTCCGGGGCTTGGGCGCACACGGGGCAGGAGGGCGGGCGGCCCACGCAGCCCACCGCTCTTCTCTGCAGGGTTTGCGGGCCCACAGGCAAGGCCCGGGCGGCTCCCACAAAGCCCGGCACCCAGCTCACCTGGAAGTGATCCAGCATCTGCTTCCAGGACAGGAGCAGCAGAGCCTCCTTCCGTACCTTCCTGGGAATCTCGGAGTAGAGGAGGGAGTTCTCTCGGCTGCCGTACGGCATCCCTGGGGGGAAACAGAGAAAAGCCAGAGGGGGTGACCTTGCCCAGGATGGGGAGAGGGCCCAGCTGCTCCTGCTTTTATACAACCCTGGTGGCACGCTCCTCCCCAGGAAAGCCGCGATGGCCCCGGTGTCAGGACCTCAGCCATAGTGATGGCATCTCCCACTTCTGAGGTATTGGTGCTGAATGGCTGGGCCTAAATTACTGAAGAAATCGCATGCAAGACAGCAACAAAGGGTGGCCAGTGTCCTGCAAGCCTCAGTGGGCCAGGCTCCTATCTGGAGTGCTGTTTGCTATTACAGGGGTTTGCAGGGGCCAGGAGTGAACCTGGGATTAGAGTACGAACAACGGTGGGACAGGAAGCGGGAGGAGTGTGTCTAGTCCGGCGTCCCAGCCCCTCTGCTGCCATCAGGGCCGGCCTTTCTCTGGAGGGCTGTCCTGGGCACAGTGGGGAGCTGAGCAGCACGCCTGGGGAGCAGACATGCCTGACTGGGAACCACTGATCTACTCTAATGCTACCGATGAGAGTGGCTGCCCAGTGGGGATTCTGTGCAGATTAAATGAGGTAAGAAATACAATGCACTTAACATAAGGCCTGGAAAATATATCAACTTGGAGAGCGGCCGGTGAGTTTCACTAGTAACCTGCACCTTTTCACATTCTCCCATTGTGCGACTGGGACGCATCGTCATGTTGAAGGTGCGGTCATGTCCTTAGTGGCAAATACAAGACTGGTCATCCTCCAACTGGTAGTGTTTTCAGCGTGAGGTTAACAGCCGAAGGACGACGACTCTGGAAGCCTTGGTCACCCCCGGCCATGCAACAAGGCGGGGGACGGCGTGGCACATTCACCACGTGCAACCCTGCAGCAGCTGGCCGGATGTCCTGCGACAGCCGCGGATGCGCCATGGGCTGACGATGGACCACAGAATTCGCGAGCCCCTCTCCGATCCTCGCTTGACTTGGAGTTTTTCCAGAAGGGAGACTCGATGTGGTGCTGGCCCCTCTAAGCATTTTACACTGCCATGGCCAGACTCAGTCCCAGCTAGAGGCACAGACGTGACACTAGGCCTTCTTCCTTCTCGAGTTCACACGAAAAGTGGGGATGAGAACATGGTGTGATTCCATTTACGTGAAACGTCCAGAACAGGCAACTCCAGAGGCGGGCTGAGGGAGGGGCTGTGGGGGCTGCCCCCTAACGGACACGAGGTTTCTTCTAGAGAGCTGGAAATGCTCTGGAATTACATCATGGTGATAGCGGAACAATACCGTGACTACACTAAAAATCCCTGAGCTGTCCACCTTTAAACGTGTGATTTTTACGGGATCTGAATGACATCTTAATTTTCTTTTAAAAAAAAGCATCACAGGGCATGTGGAAGCTGGGAGGAAGCAGGCGGCTGTTTTCAATCGGGCAGCCGAGCTCTGGACTGCCCGGTCCACAGGGCGCTCTGGCACAGCTGGAGCTCTCCAAACAGGAAGTCAACAGCAGTGGTCTTGCCAAGGACACTGGAGCCACCTCCCCTCTCCAGCTGATTAATAAGTGATGACACCCAATGGCACAAGCCAGCACATTCCCCGGGTGAGCTGCCTTCAGCACTGGTGAGAGTGACAACCAAAGAGTGACACAGGGGTCTGAGCAGGCCGACTGCTGTCTGCCCCTCCCGGGCCTCCTCTTCCCAGCTCCACCCCCCCTGGGGACAACACCCCCACCCCCAACACCGACCGGCAGGGCAGGAGGCCCAGACCTGCACAAACGCTATTTCTACCACTGTGGCCTCGGTGGTCAGCCTGGTGCCACGTGGCCCAGGCTAGGCTGGGGCTCTCCCCTGGGTCTGGACACAGGACGTGAGGACACAAGAGGTCTCCCTCCCCTCTAAGGGACTCCCAGAGCTCCCTGGGGCCAGCGCACTTCTCAGCCCAACATAAGATGCCCATTTGCATCAAGAGGAAGCCAACCCATGTGGAGCAGGAGAGGCAACATGGACGAGGTTTCCCAGTGCTGCAGTTTGAACTGGGAACCTGAGCCGCCACCGTGCCACCTTCCCAGCAGCAGAAGCCAGCACGTTCCCTTCTCTGTTCTGTCTTGTCTGCCTTGGGCTTTGTGACACCCATCCAGAAAAGCCTCCCCTGTGGTCCTAGGGACTGGCTCCATGCGCTTCCTGGTGCCCACTGAGGAGGCAGGGGTCCCCAGGGGGAAACAGAGGGGGGTGGCCCTCTCGGGAGGACAGGCTGGGCCTCACCCTTGGAAGCCCTCTGTGTTCAACCCACAGACACCTGCAGGCTGCCGGCATTCACCCAGGTGCTGGGCTGATGCGAAGATGTACTATGAGTACTTGGGGGTTCGGGTGAGCTCTGCCCCAGGACTTGGACAGGAAGCGAGGTCAAGGGTATGCGACGGTACTGAGTGACGCAGACAGATCAGGGAAGTGGGTGCAAAGTCACCCTGACTGCTGGCAGGCCTCTGGGCTGCTCTGGGCACGCTTTAGAGTCTGCCAGGTCCACAGCTTTTGTCTGGTGCTGCCCACTACCCACTGGGGTGGGCCCTCGGCAGTGTCCTGTGGACTGTGGGGACCACCCACCTCAGCCCCAGGTCACGCCCAGGCCATACCCAACTGGACATCCAACCTAGGCTGAGCCGATCCGATTCCCTCTCCTGCAAACAGAGAAAGCTTGTCTGTTTCTGCTGGTGTCTGCACGCCGGGCATGAACCCCAGGAGCCCAGCAGTGTGAGGCAGGAGGGCGACGAGGCGGACCTAGTGGGAGGAGTATGTCCAGAGCACATGCCAGGCTCCACAGGGTTCCACATGCTCGGCGCCAGGTCACGAGGCTCCCAGGGGCTCTCTGACACGTCCCTGGGTCCTTACTATGAGGTGTCCTAGGTGGCTCATAGGTTGGAGGGCTTCTGTCTTGAACCATGACTCCTAAAGAGGTCTGCGTCCTGATCCCCAGGACCTGTGGCTCGGTGCCCTCCTTAGCAAGAGGGACTTTCTGGAATGGGACTGAGTGGAAGACCCTGGGCTGGGAGATCAGCCTGGATGACCCAGGCAGGCCCTAATGTAATCACAGGGAGACAGAGAGAGGTCTCAGCCACACCGCAGAGGCCCACGGGCCCAGGGAGGCCAAGGCTGCAGTGGTGTGGCCACAAGCGGAGGAACACCAGCGGCCACCAGGACCTGGAAGAGGCAGGACCGGATTCTCCCCTCCAGCCTGCCCTGCTCATTCCTCGGTTTCACAGTTTTCGGGACTCCTGGTCTCCGAAACGGGAGAATAAACACCTGGCGTTGAGGCCGTGGTGATGTGTCCCAGCAGCAGCCCCAGCAGACTCCCAGGGGTGCCGTGACCAGGACGGCAACCTGAACTCAAGCAAGCGAGCAGTGGGCAACTGTGTTGGGAGAAAAGGCTCACAAGGCCGTGGACCCTCAGGGGAAAGAGAGGCAAAGGCCACCAGAGGCCACACATCTTGGCTACTCAGTCCCTACAACCAACTCCATGTTGGGCCAGTGAAACCTGAAGCCCCTGTCCTATCTCCCTGGGCTGGAGCTGGCAAACGTCCTGCAAAGGGCCAGACTGTGCGTATTTTTGGCTTTGTGTGCCATGTGACCTCTGGCACGCACACTCACAGCAGCCACAGAAGGTAGGGGAAGGCCCGTGTGTGGCTGGGTGCCAATGAAACCGGGGTTCCAAACCCAGACGGCCTTCACGTGCCCACCCATTCCAGGCCATTCCCAGCTCTAACGCTGTGCTGCCAGGCCGCCGTCTGGTCTCCACGTGGGTCTGCATGAAGAGGGGCTGGGCTGCCTGCAGGCAGGGGACAGCCTCCTGGCATCCAGCTCCGTCACCATCAGGTCACCGGAAGGGGGTCAGCCTCGGGCAGAGGGTGTTGACTGACACCTGCTTGTCTGCAGGCACTGCCCCTGGGGGGGAAGGTGCACGGACGGCGACCCGGCCCCGAATGTCCAGTGTTGTAGCTGAGGTCCTGTCCCGGGTCACCAGCCATGCGTCAGGCTGCTTTCAAAGGAACACGTGTGGAACAGGTTCCTTCCTGCCTGGTGAGACCCTTAGGCAAAGTAGGGCAACGCCCACCGGCCCAACAGACATTTACTGTCCTCTGACCAGAAGTGAGGCCCTGGCCCAGCCGCTGAGGCTCCCGGCCTACAAGTACTAATCAGTACCCTGCAGGCCCTCAGGTGGCCGGGCAGGGACGACAAACGATAAACTGCAGGTGACAGAGAAAGTGAGGCCCAGGCCTGCAGGAGGAAGTGACTAACAATGAACAAGCTCCCCCGGCGATCTAGGGCAGAGGCACACGTCTCCTGCCATCCCATGAACGGGGTTATGCAATCACCGCACTTTCCCTTGAGCCTCAGGATCCTTCTTAACACATCCACCCACAGCGAGCGCTGGTGGAGTCCCTCCCACTGCTGGGCGTGTGCTGTTGCGCACTGGCCCAGCCCCGCCCAGTCCCGGCGCCTGGAAAGCCACTCAGGCGGTGAGCCTAGCTGACCCGGATGGCCAAGCAACCGCAGGGGCCCTGGCCCCCCCCACGTACGAGGCCCAAACCGTACAGCTGCCCCAAGAGCTGGGGCAGGACCGCCCCTGCTCCGCTTGCCTGCACGCCTGACCCCCTTGCGGGACCCCTGCACCATCAGAGCAACACGATGTCACCGCGGGCGGCACAGCTTTGTGGGACAGTTTGCCCAGGGCCAGGCTCGTCTATTCGGACCTTCTGGCTAACAGGATCACGGGACTTAGAACAGCCATCCAGGAAACACTGCCCTGGTTAAGGGCAGCCCCCCGGGCCCAAGGCCACCTGGAGGGCTTACCTAGGTAGTAGAGGCGGTGGGAGTGGGGGCCTGACTCGTCCGTCTTCTGCACAAATTGGAAGTCATGTGGCGCCTTGTTGACAACAAGGCCCGAGTTCTTGCGGCTGCCATGGATGATGTTCCGAAGCTCGTCCCAGGAGCGCTTCTGCACCTGGAAGCAGGCCGCGGGGTCCTCCATCGCGACGGCATCGCCCCGGCCGGGCGTTGGCGCCCCAGCAGCCATGCTCTCCGCCCCTTCAGAATTCAGCGAGAAGCTACGAGGAGGAAGGGAGAGGATGAGAAGGGGGGTGGGGCCCCAGGCACACCTACAAGCTGCCCCTCTGCACATACTCCCACCCCTCTGGAAGAGCGTGGCCCCCATGCAGTTTTCCCCATCTGCCCAGATATTTCTCCAGCTGTTCCACTCTGTCCAACACCACGAATGCTTCAGACATCCAAGCCACCATTCCCTCTCTGCTGAGTGACTACAACTGTCTCCCAAGTGGATGCTGCACACTGCTGTAAATCTGATCCCTTAACTGAAACTCTGAACACCCTCCCTTGGTTTTCCGTAGCCCCTCGGGTAAACACCAGTTCTCAGCACAGCCTTCAAGGCTCTCTGACCTCAGCCAGGCCTCTGCCTTTCATCAGTTCTCCAGCCAAACTGGCCTTCTCCTGGCTCCTCAAACAGGCCGGCATCCTTCATACCCCAGGGCCTTTGCATGTGTTGTCCCTCCTGCCTGGAACCCTTCTTTATGCTCTCTGCTTGACTAACTTCTTAGGTGAGCTCTTAGTGTAAATGCCTGTCAGGCTCTCAGACGCATTCCCTGACCATCCATACCAAAGACGGTCTCCCTCTTAGTCCTTCACATGTCACCCCGTCGCTGCCACCCTCAGAGTGTTCGACACAGTGGTTGTTCACTGACTGCCTGACCGGTCATGGTGGTGTCCCCAGAGTTACATGTGGTCCCTTGCACACAGCAGGGGTTCCACAGAGGGCCATGGGATCTCTCATATTAAGCCTTCTGGGAGTCACACTCGCTCACATGCAAAGAACTGAGCACAATGAATTTAACTGATCACCAAACCCTGTCATCCGGGCCATTAGCTTGCTGCCCAGCAAGGGAAACCCTTGTGCCTCACTGGAGGTGCTCAGGCAAAAAGGTAGCGCAGCCTGAAGGTGACAGGGGCACATGCCCTCCCCTCAGAGGACGGCCCACTCTCTCCTACAGCCCCTCCCCACCCTTGCTGCGGAGCACACTTCTTGAACGGACTGGACCAGCCAGGCAAATATTTGCTTTAGGGAAATGTAAACACGGCCACGGTGACCCGGTTCTGGAAGAGTCGAAGCCATCTAGCGAGTCCAGCTGAAGGAAGCAGCGTGGCCTCATTTTTCTCCCTGGGCACCACATGGCTGGAGGCCCTGGGGACGCCGGGACTCCTCGGACCACGCGGCTTTTCTGGGGGATGCCAGTGTTTGCTCGCCGGAAGTGGGGGCTGTACCCGAGGCCGGCACAGCATGGGCCAAAGGCTTTAGAGAAGTAACAGGCAGAGCTGGGCACCCTTTTTCCCAGGTGCTTTCCGATTCCCAGACAGACTTGCCCCTTACTCACAAGAGACCCCACACAGCGGCCACTGTAGGAGGAAGGGCCCCCGCCTGCTTCGAGAGGTGGGGGAAGGATGCCAGAGAGGCACTGATGGCTTCTGAGCACCGCCTCCATGGGCTGGTTTCCAACTGACCCCGGAACAAATGACAGGGAGAAATGGCCCTTCTCAGTAGATCTACTTGAAGGGCCGGCAGCGGCTCAGGGGAAACAGCGAGCCAGTGTGTCCCACCCCCAGCCGCAAGGAGCACGTCTCTCTGGCTCCTCCCCCGGTGGTTTCGATGACACTGACCACAGTGCATCATATGGGGCCCTCAGAGCTTTCGGGGCCCTCGGGTCAAACAAACCCAACCCAGAGAGGACTGGGGACTTGCTGAGGGTCACACGCAGCACGACCTGCCCGCTGCAGAGCTGCAGTTTACCTGCCAGGCGGTAGGGGCCGGGCAGGCCACCTGAGAGCACCACATCCCACGAAGCCCCAAGCGCTGCTGGCAGCAAGCCCGGAAAACCAAGCTGGGGGCTCCTCTGACCAGCCCAGCCCCCACCCCAAACTCTGGTTTTTGCTCACAGTAGAAAAACAGAGCATGGCCTCCAGGGCTCCCAAAGGGGACCCCAGCAACCAGAGCCTGGCAGAAGCCCTCGCAAAATCACGTGGCTTATTCCCATAGCAAAGTACAATAAAAACGGTCTTGCCTCTGATCGCTGCAGATGGCCCAAGGAGCAAAAATACGGCCCAGGAGATGAGAAATGAAATGAAACATCGGGAGAAAGTTCTAGATGTGGCCGGGCAGCCTGAGCTCCCAGACAGGCTGAGGCTTGGTGCTCTGCCCAGGCCCTGCACTTGGCTCAGAAGCAGAGAGGTTCCAGGGAGGCGGGGACAAAGGAGCAGGTGAAGGAGACGCCGCCGTTCCCACCCAGCGCCAGCCTGTGCTGGGCTTCTCAAGGCAAGCGTTTACACAGCTGGAGAAACGAGAGTGAATTCCAAGCCACTTAGGCCAGGTCCACCTACACTTTCCTGCTGCCAATAGGCTGGATGCCACACAACCTATGAAAGCCACTGGCAACCACTCGGGTTTGACCACCTGTGCGGTCACTGTCAAGGCCCGATGGGAGGTCTGCAAGCTCTGAGCCCTGCGAGCTATGATCCGCTGGAGACCTGCACGGGGGCTATGGCAAGGGAAACAGGCAGAATGCAAGAAGAAACCGTGGATTCTCGGTGTGGGCTGCCAGTCCGGGAGAGTTCAGGCTGAACATAGAGGGATGAAACAGGAAGGGAGGCAGGCGCTGGGCAAGGGGAGGCGAGGAGCGAAAGGCCGACCATGCTTTGGAGGAAGGCATGCCTCCGAGTGGCCCTCAGTGCAGTGTCCTGGAGGGAACAGCGGGCCATCCCCTGCTCGCGGGGGCTGCCCCCAGCACCACCCAGGCCTTCCACCATGACAGCCAGCCTTACACAGAGTCTGTGTGTAGCCCAGCCTGGGCCACCCAGGACCTAATGTGCTGGAGAAGGGAGACTCGGGTCCCCACCACTAACCAGCCCCCAACCCGTGTGCCCCCAGACACGGGAAGCCTGCATCAGGGTAATTAGTCACTGGGCGGACATCATGTGTCTTCCAGAGGCAGCTTCAGGTCTGTTCCGGCCTCCCGGATCACTCACGCTTGCTTAGGGTGTTGGAAAACTGACAAGGATATCGGTCAACTGGGTGAGGGATTCCTACAGTCTCCTCACCTCATGCCAGGCCCCCAGAAGTGGGATTTACCCAGGGCACTGCTTTCATGTATAATCACACTGAATCCTCACTGTAACCCTGGGTGGTGATTTCTGGGGCACCCCCAATTTGGGAGACCATAGAGTGGGCTCAGACAGGTCAAATGGCCCACCCATGTCACCCCATCAGGAAGGGGAGAGGAGCCTGAGTCTGCTGGACTCAGAACCCACATCCCAACCATGAAGCCTATGGTTCCCAGCTGGGCTGATCCTGTCCCGGGGCTAAACGGGGAGGAGACTGGGGACATCTGTGCTTATCACGACTGGGGGTGCTCCTGGCATGAAGTGAACGGGGACCAGGGAGGCTGGTCAACATCCACAGTGGCCAGAACAGCCCCCCCAGAAAACAACCTGGTCCCGATGTCAGTAGACCCGAGGCTGAGAAAAGCTGCACCCCCACACTGCCTCCTCACATACCACAGAACAGTGCTTGGGGAAATGCAGAAGTGAAGGGGGCGGCCGAGGGGAGCAGGAGAGGCTTCTCCCCAGACAGAAGGAAAGCATTTGGAAACTTAGGAACCTCTGCAACATCCCCACCGATCAGGGCTCCTGAAGCCATGCCCCTTACCTTCTCCAACTTCCTGTGCTCTCGGTGTCCAGGCGAAGCTTCTTAACTTTCCGCATTAACTGCTTGGCTGACCTCAGGACGGTGGGGGAGCCTGCAGGTGGAGACACCCCGGGGCTGAAACTCCCAGCAGTCTAGGACAGCCAGCCCTTGCCTCTTCTCCCCTCCTGTCTCCTGAGGGGAACACCCAATCCGTAGGTGTGCTAATGAGGCAGACGGTCAGGCCCTGCCCTGAGAGGGTGCCTGGCATTGCCAGAAGCCAGCATTTCTGGATGATTGGTTCTCCCAAGGGAGATGTCTCTGGGAAGACGGCAGTTTCAGAGGACTCCAGGTCATCCTCAGGCACTTGCCAGAAATCAGGTAATCCCAAATTCCCCACGGGGGCTGCTCTCAGATGGCCTTCTCAACCTCACCTTCTCCCTTTGTCCTTGACCATGACCTCCATGCTGGCCTTACTCTCCCCTAAACCCACCGACTCATTCCCACCTCAGGGCGTTTGCAGTTGCCAGTTCCTCTGCCTGGGACACCCTTTCCTGCTTTCCGTACGACATGCTCCGTTTTTTCCTTCGGGTCCTGTATGACCTCTTCCGAGGTCTCTCTTGGCACCCAATCCAAAGTTGCTTCCTTGTCACCCCCATCCATCACCTGGTCTGCTGCATACCACTCCTTCCAGAACAGCTGCTCTCAAAGGGGTGAGTTAGAGCCTCGGCCTCACACTAGCCCTCAGAATAAGTCCCTGATGGGTCAGACAGTACAAACTAGGGCGACCCCATGTCTCTGAGTCACCTCTCCCTCCCACTCGGTGTAGTTAAACGTGGGCAGTATCCTAGGGCCTCAGGAAGATAGATGATGATGGAACAGAGTCTCCTGGGGTCAGTGGAGTTCCCTAACCCAGTGGGTCAAAAGCAAGGCCTATTCTGCCTGCAAAGGGACATTTTTGGTTGTCATGACTGAGACGCATGCTTTTGGCATGGAGACCAGGGGTGCTGCTAAACAGCCCACACTGTGCAGGATACCCTCCCCTGACCACTACACAGCCTGATCAGGCCCCAGATACCACAAGTGCTGAGACTCAGAGCCTCTGCTCAGAAGTGAATACTCCCCACTGGGATGTCAGCTCCACGCACATCTCTCCTCTTCCTGCTGGATGCCTGAGCCAGGAAGCACTCAGTCAACATTTTAGGTTCAATGAGTGAGTCCCTGCCCTCGCTTGAACGCTGTCTAAAGTCAAAAGGACCCCTGGTTTAGTTGGCACCTAACTAACTTCCTGATGAACAGGCCCTGGGGCAGGCAGGTGCCCAGAGGCTTAAAGAAAAGCAAGCACAGATGGGTCACAGGAAGGAGATCACACAGAAGAGGTGAAGCAAAACGTCCCTTTAAAAAAGCACTGGCTTCAAGCCGAAAAAGACAAGTATCAAATGATTTCACTCATATGTGGAGTATAAGAACAAAGAAAAAAACTGAAGGAACAAAACAGCAGCAGACTCACAGAACCCAAGAACAGACTAATAGTTACCAAAGGGAAAGGGACTGGGGAAGATGGGTGGGAAGGGAGGGACAAGAGGGTAAGAGGGGCATTACGATTAGCAGATGTAAGGTAGGGGGGGCACGGGGAGGGCTGTACAACTCAGAGAAGACAAGTAGTGATTCTATAGCACCTTACTACGCTGATGGACAGTGACTGTAATGGGGTTGGTGGGGGGGACCTGATGAAGGGGGTAGTTTAACCACCATAATACTACACATGTAATTGTAGGTTAACGATACCAAAATTAATTGTAAATAAAAAAAAAAAGCACTGGCTTCTCTCTCAGTCCAGAGGTGAAAGGAGTGGTCTCTAGAATCAGAGAGAGAGGGGCTCAAATCCTGGCTCGACCACTTCTGGTCTGTGTGACCATGGGGGAACCCCTTAACCTCTCTGTGCTTTCATTTCACCAGCTATAAAATGAGACTGCAGTCCCTATGCTTGGGGCTTGTGTGAAGATTAAATGAGACTGCACAAATAAAATACCTGTCATAGCAGAAACTATATGATAGCCAGCACTGCTGACTTAACAAGTTATTTAAAATCACACCCAGGGGAGAACTGGGGTAAAGTTCCTCTCAGAGCCAGAATCCACAACCATTCACTAAGTTAGGTGTGGTTGGATGCAGCCCTACCTCCACCAAATCCAGCTACAATCGGCACTCTCTCGTCTTTCTCCACCAGTCTTTCAGGGGCTTCTTACCGGGACAGCTGGAGGGGGATACCGGGTGGGAAGAAAGTCTCCAGCAAGAGCACACTAAACTGTAGTTATTGGCCTGGGTCCCCGCCAACTGTCCCAGAGGGAAATGACCCCAGGGCTGTAGAAAACCGCTTCCTGGAGATGTCTATTTCCCAGAGAAGGCAAATGAACTCTACAAGCCCACACACCAGCCTTCCTGGCCACCCCACACCAGCACAACTGACCTTCTAAAGGGTCCAGAAAGCCTCCATTCCGGCTGCATGTGTGGGACACAGACCTTGACAGAGTAAATGTGTCATTAACAAGGAGGGGTAAGGGGAGGACTGGCTCACCCACTCTCTCTCTCCTTCCACCTGGGAGTCCCGACTGTTGGGGCCTGATGCTCTACCTGGATAGATTCTAGGGATGCCTCACTGCCCTGTAGCACTGTCCACACGCACCTGGGAGAAAATTCCTCCCACCGGGCCCAACTCCCCCAGCACCCAATCGGGACTACAGGGATTGGTGATCACAGCGCACACCTCCTGGGCTTTGGTCCCTGCTCCTGGAAAGCAGGTTCCTTCTGCGCTAAGACAAGAATTCCTCACCGTGGGGGCGCGTGGCAGGGGGGCGAGGTGTCTGCGGTGGGGGAAAAGGGAAAGGCTACTTCTGATGGTTCAGCGGCGGAGTGGATGGGGAAGTGTCAAGGCTCATCTAAGGCTGTATGGGAAGGTGGGCCGGAGCTGGACAAGCCTCGGCGGGAGGCTGAGAGAAGGGGATGTGGTGGCGGGAGACCAAGCGCTGGGAAAGGGGTGCAGCGGATGAGGACAGGATGCAGGTCAGGGAGGTGGCCTCTGCTCTGTATCGGGAACGTGTGTTTGCACGGGGAGGGGACCTCCAGAGCCTGCAGGGAAGGAGGGAGTTCTTGGGTGCGGCCACCCCCACAAGGGGCCAGAGCCAGGCGGCTTGGGCAGCAACGGGATGGGTGTGGAAGCCGGGCCGGGGAGAGGCTGAGAAGTGCCCCGGTCAGCGGAAGTGGCGGGCTGGTTAGAAGGAGCCGGGTCGGAGGGGAAACCGAGGCGGGGGCTGTTGGAAACAGGAGTCCGGCCAATGGCGACGCCGGGGAGGGGTGAGTCGGGGAGGCCAGTCAATGGCGGGTTCAGAGTCGCGGCCGAGGCGGGACGGGGCGCGCGGGCGCTGCTCACCGGGGCTCGGGGCCGACTCGGGGCGGCAGCCGGGCTGGGCAGGGCGTCCCAGGGCCGGAGGCGCCTCACTCTCGCGGCTCCATGCCCGGGACTGCGGCCCCGGAAGTGGCGAGCGCGCGGGACAGCAGCGGAGGCGGACACGGGGGACCCGGCGGCTCAGACCCCTTTGACCCGGAAGTCGAGTGGCTCAGCCGCCGACCTGGGATTGGCCACCGCCCGGCCGGCACCAAGGTGCCCCCGGTGCTGGGGGGGACGCGCTGGCACGGCCCTCCAGGCCAGTGGCGTGGAACGTCCCACGGACGGTGTATTCTGGCGCGGGGGAGGACGCAGGAGGACTCCCCCACGTAACTTGGTATCACCCAGTCTTAACGATAATACCTCCACTAATAATGCTTAGAAAACTAGCTGACCTTTCGTAGCGTTAGTGATGAATCGGTTAGAACAGCTGCTCTTCCAAGGGGTTGTCTTGAGTTCGATGCTCGGTCAACACAAGCATTAAATTTTTACTCATTTCTTCTTTTCCCCTTCACCGTCCATGTAAAACTTTTTGGCAAAATCATACAACCATTACTTTGAGAGAACCTTAAAAATTCCATAGGAACTTTGAAAATGGCGGAAAGAATAAGAAAAAGTGAACGGAACAAGAATTTGTATACCAGTTACTTCGAAATAGGTTTTAAAGCATACGGGTAGGGACAAAAAGATGTTTCCGCCCGGGATCGAACCGGGGACCTTTCGCGTGTGAGGCGAATGTGATAACCGCTACACTACGGAAACTGGCGAAAGCTCCTCTACCTGGAAATTTCATAAACAGACTATAGTACAGAAATTGTCCCACTGTAGCGCTGAAATGAAAATTGTTTGCGGTCAGCAGAGATGGTTTCCGCTCTTCCTGAAAACCCGTCACTCTGCTGGAGACAATGGAAGGTGGAAGGAATTAAAGTAAGAAAACGTCCAAGCCTCCCAACACACTCACACACACACACACACACACACACACCCCTTTACAATTTTGTCAACGCCCTTTCTATGAAAACAATCCAAGACAAATGTTGCTAAAAAATCTGAAGACGATGTTTCCTGAGTTCGTCTCAGAGATGGAATCTTTATTTAAAATATCACTAAGTGCCTACAGATATTTACCATATTGCTTCGTCCGAAACCACTTTCTACAAGAACTTGCTGTAAAGGATTTTTGGGGAGGAAAGCCAGACATTAGAAAGAAGATAATTAAAATGACTTTTCATCTCCTAACCTAGAGCTAACTTGTTAGCATTTTAGACCAGTCTTTTCGTTTCTTTTTTTTAAAGACATAATATATGGGGAGGGAGGTGATGGCAAGAATTTAGGGGCAGACTGCTGTAAAATCTGCTTCCTCTCACCCTCCCCGAGACCAGGATTAGGGGCAAAAATTAAGAGGGATGCAAAAAAAACTAAATAATCTATTCTTTTAATGCAATATTCTAAAATCCCCAATCAACGGTAAAAACAATCCCATGGTGAACAACCTTTAAAACTTTAAATCAAGACAGGTTTTTGCTGTGCCTTGCCAAGCCATATTGCATTCTGAAGCAAAAGCAAAGTCGTATGCCCTTCTTTACCTGTTTTATATATACATGCATCTATTTTTTAATGGCTATTTTCCTCTAGAACATCATGGAAAAAATATTGAAACTGACAAGTAGGTATGTTAAGATTCACAACATTAAGAACTTAGTATAATTTTACTTTCCTGCATTTAATGGGAGCAAACACAGCAATAACATTTTCAACACCTACTTCTGGGGGCATTTAACCATATTTAACCATGAAAAAGTTATATAAAACATATATCGAGAGGCACATATTTTACCTTCTGCCTCAGAGTCTCATATGGCCCAGCGGGGCACTGTCACATGACCAGTACCTTGCAAAGACCTTCTGTATTAGTTTCCTACTAATGCTGTGACGAATTACCACAGTAGCTGAAAACAACACAAGTTCATTATCTTACAATTCTGGAGCCAGAAGCCCCCAAACTGGTCTGAAGAGGCTAAAATCAAGCCCTGTTGGCGGAGCTGTCCCCTCTGGAGGCTCCAGGGGACACTATGTCCCTTTGCCCTTTTCTGCCTTCTAGAGGCCACTGCAGCGCCCAGGCTCACGGCCCTGCATCCCTCCCAACTTCTGGTTCCCTTGTCACACCTCCTTTGATTTTGACCCTCTTGCCTCCCTCTTATGAGGACCCCTCAGGCCCACCAGATAATGCAGAATGATCCCTAATCCCATCTGCACAGTCCCTTTTTGCCATATAAGGCGACCTATTCACAGGTTCTGGGGATTAGGGTGTGGACATAGCAGAGCCACGTTATTCTGGTGGCTTTGGATAAGACAGACCGTGGGGAGCAGGGTGAGAGCAGGTGCTGCGGGACCAGGGCACGGGTTCCTGTGGTGGTTCAGGTGAGCAATGACGCGCAGACGCAGTCCTAACCCTCCACAGTCTGTCCTACCCACATCCGATGCCAGAGAGCGCCCGTGAGCACCTGAGTCAAGTCTCCGTCCTCTGCCCACAGCCCTCCAGGACTCGCACCTCCTTCCTGTTCAAAGCCCAAGTCCTCCCCGCTGCCCACCAGGTCCCCCATGACCTGCCCGTCCCCTCCTTGCCTTTCCCTCTTCTGTCTCTCCTCTTCACCCCCTCTGCTCCAGCCACACAGGCTTCCTGTTCCTCCAACAGGCTCAGTGCTGCCCCAGGGCCTTTGCACTGGTTGTGCTTGCTGGCTTCCCCGGGTATTTCGAGAGCTTTCTCCCTCTCCTATAATTTATGGTTTCAATGTACCTCCTCAGAGGGGCCTTCCCCGAGCCTGGCTAACTTTAAAACTTTCTTCCCCCACCTCCCCACCTCCACCCCTGGCATCCACAAATTCATTCCCTCCTATCATTTCACCATGTTCTTTCATTGGCCTATTAGTACCTGAAATAATCCCATGTGTAGATTTGTTTACTTGTTTATCCTCTGACTCCTCCACTGGGGTACGAACTCCAATAGCAGGGTTTCTTGTTGTCTGTTTGAATCTATTCTTTTCCCTACATGTCACTATAGGCTCAGAGACATTTTTGTTGGAATTAGAAACCAATGAACAGATGGCCAGAGGAGAGAAAAGACCTGGGAGTTAGGGTGGAGTAATACGGGTGGGCTCCCTGGTGGAGGGAGAGAAAGTTCAGAAAACATGTTCTCTCTCCCATGAACCACCTCAAGACCTGAGAGCTCACTTACCGGTCCCCCCAAAATACCCTCATTTAAAATGATTTCTTGGGTTCTTCAAATCTGCTTGGGGCAGCCAACGAGATGTGTGACGCCCAGTAAGTTGCTGCCTCTCTGGGCTTGCATGTTGCCTGTTTGAGGTCCAGTAGGTATTCTGGGGGACGCTGCAATCTGCGAAGAGCTTTGGCTGGAAAAGACAATAATTCCATCTTTCCACTAGGTGTCAGCAGGAGCACAGTCAGCTGGGCATCACTCAGTGTTCCGCCCCCTCCCCCAGTCCCCAAAGCCACCCCTTCCTCACTGCCCACTCCCTCCTCCCATCCAGCTCCACCTGGAGCCCTGGACGCCAGCATCTCAAAGTCAGACATTTCCCCCCCCGCCGTGCACACACCCCAGTATTTGCCGAAGTGTCCCTGTTCCCAAGCGGGCAGGGTTGCCGGCCTGTTCTACAGGGTGTCTAGCCATTCCAGGAGCCTTCAGAAAAGCTGGAAGCAGGAAGAGGAAAGAAAAAAAGGGAAACAAATAGGGATTCCAGGTTTCCAGTCTGGGAAACACTTGCATGTGCTACCTGCATAGATATCTTCGGATGGCTGAGAAAAATACACATGGGATAATGGAAATGTGTGCTGAGAACTGCTCTAAGAAATGCCACATTAACCGAGGCATGCAGAGGTTAGTTAAGTCATTTACTCAAGGTGACACAGAGAGGTTAAGTAACATTTCCAAGGCTACATAGCTTATAAATAAGAGAATCACAATTCGAAGCCACTGGTCTCATTCCAAGGCCGTGGCATAAGACTAGACTGCCTTCTAGGCAGATGAAGTTATAGTAATCATGACGACTAAAAATAAAATACAATAAAAAGCCCTTGAATCTTTTTCAAAGGGTGTGGGAAAGCCTCTCTTTTCATGGCACACCCTTTTGTCCTGTTGAATTTTTGGTGAACCAGAGTTAGTTTCATAATTAAACCCATTAAAAATGGTCAAAATACAGACTATTTGTTCCCAGTCTTTTAAAAACCATAAGGAAGTCATTTCTGATTGAACTGACGTCCTCTGTGAGCTGGTATCACTTCTTCAATGAAAAATTCGTTCAGAAAAGAATGATAGTTAACTAGTAGTTAAATAATGATAGTTAAAGTGCCAGGCCCTGAAGTGTAGGTGTTTTAATCACTTCTTTATCGAACCGGTGGCGGGGGTGGGGAGGGATACTTATTATGCCCATTTTACAGATAAGGAAAATAAGGCTCTGAGATTGACGTTACTCCAGAGGCTGTGTACTGAAAAGAGAGAGAGAGCTTGATTTCGTGAACCCTCTCGTTCACTTCAGCTCTACACTGGCCCCTGGATCCGTGCTCTTTCAACTGAGAGGAATTTTTGCTATTGACAAATTAAATTAAAGGGTGTGTTCCCTGGGTGTCAGAAACTCAATGAACATCTCTCGTCTCAATGCCACGGTGGTACTTCTTTAATAGATTCCCCCCGGGGGGAGGTTTGCTGGGAACCGCCCACGTCACCTGATCTTTGTGATTTTCATTGACTCAAGAAATGATGCCTTTTCTCTGCAGCCCAGGCTGGTTTCCCCCTGCCCACAGTTCCTGCCATTTAGGGGGGTCCTTCAGTTCTATCTCACACACCACGACCGTCACGGCCAGCAGAGCAGCAGCTAAGACTCACTGAAGCCCCCCCGGGCGCTGGGTCTTCTTCTGGCATATATCAGGTTATACTTCCAACAAATGAGGTGTGATGATTGATCTCACTTTATCGATGGTGAAACTGAGTCCCAGAGAGGTGAAGTCACGTGGTTGGCCAGGCGTGGGGATTTTAATCCCAGCCTTCTTTATTCCAGAAACCTTTCCCCAGTTAACCCCATGCCTGTAAATATAGGAACAGCCTTCTCCGGCGAGAGATGATGACAGAGGAGGCGCGTTATTTTTACCAGGGGACAGGGTGGGGGTGCGGGTGGTGATGCAGGAATGACGGTAAAAGGGGCTTGTGCGGTCGGCAGAAGGTCCAGGATGGGGAGACTTGGGGGTTGTGCGTGGACGAGACTTTCCTCCATGCCTCCTTCCTGCTATCTCTGCCTCTCATTTCCCTGCATCTTAAGGCCACGTTGCATTGTTCAGCCATATTCGTTGAGGGAGAAATGGGACTTCACAGGGGGAGTGACAGAGAGACGTGAGATAGCTCTTGTTCCCCACATCTATCTCTCTGGCCCCCACAATCACCCGAACACACACAGAAGCTACTGGAATTTCCCCCAAGACTGGGTTTCTCTCTCATTCTCTCTTGGATGACCTGGTAAACAGCCTCACTGTGTGATGCCAGGCAGGTGGCTTTCCCTCTCTGAGCCTCAACTTCCTCATCTGTGACACGGGGATAATAACAAATAAATAAAATCAGGGCTAACTGTGGGGCTTGGCACAGAGCAGGTGCTCAATCAGAGTGTCCAGCTGATTTTTGTTGGGCCCTGGATGCCCTCCAGGTGGGGACACTGGTGCGAGTTCTGCCATCAACTGGATGTGTCATCGCAACAGAGACTTCTCACCGCCTCACTTCACATGTGGGGATTCTCACCTCTGACCCCCACCCCGAGTCCACCATGAAAATGAATCCACCCCTCAACCATTGACTGGGCTGAGCCATCAGGCGACAACTCCTGCTATAAATCCTCAGCCAAATTTCCCAGGTCTGCTCTTTGAACCTGCATACCGCCAGAGGGTCACATCACAAATAAAGAGCAGCCGTGATCCAACAATCACAACGGATGTTTGTTGGGCACCACCTGTGATACCAGGCGAGTGGGATCCCGTGCTGACCTCAGTTTTCTCATCAAAAAAGGGGGGTTAAACAGCATCTATCTCCTGGGGCTGTCACAAGCATTAAATAGGCCACGATGCACAGGAACTGCTCCCCACGGTGGGCACTGGGCAAGCCAGTGGTGTTGAGGACCTGCTCCTTCATAGGTCGTCCAGCCCAGCCCCTTGACCTGTCCACCCAGGCAGGGGAACACTGCGGCCTGCCAATCTTCCCTCCAGAGGTCTTCTTGCTTTTTCTATTGCTCCCTAAGCCCAGCCCTTGTGTCTTAGCCGTTGCTCGGTCCACAGCGCACAGCCTGTAGCACTCAGGAAAGATATTAATTCCATGTATGAATGAGCAGACAAACCAGAGAAAGTATCCTGACTCCCTTCTGGAAATTTCTTTCCTTTGAAGAAGTAAGGCTGACTTGCTCGAGAGTCTATTACATTCACTTAGTGTTTGTTCCCCAAAGCACCATAGCCTTCTGGTTAGGAAGACAGGCCTTGGGCCCGGGCAGCCTTCACTCAAATCTCAGTCTTGCCACTAAATTGCTGTGTGACCTCAGGGAAACTACTACCCCTTTCTGTGCTTTCAGTTCTCACTTGTAAAACCGGAATACTGTGAAGGGCTTAATAGTTAATCCTCCAGAAGAATGTTTTTGTTGTGAAAGCCAGTTTTATGTGTTCCCTTGACTGGGCCACTGGGTGCCCAGATGTCTGATCCCCCAAGGCCCTTTCCTAAGATTCTCTCTGGGGATTCATTATCTGCTCCCGCCTGCCTCCCCACCTCCTGCTGGTTTCCCTTAGCCCTGTCCATGCCTCTGTAAACCATTAAACCCTGCGAGGAAGCTCTTTTGGTCCCCCATCCAGAGCAGGCCAGCTCTGTCCCGCCAGGCCCTTGATCCAGCCTGGAACACACCCCCAACTCCACCACAGACGGTGACCTTGCATTTGGGGCCGAGTAAAGAGGGAGGCCTGGAGGGCTGCTGGGGCCACTGAGGCAGGGATAGCCTGGCTAGTGTCTAGGATCTCGGGGTGGGAGGCTGCTCGGAGCAGCCCCCTGGGGTGCTGGGGGCACAGAGGCAGGTGTTCATTTCCTAGATGGCAAAACTGAGCCTTGGGGGGGGCCTTTCTGCTCTTTCCTCCCCCTCCGTGACAGGGGGGGCGGCAGGGGACGGGGGAGACAAACAGGGTGGGAGTCTGTTTTTTAGCTCTAGTGCCAGCTCCTGGGCTGAATTAGACCAAATGACAGTCGCCCGTCCTGAAGAACTCGGGCCCCCCAGTTAGCCAGGCGGGGTGGTGGGGGCGCTGCGGCCCAGCCCCGCCTCGCAAGGCTGTGCAGTCCCGCTGGATCAGAGACAGCAAGGGACCTGTGGCAAGGGAAGGGGACGCAAGCGCCAAGGGGACGAGGGGGCCCACGCAGACCTGTGAGGGTAGCCACAATGTGGGGGGCTCTGGACCCCCCCAAAACACAGAAGGGCCGAAGTTCTGTCCTTCACGCCCCCTGTCCTCCAACCCCCGTTAGGAAGACGGGAAGCCAGTGGGACCCAGAAGGGCCACAGGGCCCGTTGCAGGCAAATAAACAGAGGGACAGCCTGGGGAGCACACTCTCCCACCCCTGTACCCCTTGGCCACCCGGGAGAATGCTGCATGGCGGCTTTATTTCCTTGGTCAGCAAGGGTCCGCTGCTCTGCTCTGTTCTTGGGTTGGCTGCTGCTCATGGGGGCCACGCCTCAGTGCGAAGAGGTAGGGGGTGCGAAGGACCCTCCCAGGGCAAAGCACACCATGCCTCCAGGAAGCCTTCCTGGATTGCCCCTGGGGCTTCGCCTTTCCCCTCCCTTCCTGGGGCGCCCACCCCTCTTGGGGCTTCCTCCCTTCCCTGAGCCCCGCCTCTGAGACCTCCTATCTTTCAGAGTCTGCTTTCCCCTTCTCCTCCCCTGGAGCCCCCCACAGGCACTCTCCCCTGGGACCTGGAGCCAGAAGTCCTCTGCTGGGCCAGGCTCAAGAGGCCCCCTGATTCTTGCCTGGCCAGGCTTTCCAGGAGAGGCACTTCCACCTCCTCTGGCTTCTGTGTCAGAGCGGCCTGCTTGCAGCCTATAGTCAACACTTGGTGGGTGCCATGGGCTGGGGGCCATGACTGGATCCCCTCTGTGGTCGTCATCTGTGGGCAGGTCCTCCTGGGGATTTTGGTAAACACACATAAAATCATTTCTCACCATAACCATGCTTATGTGTCCAGTTGAGTGGCATGAACTATTTTTGCATTGTGGTGCAGCCGTCCCCACCATCCATCTTCAGAACTTTCGCATCTTCCCAAAGAGAAACTCTGTCCCCAGGAAACATTAGCTCCGCATTCCCACCCTCCCTACAGTCAATACACCATATTTGAGAGCAAACATGCCTATTATTTACAACAACCAAGATATGGAAGCAAGAAAAGTGTCCATCAATAGATGGATGGGTAAAGAAGAGGTGGGACAGAGACACGATGGCATATTATTCAGCCAATTAATTAAAAAAGAAGACCTCTCGCCATTTGCGGCAGCATGGACGTACGTAGAGGGTTTTATGCTCAGTGAAATAAGCCAGGTGGAGAAAGACAAATACCATATGATCTCGCTTATTTGTGGAATATAAAAAGAAAACAGAGCAAAATGAACAAAAGAGCAGTACACTCAGAGACACTGAGAAGTGATGACAGGGGGTTACCACGGGGGAGCGGTTGGGGTGGTGCATGGGGGATAAAGGAGCGCAAGAATTCTCAATCACAAAGTAAGTTGGTCCCAGGGATGCTAGTACAGCATAGAGAATATAGCCAGTGATTCAGTAACATCTTCCTATGTTGACAGATAGTAACCACACCAGGGAAGCTAAGGATTTAATAACACGGGTAACTGTTCAAACTGTGTATACTTGAAATTAATATAAGATTGTGTATTGACACTTCAATTAAAACAATAAAACTTTTGTAAAATTAAAAACAATTTTAAAAACATGCCTGCAGAAGTTCTCCCAGGCATGTGTGAAGCTGTGGTGTCCAAGGTATCGTTGCAGCACCCTCCAAAAGCTGCCAAACTGTCCCCTAATAGGGAATTGGCTAAATCAATTATGATACATCTAAATCCTGGAAAGTTCAAAAGATTGAAGGGCTGTGAAATAGGGAGCAAGAAGCTCTGGCTGAACATATCTGGAAAAATCTCCAAGGAGGATTATTAGGTTAAAAAAAAAACAAAACAGGGCGCAGATCTAGAGAGCTTGCTAGTTTTTATGTAGAAGGATGGCAGTACTGTATCACATATTTGAAAGTTGCCAAGAGAGTAGATCCTACAGATTCTCATCACAAGGAAGCAAATTTGTAACTAGGTAAGGTGCTGGATGTTAGCTGAACTTCCTGTGACCGTCATGATACAATATATACAAAGATCAGATGGTGACATTGTACATCTTGCACTGAAACCATGCTGTATGTCAATTATATCTCGATACCACTGGGGGAAAAAAGCAGAGGCTTTTACCCTGCCCCTCCCATCCCGAAAAACCCCAGGAGGACAGAAAGAGTACAAATATGGGTCCAAAAAAATATATATATATATATGCTCATCTGTGGAACTGGGCAAGTGTCAGACAAAGCTATGAGTCTTGTTACTGTATGGCTGAGTTGTATAAAATTCTACATCATAGATTATATAATATATATACATATAAGTTATACATATAACCTATATATAATAGATGGTAATAACCATCTATTCCATATCATATAATACCTAATTCTATGTTATATCTTGTATGACATATACACACACATCTATATACGTTATATGATATATAATAATAGTCATCTATTCTATATCTTATAACACTCACATACATCAAGAGTGTGCATTGATGTTTATTTGTGTATGTACATTTGGCCCATTAAGACTAAGATCTCAGAAAACAAAATCAACCGGTAATGATTGATTGATTATCATTGTATTGATTCTTGGAGGACTGCAGTGTGAATCAGCTCAGCCTGGGAATGGTGGGGTGGGGGCCTCCCGCCCTCTCCATCTCCCCAAGTCTACCTGCCTCTGTCTGTGTGTCCATCTGGTCCTTCTGTCACCTAGACACACACACAGACTCACACACAAGCAGCCTGGAAGCCCAGGCTTTTGGGGGACCAGGGAAAGACTTCCAACATAAACTCTTCTGTGCCTTTGGGATTTCGTCCCATGTGCATGGATTGATTACTTATGCAAAAACACAGAGTCTTTAAAAAAGGAAGAGTGGTGGCTCTATACTGCGATGATTTTGGAGTAATGTGTGAGATAGTTAAATGAAAAAAATCAATGCAATGATACCTTGGAAAGCAGATCTGTGGGAGGGGAGGGGGCAGAAAGAGAGACAGAGAGATAGGGAGACAGAGATGCGAGCCCAGTCCCATCAGAATATGTCCTCAACACTGTTCATTGAGGCTTTTCTTTCTAGAAAGTTTCTGGTTTGGGAGCAGGGAATTCTGCCCCCTTAATTTAAGTGCTTTAAACAAGAGAATACGGTGGCCTATGGGTAATTTTTACAATCCCTCCCCTAGGTATTTCTGTACCTTCCAAAGCTTTGCAAATGAATGTGCATGGCTTCTGGGAGCAACATTTGTGAGGTTGGTAGGGTCCCCTGCAAGTGTCCCTGCGTGATAGGGATCACGCTGCTATGAACATGTGTGTACGGGTTTGTGCAAGGATGTACGTTTGCATTCTTCTGAGTGGACAGTTAGGAGTGGACTTGCTGTGTCCTACGATAATTCTATGCTTGACTTTTTGAGGAACCACCAGACTGGTTTCCACAGCGGCTGCATTTTCCATTCCCACCAGCATTGCGTGACGTTCCTATTGCTCCACATCGTCGCTGATGCTTGTTGTTACCTGGCATTTTGCATCCTAGCCATCCTAGTGGGTGACGTGGAATCTCTTGGTCTCACTGTGCATTTCCCTCTGATCAGTGACCCTGAGCATCTTTTTGTGTTCCCATTGGCCATGTGACTTTTTCAGAGAAATGTCCATTCAAATCATTTGCTTTTTAAATTCTTTATTCTTTTAATTGTTCTCTTCTTATTCTAATGTTTGCAATCACCCTGCCTGATAGGGAACTATTCTCCCCACTTCCTCAGATGAGGAAACTGAGGCTCAGAGAGGGGCCGTGAAGGAGGTGGTGAAATAGGTGAAGGGGGAAAGGAAAAAGAAAGAAATGGGTGGTGAATTGCCCAAGTCACAGAACTTGACAGGGCAAGAAGCCAGTCAGTGTGACTTCCAGGACAGGAGCAGAGGTGGGGAGGGGGGTGTCCGGAGGGAGGCTTCTCCCGTAGAAGAGGGACGCAGGGGCCTTTATTCCAGCTCAGCACAAAAAGGCACAAAAGGGCCCTTGAGGGAAATGAAGAGCTCTGGTCCCTGGGGAGGGGAGGCGGAGGCCTGTCTTGAGCCCAGACGTCACCCCAGAATCCACCGTACCCACCCAGAGTGCATATGCACAGCCGCATGGTCCTGCGTGTCATCTGTGTCACAGCGACCCACGGGCCAAGTACACGCAGAAACACTGGCACCCACACGCACACACAAACATGCCCAGCTACACACTTCCGATTCTTCTAAATCAAAGCACCCCTGAGTCCCAGCTCAGCCAAGCAGCCTCCTGGCCGCTTCCTGCCTGGGCTTCCAGGCTACTTGTGTGTGTGTGTGTGTGTGTGTGTGTGTGTGTGTGTGTGTCTGTGTGTGTGTGTGTGTGTGTGTCTGTGTGTCTGTGGGACAGAAGGACTGGATGGACACACAGACAGAGGCAGGCAGACTTGGCGAGATGGAATGGGCAGGAGGCCCCTACCCTACCATTCCCTGGCTGAGCTGGTTTCACACCACAATCCTCCAGATAGGCCCTTGAAATGGGGAGGGTCATGACTGAATTTCCTAGAAGAGAAAGCAGAGGCTCGGCCAGGCCATGGGGATGTCCAGCTATTAATGATGTGGTCAGGGTCCCTTTGCAGATTGGAGGCTGGGGTCGAGACCGTCAATTCTGGTTCAGGCTGCACGCTGTCTATTTTTAGTTTTCTTATTTTAAAAAAAAATGTTAATGGCTTCACATAAAAATCCAGATCGCCAGTCTCTCTGGAAAAAAATTGGCAGATCAGGCCAGGCTGGGTTTGTTTTCCTGCCTGGAGACCTGCAGCTGTGACCGGAGGCTGCGGCAGAATACGTCGCTGCCTGCCATCAGTCGTGTGCCTTGGAGACTGTCTGCCTCTGCGTATGCCTCCATGCGTGTGAATCTGTGAAGCCGTGTGTGTTTATGATGAGTCACACCCAGCGTGGGTGGAGGGTGTGTGAAGGTGAGTTTCCAGCCCATGTGTATTGGTAGATGGCAGCTACGCCCCATGCATGCACCTACAGACCACAGAGGTCTGCCTGGCTGAGTGTGCAACAATGTTTGTGTTGGGAAGGCATGTCCTGCTAGGTTTCCAGGCATCTTGGTGCCGTATATGGGAAGCACAGTTTGCATGGATGCTGGGGTTTCAGGAGTGTCTGGGCCTGTGCTGTGTGAGTGTATGTCCATGGTGGTGTGCACTGTGTTGAGGAGATCGTGTGTGCGTGGACACGGGACTGTGTGTCTGAGACTGTGTGGGCATGTGCACGTGTGTCTGTGAGCATGGGTGTGCAGTCTAACGTGTGTGTCCAGGGACGTTTATGTGGCTATGTTCATGCATGGGGGACTGTATGTGCTCTTGGCCATGCTAGTAGCTCGTGGATTGTGTCTCTAAGCTGGATGCAGCATAAAGACCTTTGCATGTGGCCTCAGGCACTTCTGCAACTTGACTGGGTCCTCCTCGGCCCTCAGCCTGCAGGTTTATTGCTCTTGCAACCCTGCTGTAAAGTGTCCCAGGGGCCTGGTGGGGCAGAGGGCACGGCCCCAAGAATTGCCGGAGCAGCAGTGGGGTGCCCATGCTCATGGCTGTGTGTGGCTCTGGGGTGTGACCTCTGAGGTCCGCAAGCATGGGGGGCCCGACTCCTTGGGCCCAGCCTCCCTGCCCCCTCCTGGTTGCCAAATGCATTTTCCCAGGACACCCGAGGCCTGCAATGGAGATACATCCCCGTCCCACATTACTCGCCCCTCTCCCCGCCTCTCTGTCGCAGTCCAGCGTGGAAGCAGCAGGGGAGAAGGGGCCGCAGGCCGCCATCAGCTCCTATAGGCTTTAAGTGACCCATTTCCTGGCCGGCTGTGTGCCCAACGCAGACACCATTAGGGTAGTGAGCCCACAGCCCCTCCCTGCCCAGCGCGCTGGCAGCCAAGGAGGGGGCATCCCTAGACCCCCAGGGCTGTGGTCCCCTCCAGCTTGCACTTGGAGGAGTGGGGGTGGGGAGCCGGATGGAAGAGCCCCAGAGAGAGGCAGAGACAGAGGCAGGCGCGCGAACAACGATGCGCACGGGATCGGATGGGCGTAGAAAGACAGAGGCAGGGAGATACGGAGAACACCAATTCCCGTGTCCCACTGGCTGAGGGGCCCTCCTGGGCACTGGCTCCCTGGCATGCTGACCACTCTCAGTGTCCTGACCAGAGAACCCTCTAAACTTGCAACACTCAGGAACCGACAGCTGGTGACCTCAGGGGTGGGCTGAGGGCAGAGTGGGAGCTTCGTCTCAACGTATCTCCCCCAGGATATGCGTGATTCACAAAGAGAAACCTCCCAGCGGACCCTCCAAGCTGGCAACATGGAAACCGAGGGACCCAGATCATCACCAATGAGGAGATGCATTGACGTCAATCACCTCTTGACAGGATGCTCTGGGAACATGACCCTTCAGTGGTATCCTCCCCCAAAGGCATGAACTCCATCTATTTACCAGCAAACATCAGACATGCCCAAATTGAGGGACATTCTACAAAATTTCTGGCCAGTGCGCCTCAAAAGTACCAAGGTCATCAAAGACAGACTGGAGGAGTTTGAATCCTTTATGGGATCCTAGAACAGAATCCTATTAAGATTGAATAGCAGTCATAAAGGGGTGGTACATATACACAATGGAATATTATTCAGCCATAAGAAGAAAACAAATCCTACCATTTGCAACAACATGGATGGAGCTAGAGGGTATTATGCTCAGTGAAATAAGCCAAGCCGAAAAAGACAAGTATCAAATGATTTCACTCATATGTGGAGTATAAGAACAAAGAAAAAAACTGAAGGAAGAAAACAGCAGCAGACTCACAGAACCCAAGAATGGACTAATAGTTACCAAAGGGAAAGGGACTGGGGAAGATGGGTGGGAAGGGAGGGATAAGAGGGGAAAAGGGGCATTATGATTAGCAGACTAAGGTAGGGGGGGCACAGGGAGGGCTGTACAACTCAGAGAAGACAAGTAGTGATTTTCATCTCACTACGCTGATGGACAGTGACTGTAATGGGGTTGGTGGGGGGGACCTGATGAAGGGGGTAGTTTAATCACCATAATATTGCACATGTAATTGTAGATTAATGATACCAAAATAAATTATAAAATAATAATAATAATAAAATAAAAAATAAATAAAAATCCCCTTCCCACCTTAAAAAAAAAACTATTAAAAAGAAAAGATTGCATAGCACTCATTTAATACCATCCTAACAATAGGATTAACAATTTCATCATATTACTACTCCCAGGAAGAGGAAACACTGGTGAAATTTGAGGAAGACCTAAAGTGTGGTTAAATAGTATTGTACCAGGACATGGCTAATTAGTGAACTGATAAGAGAATTAGTGAATCAGTAAGACAACAAGTGAAATTTGAATAAGGTTTAAAACATTTTTTTTACTGAGCTAGAATTGACATGTAAAATTGTGTAAATTGAAGGTGTACAGTGTGTTGAGTTGATGGATACACGTGTATTGCCACGTGATTGCCACAGCTCTACCTTGTCAGGTAACTATCATTTCTTTTTGGTGTGAGAACAATTAAGATCTAGTCTCTTAGCAACTTTGCCAAGAGCTGCACAAATGGGCCCAGGCAAGAACTACTCAGGCCGAACCACGGAATCATGAGAAATAATTAACTGTTGCTGTTTAAGCCTTTAAATTTGGGGATGGTTTGTTACACAGCAATAAGGAACTGATACATCCCTGGCCTGTTGAGACAATGCCCGTGAATGGACAAACTCATGGACTGGTCCTGCTAAGCAGGCGGATAATGGCCCAAAGGAAGCAGCAGATGTTTAAAGTTTCTCGCTGTCTCTCTCTC
>JAQQAC010023519.1:2108053-2126570 GCA_029783875.1 Phataginus tricuspis
CCCCCCCCTCCTCGCCTCCCGCAGAGTCTGGAGACCCTCGGCGCAGCCACTTCTCCCCGACGCCTGGCGGAGAGGACGCGCTGCAGGCGTTGCCCCGGCAACGGCGGGATGCCCAGCAACAAGTTCGCGGCGCGCGTCACGTGCCCGGCGCAGACCAATCGGAGGGCCCTCCCGGAAGCAGGTCAGCCTGGGCCAAAGTCCGCCTCCCCCGCCTCCCCCCGCCTCGCTCCCGGCGCGCGGCTCGGAGCTAATTACCGTAATTGCGGAGGGAGAGCTCGTGCGCGGGGGCTGGGCAGGTCCAGAGGGGCTGAGCGGCCAGCGCAGGAAGGACAGTCTCCCTCCCGCACCCTTGCCTCTCTTTCCTAACGGGCGTCCAAGCGCGCAGTAAGCGCCTACTGTGTACACCTGCTGTAGGGAAGGAGGGCCCAGACCGTTGCAGTGAGAGTGGGGAACCCTATTCAACTTGGTTTGATTCTTAAGTTTTGGGGTCTCAAAGGAACTGTTCAGTTGCTGTTGGCTGTGTTGAATTACTACACACACACACTGCATTCCTCTGAGTTTTGGTTTCCTCTGGTATAAAACTATGGAAAGTTTCGTCTTGAGGGTCTGCATAAAAACACTTAGCCCTGGGCAGTCTGGGTTCGAATTCCGTCTCTGCCATTCACTGCTGTGTGGCTCTAGGTGAGTCCTTTCACCTCTCTGTGCCTCTGATTCCTCATAGCTTAAAAAAGCAAATAAGTGGTGGGGTGGGGGGAGGAGGGTGTCCCAATATTTATTCGTGGGAGTTGCATTTATTAAAAGACTGTATATGAAGCATATAGTTGGCATTCAGTAAACAGGAGCTAATCGTCATGGTCCCAGCTCTTTGATCAACAAACATTAATTGGGCACCTACTGTGTTCCGGGTCCTGCTGTGGGTCTGACTTCACATCCTCATTATGCAGAATGCAGGCCCCAAGGACCAAATGTATCATTGGCCACAGGAGGTCGCCCAGCGTCTCAGGAGACAGGAGGATGGACTGGCCTTCTGGTTCCTACAGTGCTGTTCTCACCTCCAGGCCTCTGCACCTGCTGTTCCCTTTGCCTGGAAGGCTTTTCCACGGATTGGCTCTTTCTTCCCTGTCCTGTTTCTGCACAAATAGCTGAGCGTCAGAGGGGCCTCGTTGACACGTGCACACCCTCTGCCTCAGCTCTGCGCATGCTTCTCTCCACCCGTGAAGCTGCCAGGGATGTATCCCCGCCCCTCCCCCCCCACCAGGATGGGTGGTCAGAGGGAGGACACTTGCGGGGGAGGATTGTGCTGGGAATTTTGTCAGTGCATGTTTCTGAAGCACCTCTGAAAGCTGAGAAGGAAGAATGTGGTGTTCGAGGTCCTTTCAGGACTCAGGGCTGGAGGGAAGGTAGAGGGACTTGGCTTTCCCTCCTCAACCCCGCAGCCTGAGAGCTGCCTTTCAGAAACCAGGGGCCTGGTCCCGCTCAGCACACAGGCACAACCACAGAACGCAGCTGCAAGTCGGGGCTTTTGCCTGCTGTGTAAGCTTGGGCAAGCGTCTCAACCTCTCTGTGCCCGCTTCCATCTCTGGAAATGGGGCTCACCGCACCAAGTCTGGGAAATTAATGTGAGGATGAGATTAGGTAGAGAGACCCCGCACCTACTGGGTGCTCAGTAGCTGGTCGCTGGTGTTATTATTTAAACAGGAAAGGAACTTACTGAAAGGATGTTGTCAAGGTCACAGGAGCAACAGGGAAGCTGGAAAATTGGTTTTGGAAATAGGCAGGTGCTGTGGGAGAAGCCATCTGGGGGGGGGGGCAGCAGGATGGTGTGGGTGAAACACCCAGCCTTGCCCGCCACCCTCTCTGCATGTGACCTCTCTGTGCTTCTCTCTTTCCCTTCTTCTTTCAAACAGGGACAGAACCCCATGTTCTGACCTTCTGGAGGAATGCAAGATCATGGAAGATATCAACGTGAGAGGGGTTCTGCCAGGTCCTGAAAGGCCCAAACTTGGTACCCACAGGATCGTCCACTAATACCTACTGAGGCCTGATGTTTGCGCGAGCATGTGCTTGGTGCCGGCACGGCAAGGGAGAGCCAAGGAAAACAGCACGGGAGAGGGGTGGGCCAATCGAATGCTAGTCCTGGCGGCGTCCTTGACACGCTTCGTGAGCTGGAGAAAGTTGTTTTCCCTCTCTGGGCTGGGTTGAAATGAGGGGTAGGCAGCTCTGTAAGAGGAAGACCTCCTTTCAGATACCTCCTCTGCCTCCACTTGCTGGGTGTCCTTGGTGCGGGGGGGAACGTGCCCCCTCTCTGGGCCTTGGTTTCCACATCTGAAAAATGGGATTCAAGAATGATGCTGCCAGGTGCGGGTGAGGAGAAAATGAGATCGATCATTCACTCAGTCATCTGTTCAATGACCAGCAAATGCCAGGCACTGGGAAATACAGTGGCCATCAACATGGGCAAGATCCTTGCCCTTATACGATGTATAAAACTCTTAGCCTGTAGTTAACGACCAAAGACCATCCCCAGAACATACGTACGCGCGTTCACTTCTTATACAAGTGAGCAGTGGTTGGCATAAAATAGGTGCTCATGAAATACCGACTCATTTGATGGCAGTGATACCAGCACACATACTGTAAGGTTCTCTCCTTCCCACAGGGTCTAAAGTGCCTGGCTTGGGGTGATTCTCACGCAGGGGGCACGGGACTGAGACCTTCGTGAGGGATTCCCTGGCAGCCTCAGGCGGGGAGGACACTTGTGTGTGGTCCTGTTTGTGTGTTCTGCCCCTTCTGGGTAAATGCCTCCATTAATCTCCCTCTGCTTGGACTTGAGGGTCAGGTTTCAGGGCTCCAGGCAGATGTTGTCCAGAGTAACCCTGTTTCCTTAATCCTCAGGGCTCCAGAAACTGTCCTGAGAAGAGAGAACAACAGGCCTGCTGAGGCCACCATCTGTGCAGTCGCGATTTGTAAATGCTCATGAGGGTGGCAGGAGAGAGGTCTCTATAGTAACGGCTGAGGAAGGGGCCGTGCGTGTGTGTGTGCCTGTGTGCGTGTGTGTGCATATGTGTGTGTGTGTGTGTGTGTGTGTGTGTGTGTGTGTGTGTGTGAAGCAGGGGACGGGATGGAAGATTCATTCCAGACTCTTATTCCTAAGCCTTTTCTTCTGCCATGATGAGCTATTAATTAATACTCGTTACTGGCTTATTATCCCAGGAGATAATTAGCTACTGTTCCTAACTGGAGTCTCGCGGGAGACATTTTCTAAAGAGATTCATTCATTTCTGCCCACCTGCACCTGCCTTTCTCCTGGGACATAGGCAAATGTTGCAGATCCTGGGGACCCAGAGGGGAAAAAATGGAACAAAGAGGCCTGTCTATGAAGCTGAGATTCCCAACCAGACGACAAGGGCAAAGCCTGAATTAGCAAGGGCACAGTTAGTGATTTTAAAATGCCAGCTGTGATTATTCTGGAAGGTGGAATGGAGGCTCCTAAGGTGCCAGTGTTTGCAAGGGAAAGTTGCCATCTCTGTTCAAATGGACCAGTCAAACCCAAAGGCAGGCAGGAAGTGGGTGGGGACGGGGGCAGGGAGAACTCTGTAACCAAGAGTTCCCAGGTCCCAATGCGCCAAGTCCAGCATCTCCTCCTGGCCTTTGCACATGCTGTTCCCTCTGTTAGGAGCATGCTTTCTGCAACTTCGCCTGGCTCGCTCCTCCTCAACCTTCGGTCTCAGTTTAGACAGAGGTGCCTCCTTCAGGATGCCCTCCTTGATTTACACCTGTCTTCCTCAGCCTGGACTGGTACAGGGGACTCCCCCTGGCTTCTGAGTGTCTTGGTCTCTTCCATGAGAGCTTTGTTCACTCTGAGCTGTAATAGCCTGGGACGGTCTGCCTCTCCAGCTAGACTTTTTGTTGAGGATTATGTCTTATTCTCCTACATACATTATTAAGTGAAAAAGAACAGGTTTTACAAGGTGTGAGTAGAATGTTCCCTTATGTATGAAAAAGGGAGAGAAGACACTACCCACTTAGTAGGTGGTTAAAAAAGAAGCTGACAATACCAAGTGTCAACAAGCAACTGACACTCTGATCCCCTGCTCATGGGAATGCAAAATGGTGTGGCCACTTCGGAGAAAAAGTTTGGCAGCGTCTCAGACAAATTCTTACCATATGACCCAGCCAACCCACTCCTAGGTATTTACCCTAGAGAAATGGAAACATCGTCCGCACAAATACCTGCATGTGATTATTCATAGCAGCTTTATTCATAAGCTCCAAAACCTAGAGATGTCCCTGTACCCAATGTCCCCACACTGGCGAATGGATAAACAGACTCTAGTCCCTCCACATAATGGAATGCTACTTAGTAATAAAAAAGAGCTCAATCCTGATACACACAACAACACGGATGAATCTCAGTGCATTACACTGAGTGAAAGAAGCCAGACACAGAAAGCTGCACACCGTGTGATGCCATTTAAGTGATGTTCTGGAAAAGCCAAGGCTGTAATGATGGAAATCAGATCATCAGGTACCAGGGACTAGGAGTGGGGAAGGGGATAGACTACCCAGGGGCACGAGGGGCGTTTTGGGGGTGACGTAAGTATTCTGGATCTTGATGATGGAGTTGGATACACATGCATATGTCAAAATTTATAGAATTGTATGTCTAAAAATGTGACTATTACTGTATATAGATCATACCTCAATATATGTGGCTTTAAAAGAGAATTCTTAAAAAGGTTAAAAGAATGTGGGTGTGGGGGAAGAATGATGTATAAATTTATACATTCATGAAAGACCTCTGGATGGGGACAGAGAAGGGAACGGAAAATTGACAAAGAGCTTAGATCTTGGGGGTTGGCAGACCGGGGTCACCATCCTAGCTCCAACCTCTGCTCACTGCAGTCCCTGGGCAGGCCTCCGCCCCTCTCTAAGCCATCTGCCAAACCTGTAAAATGGGGCATATCATACCTGTTCTGCAGCCTAGAAGAGTTGGCAGGAAAATCTCAGAATCCTAGGGGTAAAAGAGTTCTTCTCTGCTCTCCTGAAGATACGAGGTGAACCCAAGAGAAGGCATCGGTGGTGGTGGTGGGGACAAGTGAGCAGTTTTGGAGCCAAATGACAGAGCTGTGTTCAAATCCCGGCTTGCCCATCTGCTTTCCTGGTGGCCTGAGGCTAGTTATCTAGCCTGTGGAGAGCGGTGGGGACAGAAGGAGCAAGAGGACAGGACAGGACTGAGTGTGTTTTTGGGCCGAGTCTCCATCTAGGGCCTGAACCAGGCCTGACTCTGAAAGAAACCTTGACAAGTTTCCTAAATTCCAGGAGCAAGTATCTCAGGAATGCAGGGAGGTCTTATCTCAAGGCCAGCCACCTGGACCAGATGCCCCCAGGCATATGTGTCCTAAGTATTGGATTGATGTCCGATTGGATTGATCTGTGGGCGGTGCTTAAGTGATTGGATTGAGGTCCTTGAGAAGGGTGTGTGAATCTAATCTGTAGGCAATACATGTGTGTATAAGCCATGCCAGAATAAAGCTTCTTTGCATTCTGCACCAGACAGCTTGCCCTCCTGTCATCTTGTATATACAGCCCGATGCCCCCACTCAGGAACTGTTCGACTCCTGCCGGCAGGCCCCTGCACTAGCCTGTCTGAGCCTTAGCTGCCTCATCTGCAAAATGGGGACAACAATGGTAGCTATCTTCTGAGTTTGCCCAGAGGCCATAGGAATACTTGGCATGTAAAGGGTTGGACACAGAGAGCCTGGCACAAAGTAAAAGCTTAAGGAGGGAGAGAAAGAAAAGAGAAAAGGTTTTCCTGAGTTATCTGTTCCTGGCCTGAGTGACCAGCACCCGCCGCTCTCTGACTGTATCTCCTACCCCACCCCTCCACCCTTGATCCCCCTCCACCACACCCAGGATCTGTTTCTTCCCCCACCCCTGGCCTTTACCCTAACTGCTCCCTCAGCCCGGTATTTGTCCTTTGGATTTTCCCATGCCCATCTCCTTCTTACCTTTCAGTTCTCAGCTCAAATGGCCCCACCCCAGAGAGACTTTCCCCACCCACCCTCTCATCATCTAGTTAGAGTCTACCTAGGGCCTGGGAAATTACAATCCTCTGGCCAAAAGAGCTACTGCTGTTTTTATAAATAAAGTTTTATTGGCACACAGCCTCACCCATTCATTTTTATATTCTCCAAGGCTGCCTTTGAGCTACAACAGCAGAGTGGAGTAGCCACCAGAGAGCCCTGCTCACCTGCAAAGCCAAACATATTTACTTTCTGGCCCTTTTACGGGAAAAGTTTGCTGAATCCCACTCTACCATCTCCCTATGGTGTGTTTTCTAAATCGCAGTTACTGTGTGAGGTTATCTTGTCTTTTATTTATTTCCTTGTTTATTGTCTGTCTTCTAAACTAAATGTAGGACAAAAGTCATATCAGCTTGGCTTCCTGCTGGATTTCCAGTGCCTGGCACATAGCAGGCACATTCAAAATATATACATATATATATATATATATTTGTGTGTGTGTGTGTGTGTGTGTGTGTGTGTGTGTAGTGAATGAATGCATAAAGTAGGCGTGGAGGTGTGGTTATCTGGCTATGTCTTTCTTGAATGTTGGAGGAGGAAAGGACTAAAGAAATCCTCTAAACAAACTCTTACTGTAAAAAAGTGGGGTCACACACTGAGCGTAATGCACACCCTCAAGGAAGATAGTAAGCCAAACAGATCTCAAGGTTGAGAGGAGAATCCTGAGATCTAAGAATTCTCTGGTCACTACAAAATGCACCTCTCTGCAAAAAATGTTAGGAAGCACAGGAATGAAATGTAATGCACTATCCTGAATTGGATCTCAGCTTGGCAAGAAATACTATAAGGGACAATATTGGGATGGCTGGTGAAACTGGAATATAGACTAGTGATAAGACAGTAGCATTGTAATGATTTTGACTTCTGGAATACAGTCATTACATTGTGCTTACGCAAGAAGACTGTCTTGATCTTGGTGGGTACATGCTGAAGTATTTAGGAATGAAAGGGGCAGTTGTATCTGCAATTTACATGATTAGGACAGAGACAGACAAAGATATATGCAGAGGAAAAGACAAAAATAAAGCAAATGTGGCAGAGTGTTATCAATGAATGGGTGAATTTAGGTAGAGACGGTATGGAAATTCATTGCACTATGCTTGCAACTTTCCTGTGGTCTTGAATTTGCTTTTCCAAATAAAAAGGTTAAAAAATAAAAAAGGAAGAGAATAAACATTAATTTTGATTTCTTAAAACATTACATTGAAATATTGTTTATCTTGATTACCTTGATTATTTAAATTTTGCGCCCAAGGTAGGTGACTCGCTCATCCTATTCTTGGCCCTGATTATTTATACCCAACATGCAATCCACACCATATCATGAATTCCTCATCACAGTTATCTGAGAAGGTACGACCATTATCACCATTTCACTGCTGAGGGACTTGACACAAAAGGGTTCAGCTGTGTCCAAAGTCCCACAGCAAGGACGAGAAAAAATATGGATTTAAACCCAAGCTCGGAGCCTGCTCAGTAAAGCAAAACAATAAACTAAGTTACGAGTTAGATTTTAAGTCAAGGCTCAAAAGATCTAAGCTTGAGTCCCACCTCTGACCCAGGCTCCCTGAGCCCTCCATTCCCACAGGCCTCAGTTTACCCTCCTGGAACTGGACTTAAATTTTCTGAGCCTGCCCTGTTTTCCTCCAACACAGTTTACTAGCTTTCTCTCTCCTTATCTAGCAATGGCAAAAGCTAGAGATGGGGAGAAGCAGGTACGAGCTAGGGCTCTTGAGCAGAGTAGGAGCTCAGAGACCCAGGAGAGGAGTTGCGCCGAGTGAGGAGACCCTGGGGACCACAATGAGTGTTCCCTCCCCCTCCCAAAACCCCTAACCCAGTTTTTGGGCAGATACCAGACTTTTATTCTGAAGCCGAGGCTGCAACCTATGATGTAATCTTTGGAGCTGCCTTCGAGGCGGAGTCCCATTGGCCAACTGGCAAAGCCCCTCCCCGGGTTCCCCGCGTCCCGCCTTCCCCGACGCCCATAAAAACGCACGTCGCGCCTGGGCAACCGCTGTACACCTGCATCTGCCGACAGGACTGAAAGCAGGTGAGGCTTAACGTGGAAGAGCCCCAGCCGCGTGGGGTGGGGGTTGGTCAAAGGGACCTGGGACCCCGGGGATGGGGCTGGTTTGCAGGTTAGTGCATGGACATCTTCCCAGAAAGTGACAAACACCGCGAAGTTGGACGATCTGGAAAGCGGAGCTCAACGGGGCTGACTACCTACCTAAGGAGGTAAGTTCTGGGGAAAGCCACGAGGTGGGTAGCAGGTATTAGTCTTAGCTGCGGCCTCTCCGTATCTCCGTCTTGCCGTTCTCCCCTCACTCCCCACCGGGAAGAAGATAAGAGGGAGAAGAAATCTTGGGAAAGGAGGGGGTTCCCAAGAGTCAGAGGACGGAAGGTAGTGGGGTAAGCCGGGAAATAGAAGGAAGCAAGTCACATTTTCTTCAGCACCGAGGCTGAGGACAGCTCTCCGACAACCACGGAAGGAAATAGCTATTTCTTTCACCGGACTCCGGATAGCACCTCTCGGGGTCCAGGAAGGTGACCGTGGCCGGTCTCAGCCCTCGGGCTCCAGACAGCGCCAGGCGGGTCCCCGAGCCGACGTCGTTTCAGCACCTGGACGTCGGACAGCTCCTCCAGTAAGGCAGTGGGGTGACCCTTGTACCCTCAAGGGGGAAGAGAGAGTGGACTTAGGTGTCTGAAGCTTCTGTAGACCTGCCTCTCATTTAATGGAATTTTCAACGAATTATTTTCCAGATAAGCAGGTGAGATGAAAACGCACACAGAAATCTGTAATTCCCAGCAGGTCAGATGGCCAGTCGGTAGGACCGTGGGGAACAGGAGCCTGCCAAGATGACGTCATAGTGCTCTTTCCAGACTTCTGTGCCAAGCGTGTGCCAAGCGTTTTACATGCATTCTATCATGCCATCTCCAACCCTTGGACATGAGTGGTAGTCCACCAGGTGACAGTTGAGGAAACAGACTCAGAGAGGAGCAGGACAATAACCCAAGGGCTTTCAGCCCAACAGGGTGGCTGCAGGTCAACCCTACTTCTGTCCAAGTCCAAATTCCATGCTTCTGACATGCCTGGGTGGGAGTTGGGCCCTTGGAGAGCAGACCGTGTCTCTCTCCTGGAGGACTGGGAACGAAGACAGGGGGGCAGTGGAGAAACAAGAAGCCTCAATGTTACAGCTTGACTCGGGAGGGGAAGAGCCGGGTCGGGTATCCCAGGAGTGGGGCAGGGGGTGGCAGAGAAGACTGGAGTGGTTGTGGTCTAGTGCTGTGTGGAAGACTAGTGATTTTGTTGTTCTGATGTCCTATGACAACAAGTCACAGCTTCCTCATAGCGTGGACTCCCATCGACCTCCACCTGAGATGGACGGGCAAGTGTGGGGCACAAGAGGGGTCAGAGAGGAACCCCTGACACCCAGGGGCTGGGCTGGCTAGTTCTATGGGACGAGGGCAGGAGAGGGAATAAAACAGTGGCACACCCCCATGAACACAGAGCTATGCACCACATAGGGTGTTGGCATGTCACTTGTACACCCCGTAAGCCTGGGAATACAAAATATCTGACTCTGAACCCAGGGTCCTTAATCACTTCACTGCACTTTCCTGGGAAGTCAATGAGGGAATGGTGTTTGAAGCCATCCCTCGACCAGGATTCTACAGGCTTTCCAATAAAAGTTCCAGGAATGATTTTTTTTTTCCTCCTCTACCCTGCCATCAGTTCCATGGACCAATTACAAGACAAGTGTAAACTGGAGCCTGGTGGGTGAGTCGTGGCATCACGGAGGCCCCCCACGATTCTCTGCCACATCCTAACCAAGTCACAAAAACCACATCAAGCTCATTCGAGCCACAGAACTTTACCTTTACTGTGTCCTCAGCTTGGAATGCTCTGCCCTCCAGAGCACCCAGCTGCTCACCTTATATCTAAGTCTGATTTTGTCAAGGGAAACTTCCCTAGCTGCCTCACCGACACCCAAGCCAAGTCTATAGTGTACATTCTCAGAGACCCGGGATAGCATCTCTCCAGCACTCCAGTTATTTTTGTCTTGCCTTAAAGAACTGTCTCATTACACTATGAGCTTCAGGAGGGCAGAGACTGTTTGTGTTTTCACTGCTGTGTCCCTGGTACCCAATACAGGGGGCCCAGGGCTCTATAAGCATTTGTCGACTCAATAAAGGCACCTGAGAAAAAACCAATACATCAATCCATAAATCAATCGATGACTTCAGCACGTACCTGAAGATCTTACTTCTGCCCAGTCTCCCCACAGAGATACCATAGGATGATGGGTGGTGCAGGTGTTTATTGGGGAGTATAATTCAATTTGTGGACACTCAAGGGCCAGCCAGCCAACTCATAGCCCCAGGAGAGAGCCAGGTTCATTTAATTAGCAATTACGAGGCATTGATTCCTTGTTAGCTCCGGCAACCTCATCTCCCTCCTCAGCCCCAGGCAAACGAAATCTTTCCCTCTCCTGGGAGTACTGCCTCAGTGGGTCCATTAACAAGCAGAGAAAATATGATTACAAGACACCTAGATGCCAGAGGCACTTCATGAATCGGGTGGGGAGAGGGGGGTTCCATGTCTGGGTTAAAGCTAATGGTGAGAGATTTTCTGGTATATTTAGAATCACACTCTGGGAATAGGAGAGTTTTCAGATAGGAAAAGGCACTCAGATCCTGCCACTTAGGGATCCCAGTGAAAGAGGAGATTCTGCCTTAGTATTCCTATGACTTTCTCCCTGCTCACCCCCGGCGCCCGCCCTGCCCCACCACCGACTTATCTCCCATTCACTCCAAGTTAACCATCTCAACCTGAACACCCAATCTACCCAACCACAGCTTACTCCTATTTCCATGTCCCCGTATGTGGGAGCCTCTCCATGACCCAGAGACCCTCCCCTCCTCATTCATCACAGTGAGGGATCTTTCTAGAACACAAATCTGATCAACTTTCACCCTTGCCTTCAACCCTCCTGAGATTCCCATTGCCTGAGGGATACCATTCAAACATCCTCTCGGAGCCTGCGTGATCTGGCCCCTCCCTGCTGAGAGTAACAACCCCTCATTTCCCCACCAGCTCCACTCAACAGCTAGCTCGCCCAGAATCACCTCTTGCCGGAGATCTCCAACTTTAATATGAGGGTGATTCCCCTCATAGACAATGCAGATTCCCGGGCCCCTCCCAATTTCAACAAGCCAGAGGTGGGGGCAGGCATATGAATGGCAACATGGTGGAGCTGCTGGGTAGGGCTACCTAAGAGAGACCCCCCACCCCCCATGTCCTGGCAGTTGCTTCAGGACCCTGGAAAGATAGACAAGGACGGAACAAATAACACAGACAACACAGCCTACAGGGGGTGCAATACAGTTCTGAAAGCTAAAAGCATCCGTGGGAAGATGAGGAGTTTAAAATATGGAATGACCCGCTAAGGGAATATTGCAAGAATGAAATGCCTCGGAGACTCATGGGAGCACATTAGACTGTGCCTTTGAGACAGTATGTGGGTTAAAAATTAAAATTAGCCAACCGTGGTGTATGATTACTTCTCAGCATTATAATAAGTCTCCGAGTGATGGCGAGGGTCAGAGACCTTCTTGCAATGGCTTGAGTGCGGCAAAGTGGGTGCAAAATATAATTTCTCACTCTGGGATGGGACTAGAGACCCCTCCAGGGGCTGGGCAGTGGGGGTGGCGAGGGAGGCGAAAGATGCTGAGGGAGACACTGGGCAAGGGCTTCCACTGCCAACCTGTTTCCCCATCTGTAAAACGGCGGCGACTATACCTTCTGTCTTGAGGGGGTTGTAAAGATCGAGGGGATAATGTGTGTAAATGGATGGATGGCCCCATGCCTAGTACATAGTAAGTGCTCAACACCTTACAGTGGCGACAGTGACAATAATGACATCTGAGTAAGCACAGAGAGGGGAAGAAAAGTATAATGGTGGAGAAATAACAGATTGATAGATGAATGCAAAGGAAGGGAGGGAGGGAGAAAAGGAAGACACGAGGGAGGGAGGGAGCCAGTTCTAGGGCCCTGGCCAGAGGCCCATCAGTTCCTCTTGAGCAGCTGTTTAAGTCCACACCTGGCCCCCCTGCCTATCAGCCCTCACACACAAGGGCTACTATGTACCTACTTTGCTCCAGGGCCAGGAACCAGGCAACTGGGTTCATTCTTATTGTCCGGAGCCAGTGAAATTATTCAAATTGGTCAATCCCACAAAGCCCTGGAAACCTAGTTAACCCTACACAGCTTACCACACATAAGCTGCCACTACAGTGCCAGCTTGCCGTCCCCCTCATCTCCAGGGCAAGTCCCATGTCCTGCTCTTGTTTAGAGCTCCGTGTAAAATAAAATTTGCATTTTAAACATTTCAAAGTGACGGTTCAGTGGCACTTAGTACACTCACAGAGTTCCACAACCAACACCACAACCTAATTCCAGAATATTCCATCACCCCAAAACGAACCCCGTTCCATTAGGCAGTCACTCCCCACCCACCCCGCCAATCCTACTCTGGTGTCTGTCTCTATGGATTTGCCTATGCTGGATACTTCACATAGATGCGGTCATACACCATGTGGCCTTTTGGGTCTGGCGTCTCTTCACTGAGCGTCGTGTTTTCAAGATCCGTCCACATTGTAGCAGGTGTCAGAACCTCACTCCTTTTTATGGCTGAATAATATTCCCGTGCACGGCCAGATCATATTTTGTATGCCCGTATCGGCTGGTGGGCATTTGGGTTGTTCCCACCTTTTGCGTATCGTCAACACCGCTGCGGTGGACATTCATGTATGAGTATTTAAGTCACTGTTTCAGGAGTGGAATTGCTGGATCATATGGTAATTCTGTTTAACTTTTTGAGGAACCCTCAAACTGTTTTCCTGAGATTAAAAAAAAACAGCCTGATTGAGGCAAAATGGGCCTATAAACTACATGTAGTTAAAGTACATAATCATGCCATCCATGAAGAAAGACAGTTTTACTTCTCCCTTCCAAAGTAGCTGCCCTTTGCTTCCTTTTCTTAGGTGCGACGTTGAACAGGAATGGTGAATTTGGACATCGCTGCCCTTTTCCAGATCTTGGGGGAAAAGCATCCAGTCTTGTACCATGAGGTGTCCTTACTGAGTTGAGAAAATTCCCCTCGATTACTATTGCCCTGAGCCCTTTTAAAAATCAAGACTAGATGTTGGATTTGGGCAAATGGTCTTTCTGCAAGTATGGAGATGATCATATGGTTTTTCTTTTAGTTGTTCACATAGTGAAGGACACAGATTGATTATCGAATGTTAAACTAACCTTGCATTGTTACTTCTTATTTTGATATAATTTCAAACTTACAGAAAAGTTGTAAGGAGAGGCCAAGTATTTTCGCATTCTTTACCCAGATTCCTCAGTTGTTTGCATTTTTTCACATTTGCTTTATCCCTCTGTCTTTATATATATATATATATATATATATATATATATATAAATATTTATAATATACATATATACACACTCTACATATATAATAGTATATTTAAAAATATATATACTAGTATAGTCTAATTATATGATTATTGTTTATATGTATTTGTTACATATAAGTATATGAACATGACACATAACATAAGAATTATGATATATAACCTTTATATTATAACATAACTTATAACAAAATGTTTATAAATAATGTTACATAATATGTATAAATATATAAAATAAGGTATAAAATATATTATAAATTCATCTGACTTACAACAAAATGTAATGTATACATTCCACACATACATTATATATGTAATATATGTATAATGTAATATATGTATGTATAATGTGATATATAATATATATGTATAATGTATATATAACATATAATGTATGCATACATTACACACACACACACAGTATACATAGTGTTTTTTATAGCTACCCTCCCGGCAGTCAGAAACATTCACAAGGTTCTCATTCTGTCCTTCTCTCAACAACTGATTTATTCCTGAGTCTGAACCAGATGGGCTAAAACAAGGATGAATTTTTCTCCAATTATTGCCTCCCCTGCTGTCAGATCCCCCTTCTCCACCCTGAGGAGCACATCCTGTGACCTGTCTGGTCACTTGTCTGTTAAAAAGTCTCACCCTGTCCAGCCCTGTTGACAGTTTCCGTCTCAGAGCCTCGTCCATGCCCTCGACTGGCTGGACATGGCCGGGGAGGCAGCTGAGAGCCACTCTCTGTGCCCTGTCCCCTGGGCCTGGTTTTGCCCTGTGCCTGGCATGTCTCTTTCTGTCCATCCCTTCTTCATGGGGCTGGGCCAGGGCCCAAGAAAGCAGCTCTGAGAGTACCAGCGGGTGTGAGCAGGGACCAGCTAACACCCTGCCGTCTCTGGGCTGGGCCGGGCCTAGCCTGGGCTCCCGGAATCCAGAAAGGCAGGGATGGAAGGGGGCAGATTTCAGAGTCAGATATGAGTTGGGGAAGGAAGCTCAGCCATCTCCCTGTGAGGCTGCCTGCCTGTTGTCATGGAAACCCAAGCCACTTTCTTTTGAAGGACCCATTAAGGTGCAGAATATAATCGACGCTCTCTGGCAGACCCCAGCCTCCTTGGTGGCAGGTGACCACCATGGCAGCCCAGAGCAGCAGCGGGAGGGGGTGAAGCAGCGTCTGAGCCTGCTTTCACCGCCCCTCTCCGGCCCTGGCTGCAGGTGACTCATGGTGGGATCACAAGTCCCTGCTCCTGTTTGCCCACATCCTCCCCCGTGGAAATGACAGAGGGACACATCACCACCGCCACATGGTGTCTGAGCACCAAATGGCGAGCTGGGTGCGCAGCAGTGGCTACACACGCCGATCCTGGCTGCGGCTTGCCCTGCCACCCACTCACTAGGCAACTTATTTTACCTCTCTGGGCCTGGGTCTCCTCTCCTATAAAGCGGAGCAGAGTTATCATACCTACCTCACACGATGTAATGTACTGAAAGCTCTTAAAACAGTGTCATCTTTGGCAGAGAATTCCCTAACTTAATGTCTTATCCAGGTGGGAATGAGGTGCTGAACTGTGACATGCCTACCCCATGGTCCATCCCCTGGATCTTTGCTCCTGTGTGTGATTTTAAAACATATCTACAAACTTATTGACATCCCTCCTACGTTAGTTTCCTCGCCTTGACAGGGTGGTGCCCTTGAAATAGACCCGACTTAGCAACTTTCTTCCAGCAGATGGAATGCAGCAGATGTGACACTATGTGAGTCCCCACACTGTGTGTGTGATATGTCCCAAATACTTTATTTCCAGACACAATCACCTTGGGGGGTCAAGGCTTCTATGTACGAATTTTGGGAGGACACAATGCAGTCCACAGTAGGCACTGAGCTTGGGGGAGTTTCTAAGCCAAAATAGAGACCAGCTTCTGGTAACAAGTCTCCCTGAAAAATCTCTGTCCTTGAATGAAGTATCTCTCAACCTCCTCCTTCCCTCTCCAGCCAGGCAAAACCTCTTCATCCCGTGGGCTCCCGCGTCCCAAACACACAGCCTGACCCATCTCCCTATCAGATTCCAGCTCTTAAGAGCATGTTTGTCTTGTTCCCTGCTCTCTCCCCAGCTTCCAGCGCATAGTAGGTGCTTAGAAAATCAATAAATGTGGATGAATGAATGCCACAAAGACATCTGCCAATACCTCCCGTTGTGCTGACCATCATAAATCGATCTGCTCCCTTCAGGGACTCGTTGGAGCTTGTTTCTTAGAAACGAAACCGTGACCTATTTCCCCAGTGAACAGGCAGTTCCCCAGGGAGGAAACATAGTAAGCAAACTCTTGTGTGATTTGGTAATTACAGACATGCAAATGAAAGCCCCAAGCTCCCTTTAACACAGTTGCCGTTACTATAGCTTTATCACAAATGACCACAGACACTATAGGCGTAAAATGACCCTTGTTTTCCTATATCTCACCGATTCCGTAGGTCAGAAATTTGGGCAGGGCTCAGCTGGGAGTGGAGGGATCTGTTACACACGCATGGTGTCAGCTGGTGGCTGGCAGGTCTGGAAGGTCCGAGACAGCTGTACTTGCCTGGGGAGGGGACGGCTGGAAGGCTGGGCTCTGCTGGGATAGGGGACCGGATGGGCCTGCTCATGGCCTTCCAGCGCGCTGAGCTTTGGGTTGGCGACTCTCTTCGGGGTGGCTGGCTTCCCCAGAGTGTCACAAAACCAGGTGGAAGCGGGTGACTTTTTATGTCCTGGCTTCAGAAATCCCAGTACCCCTTCTTTCTTCCTCTATAGGTCTAGCCAGTCATGTATCCACCCACACTCAAGGGGACAGGACAGACACCCTACCTCTTGATGGGAAGAAGGTCAGAGAACACGGGGCCATGCTTTTTTTAAAAATGCCACAAACACCTATTAAACTAGCGAAAAAAGATGGAGGTAGAAGGAGAGAGGCCTCAGGGGAAACCAGCGTTGCCAGCACCTTGATATTGGACTTCCAGCCTCCAGGATTGGGAGACACAAATTTCTGTTGTTTAGACATTTCTCCCTGCTGTAACCCCATACCTGAACAGTGCCCGACATGCCAATAAGCTCATGAAATATTTATGGCATGGATGAATGTGCCTAATCTTTGGCATTGCTATCTGGGGTCCGTTATATTATTTCCTGAAAGTTTAAAATATTTTCCCATTAAACAGATTTGAAAAGCGTGCCAGGATGATTGCCTCCCTGCTGGGGTCTGGCGGGCCCTAGCGGTCCCTATCGCCTCGTTGGCCCGCGCAGGTGGCCGGGCCGTGGCCCCACAGCGGCTGCTGCGTGTAAGTGGCTAATTACCGCCCTGCGGTGTGCACCTGGCCGGCGGCCCGAGATGTGCCCGCGCATGGTGGCCAGACGTTTGTGGCCTCCCGGTCCTGGCGCGGGGACAGGTAGCAGCAGAACAGGCTCTCCAGATGTTGAGGGGCTGGGGAGGAGGCAGTCACCAAGCGTGGGCCCGGTAGCGGCCCCCACCGTGTCTCCTCCTGGCTGCCTCCCTGGAAGCCTGCTGGGCGACAGCAATGAATCAGAATGAACCGGAGGAGGTGGAAGGTGCCCGCGCCAGGGGCTCTTAGCCATCCTTCTTAGGTAGGGTGGTGCAGTGGTTGAGGTGTGCTTCCTAGAAAGATCCCTTTATCCAATTCCACGCCTATTAACTGAGTGCCTGCTGTGTGCCAGACACTGTTCTGGAAACGGGGGACACAGCAGTGAACAAGACAGGCAAAAAATCCCTGCCCTGTTCATGCTGATACTGTGAGCATACTAAGAAAAAAGTCACTAGTATGTAACTTACATAGCAGGTTAGGGCGCAAAGTGATGTGGGATGTGGGAGGAAATAGCAAAGTCAGGGAATCTTAGGGGGAAGGGTTGGTGATTTTCAGCGTGTGCTCGTTTCTGTGGTGTCAGTACTTTCACCAAGGATGATTTCAAGCTACCAGGTGGAGTCCCAGAGTGAGAAATTGGGGAGAGAAGTGCAAGGCCCCGCCGTCATGGAGTATTGTCACCGTGTGGATGCAGCAGGCACAAGTCACCTCGAGGGCAGAGATATATAGCAAAATAACTAGGAGGTGATGAGTATTTCTCAGTTATTTCTATGTGATTTATTAAGTTTTAGGTATCTATAATTTTATTTTCAATACTGGCTGGGTTTAAGATCTGGCTGTCCAGTGGTGCCAGAGAGGGCACCCAGGAAGCATCCCATCAAGGAGTCATATGGGTGAAAAGGGTGGGGAACAGTATTCCAAGCAGAGGGGACAGCACATGCAAAAGCTGGAAGCATAAGAGAACAACACTCCCAGGCATGCCAACATCCTACATCTTCCCTATAATTCTCAAGAAGTCTGGGGTAGGCAGCAGCCAAGTGGAGGCAGGAGAGCGTTGGGGATAAGGGTCTGACTTTAGGGCAGGGGCCTCAGTCTTCACAGATGTCCGCCTGTGCGTGCAGTCACCCAGGTTCTCAGGCTCAGAAGGGCCCACACTTGGTTTGATGTTCTGCTGTCACCACTGGGAAATTATTAACCAATTTTGGAGAAGGGGCTCCACGTTTTCAACGTGACCCTGCAAATTACGTAGCCACTGCTGCCTGTGTTCAAATCCCGATCCTGCCAAGTACTTGCCCCATGTCCTTGGGCAAGTAACTGATATTCTCAAAGTCCCTAAACCCAAAGGTTTCACTCACGATTACATTGGCGAAGTTCCCAGACCCAATGACCAAGGGCTTAGGCAAACGGTTTTAGAATTTCCACCGAGGTTGTTGGGGGTTGAAGGACGGAAAGTTAAATTTTTAATTTAATAAGTGGGTAAATAAATGTACGCATAATTAATGAATGAATGCTTGCATGCATGCATAAGTGAGCGAGCGCTGGAGGTTGACCCTTGGGGGCACCTGTACTTTCAGCTCCACTAAGTCCTCGCCCTGCC
>JAQQAC010023519.1:2127070-2171879 GCA_029783875.1 Phataginus tricuspis
ACGCCGCCCGCGACGGCAAGCTGCAGCTCCTTCAGAAGCTACTCATAGGCAGGAGCCGGGAGGAGCTGGACGAGCTGACGGGTGAGGTGGCCGGAGGGGGGACACCGCTGCTCATCGCCGCCCGCTACGGCCACCTGGATGTGGTCGAGTACCTGGTGGACCGGTGCGGCGCGAGCGTGGAGGCGGGCGGCTCGGTGCACTTCGACGGCGAGACCATCGAGGGCGCGCCGCCGCTGTGGGCCGCCTCGGCCGCCGGCCACTTGGACGTGGTGCGCAGCCTGCTGCGCCGCGGGGCCTCGGTGAACCGCACCACCCGCACCAACTCGACGCCCCTGCGGGCCGCCTGCTTCGACGGGCACCTGGAAGTGGTGCGCTACTTGGTAGGCGAGCACCAGGCCGACCTGGAGGTGGCCAACCGGCACGGGCACACGTGCCTCATGATCTCCTGCTACAAGGGCCACCGCGAGATCGCCCGCTACCTGCTGGAGCAGGGCGCCCAGGTGAACCGGCGCAGCGCCAAGGGCAACACGGCGCTGCACGACTGCGCCGAGTCCGGCAGCTTGGAGATCCTGCAGCTGCTGCTCGGGTGCAACGCCCGCATGGAGCGCGACGGCTACGGCATGACCCCGCTGCTGGCGGCCAGCGTGACGGGCCACACCAACATCGTGGAGTACCTCATCCAGGAGCAGCCCTCTGGCGAGGAGGCGCGTCCAGGGCTGTCCCGAGAAGGCGCGGCCACCGGCCCGCAGTGCGTGCAGCCGCAAGGGGCCCGCTGCCGCAGCTCCGCCCCAGAAGAACCACTTAGCAGTGAATCTTACGAGAGCTGCTGCCCCGCCAGTCGGGAAGCCGCGGTGGAAGCCTTGGAATTACTGGGAGCCACCTATGTGGATAAGAAGCGGGATCTGCTTGGGGCCTTGAAACACTGGAGACGGGCTATGGAGCTGCGTCACCAGGGGGGGGTGTATTTGCCCAAACCAGAGCCCCCACAGCTGGTCCTGGCCTATGACTATTCCAGGGAGGTGAACACCACCGAGGAGTTGGAGGCGCTCATAACCGACCCAGATGAGATGCGCATGCAGGCCCTGCTGATCCGAGAACGCATCCTGGGGCCCTCTCACCCAGACACTTCCTATTACATCCGGTACAGGGGCGCGGTGTACGCTGACTCGGGCAACTTCGAGCGCTGCATCCGCTTGTGGAAGTATGCCCTGGACATGCAGCAGAACAACCTGGAGCCTCTGAGCCCCATGACCGCCAGCAGCTTCCTCTCCTTTGCGGAACTCTTCTCCTATGTGCTGCAGGACCGTGCAGCCAAGGGCAGCCTGGGCACGCAGATCGGCTTTGCAGACCTCATGGGGGTGCTTTGCAAAGGGGTCCGGGAGGTGGAACGGGCCCTGCAGCTGCCCAAGGAACCTGGCGACTCGGCGCAGTTCACCAAGGCCCTGGCCATCATCCTACACCTGCTTTATCTGCTGGAGAAGGTGGAGTGCACACCTGCCCAGGAGCACGTGAAGCACCAGACCGTCTACCGGCTGCTGAAGTGCGCCCCCCGGGGAAAGAACGGCTTCACGCCTTTGCACATGGCCGTAGACAAGGAGACCACCAACGTGGGCCGCTACCCAGTGGGCAGGTTCCCCTCCCTCCAGGTGGTCAAGGTGCTGCTGGACTGTGGGGCCGACCCAGACAGCCGGGACTTCGACAACAACACCCCGCTGCACATAGCAGCCCAGAACAACTGCCCAGGGATCATGACCGCCCTTATTGAAGCGGGGGCCCACATGGATGCCGCCAATGCCTTCAGAAAGACGGCCTACGAGCTTCTGGATGAGAAGCTGCTGGCCAGGAGCACCATTCAGCCCTTCAACTACATAACCCTGCAGTGCCTTGCAGCCCGTGCCCTGGACGAGAACAAGATCCCCTACAAGGGCTTCATCCCCGAAGAGCTGGAGGCTTTCATTGAGCTGCACTGAGGGGGTCTGAGCGAGGAGAAACCGGTAGCGCGCCTGTGCCTCACCTTCTCTTGGCGAGTACGTCAGGAATCCGCGAGGGCTCTGCTGCCTCCTCTGCCCCTGTGCCTCTGCAGAGAGAGGGGAGAAGAGCTAGTGAGCTGTTCGGTGCTAGAAGCCTCCAGGATCACGTGCCCAAAGAACTTTCTTTCTCCAGGAGCCCACAGCCATCGTGATCGGGAGAAGACCCACGACCTTCCCACACATCCCGTCTGCCTGGGTTCGGGGGGATTTTGCCTTCTGACCTGCAGGCAGAGGGGTTGGCGGTATAGAAACGGAGAATGCGGCCGTTCTCCGCCCCTTACAGGGCTGGCTAACCGCAGCCGCGGAAGGCAGTGTTAGGACTGGCGGCTCCCGAGGTGGGGAGTTGGAGACTCCAGAAGGAAGACCCGCTCCCCGTCCAGCACACGCGCACCCCCCTCCCTGCCGCTTGCCCCTTCGGGCCAGGTGGGCAGGGCTTTCTCCCGCAGGGCAGCCTGCCCCTCGTGTGGCTTCTGCTGGTTTGGTGGTGTGTTTGTCAGGAAGTGGGCAGGTTCAGGCATGGCCCAGGAGCCCCCAGGTTTTGCTGTCATATGTTTTTTTTTTTTAAAGAATTTTGTCTGTCAGACTTGAGAAGTGAGTGTCACACCGCAAGGGTTTCGCGGTGCCTGAGACGGCCGAGGCCCTCAGGAGTGAGCTTAACGGTGAGGCGGGTGGGAGCATGGTGCGGGTCCCTAAAACTCCACACGTTTGCCTTCTACACGGGCCTCTTGATTCCCAATCTCATTAGAAAGAGAAGGATTTTGCCAAACAAGGATCTGGCCAAACGCTGCCAGAGGAGCCGGGCTTGCGTCAGTGCGCCACCCGGCGGGAGGCAGTGGGATGGGTTTGGGTTTGGTGTTCGGTCTGAGTTAAAGCTTCGGGCCGCTTCAGCCTCACATGCCCTGTACAAGCCCAGTTTCTTGGTGGGCTTCGCAGGTGGCTCGGGCCATTTTTTTAGCGGCTTGCAGACCCGAGTCCAGGTGTTCCCAAGCAAGACGGTGAGCGTCAAGAACAAGTCGCCACCCAGGCTGATAGAAACCTTGGTCGCCCATCCCTCGAGGTCTTCCATGCCCATGCTAGAGAAGCTGCAGCCGCGAGGGCTCCCCCTGGCGTGACGCTGCGTGCACTCCGGGACTGCCCTGGCCCGTGTGCAGGGTGGTGAGTAGCAGGAAGGGACCGAGCAGAGCGGCCTCCTCGCCGTGTCGCGCGGCAGCTGCTCGGAGGCCTTCGGAAACCACCGTCCCTGGGTGTCGGCACCCCTCTGAGGTAACTAGGTCTCGTTGGGATTTGCAGTGTGTGTTAGGGTGTTACTTATTTACAAGGCCCCGTTTTACCGTCTGTTAAAGCAGGAAACACGGTCACTGTCCCTTTCACGGTGCAGAATAAAAACGAGGCAGTTGAAATTGCAAGTCTGGGCGCTGATGTTTAAGTTATTAGAGGGCCGACATTTGAAAAGTCGCCCCGCCCCCCCCCCCCCCCCCAGTTCCTTGCAGGGGCAGCAGGGAGAAGGCAGGCAGAGGCTGCCCCGGGGGAGTCCGCGTGGGCCCCGGGAGGGAGTAGCCCTTGGGCTGCCGGCTCTCACGGGAGGAGGGCCTGTGTAGGTTCTGGGCTGTGTGTCGGGTTTCAGCTGGAGAACAGCTAATCCACAGGGAGGCCGTCTGACGCAGCGGCGCTTTGGGCAGACCCGGCGCGGGAGCCGATGGATCGCTGTGGCCCAACAGGTCTGTCTGTGAACTTGGGGGGTTTCCTGGAGCTGGCTCAAGCCCCCCCTTTTTCCTTTCGGTGCCGTCTCACCTGTGAAATTCTGGGTTTCTCCACGTCAGCACAGTGAGAACCCTGCCCGAAAGCACAGCCCCATCAGGTGGCTCACTGAGTGTCCTCGGCAGCCTGCGAGCCCCGGGCATGTTGCACACCCCTCAGGCAGGGCTCGCCCCAGCTGTGCCCAAACTGCCTTGTCTCCCGGGTTCTCCCCTGGCCCGAGGGGAAGGCAGTGCCCTGGGGACCTCTTGCCTCCAGTAGTGTGTACGATACCAGGGCTTCTGTCTCCTGGTTTCACTGGGGGCCCAGCAGCTCTTACCAGCTGACGCCCACTCGGCTTTGGCACGGATATCCTTGTTTTCTTGAATGAGTGGGTTTTGAATCAGCAGGTGCTCCCAGCAGCCTCCCAAGAGACACGTAACACTAGCGAGAGCATTTATTGAGCCCTGGCTGTATGCTGGGCACCATTCCATGTGCTTAAGTGGGTCGCCTCATTCACTGCTAACAACAGCCCTGTGAAGCAGGTGTTACTTCTATTTTGCAAGTGGAGGAAACAAGCTGTTGAGGTGTTAAAAGATTCACCAAAGAGGAAAACATCTGTGCCAAATGCTTTCTTTACAGGCCCAGGGCGGAGAATTGTGACTTTAGCCCCACTTTCTAATGATGGCCACCTTTTTGTTTGTTTAATGATGAACATCTTAGGCTCTACAGGTTTCAGGTGAGGGTTGATCCAGCTGCTCAAAAGTGTTACAAATAACCTGGTTCCTTGGAGGGAACTCAGATGGCTGCCAGCAAATAGAAGGCATCTCTGCAAGCCATAGTCTTGGGGTTCACTTGGATTGGACCAATCACAGTAGCCCAGGGGTGGTGCTGATTGGCTCAACCTGGGTCACCTTGGGGGGGGGAGAGGAGTGTCTTTTCCAGGTGCAATTGGAGTTGCTATAAAATGGACCCAGTGCCATAGAGGACAGCCAAAAAGCCCTCCTTGATAATAAAATTACCACCTGCCATTTGTCAGTGAAGGAGAAACAAGCTCAGAGAGGCCAAGTCCTCTGCCCCAGGTGCACAGCTAGGATGGTACCCACATTCTCATCCAGAGAGGGGAGGGGGTCCCCAAGCCCACCCAGCTAGGAAATGTTGGGTCAAGGCTGAAACCCGACTTTGAGCGTGTCAGAGTGCAGCCCCACAGAATTGAGATCAGAGCCTGAAGTTCTGCTGATTCGATCAGCTATTGGTTAATGCTTCTCTCAGCCCTTTCAGGGCCCTGGGAGGGTCTGGGTCCCTGCTGTGGCCTCAGAGCACATGTGCTGAGTGAGCAAATGAGTGGGGGAGTGGAGGGATTAGTAAATGCATGAATGTCTCTCCTCCGGGAATCCTGGTTCTCAGACTAGTTGGGCCACGGAGCAGGCCCTGTCGGCTCGTCCACACGTGGGGCCCGCCGCCCCCGTGGGATTCCAGGACTCATCTGAGCAGTGTTTACGAGGAAGGGAGCAGAGCGTCCCAGCCCCAGGTTAAAGATGGCATGGCTTGAGTCACATCGCAGACTGGAAGGGAGGTGACCAGTCCGGGGACCGCTGCTCGGGGCTGGCACTGCACAGCACTGATTCTCTGTCCCTGGAGAAAGGTGGGGTGGGTGCGGATTCCTGCGGGGATCCAGTTAGGCCGGGCAAAGGGCGGCTTCACTGAGGGGCTGCCGCAGCATGTGTGGGGCGAGACCCAGCCCGGATGCGGGCAGCAGCAGCCCTCTTGCCGGGAGGGGAAGCAGTGTCCCTTCCGCTGACCCTAGCACCTGGGCCTCACGGAAGAGACACTGCACCTCAGTGTCCAGCAGGACATATGGGATCCCCCAGTCGGCCTCTCCCTGCTGTGCCCTAATGTCCTCTCTTAAAAGGCCATCAAGCAGCGATCCTGAACAACTGGCACCTCCTCCGTGAAGGCCTCCTGGAGGCCTTAGGGAGCAAGGCCTTCCTTAGCGAACAAACAAGCCCAGCCCCAGCTGACCTCCGCCACGAACCCCTTTAACGCTTAACACCTTAGCCCCTGGAATGTCGGCCACACCAGCTCTTCCCTTGTGTTCACAGCGCCTCCAAGAGGGTCTGACCCGCAGTAGCTCACTAAGTGCTTGTTGAATGAGTCAGTGAACTCACGGCTCATTCCAGGAAGATGAGGGAGGCCCCCTGTGGCCAGAGCGGGGTGAGCGGGGAGAGCAGGAGCAGCTGGGGCGCAGGCAGGCCGTGCGAGGCCTGCAGCGGTGATGGGCAGACACGGCAGCTTGAAGCTGAGGAGAGACGCGCCCCGGTTGGCTTGGAGTGCCCTTGGCTGCGGCTGCAGGAACGGATGGGAGGGAGGCTGGGCGGGCGGGGGAGCCCCGGGGACGCTGCGCAGGCGCCCTGGGGGGCAGTGGGGCAGAGCTGGAGAGAAGGACGGGCTGCAGGGCTGCTTGGAGCAGGGCCGGCAAGGCTTGATGTTTTGGGGAACGAGAGGCGTCAAAGTGCACTCCTAGGTTTTTGGCCAGTGCCAGCAGCGGGGTGCATGGTGGGACCATTTAATGCCCTGGAGAGACACTGAGCGGAGCTCGGGACTCGGGTGACTAGGGCCTCACGGGAGCCCCGCTATAGCTGTCTAGTTCACTGCTGTATACCTGGTGTCCAGGAAATTGCCTGGCACATAGTAGGCCATTCCATTCGTTGATGAGTAGAAGGCTTTCAGCCCCAAGGAAGGAAGGAAGGCCTTGGAGATGCTGAAGAAGCTTAGGGTGGATTTGTAAAGGGCTTCAAGCTCGGCTACACATGGGGCTGGCAGGTGACACAGGTGAGAAGGCAGGCAGACGGCTGTGCCCCAGCTTCACCCAATAGAAGCCACAAAGAAAACTAGAAAATACTTGGAGCATACCACACAATGTATGAAAATACGTGTAGTGCAGCGAAAGCAGCGCGTGGAGAGAAATGCGTAGCTCTAAGTTTACGCTAGAAAACAAAAACAGAAAATCAATGACCTAAGGCCAGAGTCCAAAACCTATAGCTTGTGGGCCCAACACTGCCTCGTTTTTGTAAATAAAGTTTTGTTGACAACCATGTGTTTACACCTTCCCTGTAACCACTTTCATGTCCTAATGGCAGCATCGCAATTGCAACAGACTCTGGTCCGCGGGGTCTAAGATCTTTACCGTTTTGCCTTTTAAAGAGGTTTGCCAACCCCTGATGCAAAGTGTCACCTTAGGAAGCTAGAAAAATAAGGGCAAATTAAACTCAAAGGAAGTGGAAGCAAGGAAAGAAGAAAAGAGTGGAAATCAATGAAACAGACAAACTGTAGAGGAAAATCAATGAAACCAAGAGCTGGTTTCATTTAAAAGTTCAATGAAATTGAGCGAAATGTATAGCAGGAGAGGAGGTCTGGATTCAGCCCTTCTGCAGCAACTCGCAAGCCATCTGATGGAATCCAGTTTCCTCATCTAAGGACGAAGCTGTCCTTTGTGCAGTGTGGCAGGGTGGGTAGGACAGAGGTGACCTTGGGAACATCACTCCCCCTCCCTGACCCTCAGTTTCCTCATCTGTAAAATGGGGCTAATGGTAGCAGCTGTTTCCCAGCCCTGCTCGAAGGGTGAAGGGAGTTTGTCCATGAAAACGTCTTGGTACACAGTAGGTGCATAATACAGCTGTGGTAATTACAGGACACTTCCTGTCTGCACACTCGGTGATAATACGTGGGTGAACAAACAGTTCCGTATTTATTTGAATGTGTCTTAGGGAACAAACGTGAGTTCACAGATGTTAATACTGAAAGTGACCCAAGTTTAAAAATAAAAACGAGTTTGTATTTTTAGGTTTTTTTTTTCTCCCCCCTCCTCCCTGAGATAAAACTCGCCATTTTCAAGTGTGCAGTTCAGGGGTTTATGATACTGTTGCAAGGTTGTGCAAACATCACCACTCTCTCTAGTTCCAGGAAAGAAAAAACGGAGTTGATTTTCAAGCCCGTTTAAGGGGAAGTACTCAGTGACTCAAGGAATGGGAAAGAAATAGAGGGCAGGTGGCTGGCAAAGACCCTGAGGACGGCAGCCAGGTAGGAGAGTTTGGGAATCGGCGGGAGGATGCCAGAGAGCAGCAGGGCCCGTAAGGCAACAGGGGACTCCGGTCCAGCAAGGGACCGGGGCTAGGACCAGGGCCACCCCCAGCCCGCCAGTCTCCAGTGCGCACAGAAAATGGGGACAGGCATGGAGTCTGAAGGACCCCAGGGGAGCTTCGGGGAAGGCAGAAGGTTGGGCCCGGCACCCCTGAGAGGTCCAGCAGCTCCTCCTGGGAAGAGGACATTTTTTAAAAACTTCCCTTGGAAATTGGAAACCCTGGGTGCCTCCCAGGGCTATAAAAAGGCTGTGAATACTGACCAGGCTAAAATAAAAGATACTCCCCCACCCCGCCCACAGAGGACCTGGGGGCTGGGAGGAAGCACCGTGTGGGCCAGGCAGAGGTGGAAGTTTCTCTGTGACCTCAGATAGGTGTCTGCCCTCTGGGCTCTGGTCCCCAACAGCATAGGACTGGGCGATTTCCAGAGACCCAGTTGATAGGGAGATTTAATCCGGCTGTTACTGTTATTTACAGAGGCTGTAAGCTGGAGAGGGGACTGCGGGCACGGCCTGGAACTTGCACTTTCTGGGGGTCCCAGCCCTACGCAGTGGGACAAGCGGGAACTGCTATCCGACGACGCCCCCTAGTGGCGCAGAATGCCCACCGCAGCACCTTTTGCGTCCCCGCAAATACACGCCACAACCTGTACTCCGGGCGGGGTGGGGGACGCAGATCCCGTGCCTAAGGTCAGCCTCTCTGGCTCTTCTCCGTCCCTCAGAAGCGCCAAGCTCCCTCCCACCACAGGGTCTTTGCCTGAGCTGTACCCTCTGCCTGGAGTGCCCCCTCCAGGAAGCCTCCCAGGACCCTTCCCGGGGTCAGCACCCTCTGCATCCCCCATCACACCCAGGACCACCCTGGTTGCAACCACTAGTCGCGCATCTGTCTACCCCACGGAGCTGCAAACCCGGTGAGGGCAGGAACAGGGTCTGCCTGAGTCAACACTGTGTCTCCGGAATCTAAACCCATTCCTGGCATACATCAGGTGCTTAATACACACTGTTCCGCGAACGAATCCATGGGCGACAGAATGAACGAACAGGACATTCCGGAAAGCAGGAAGGGAACATGATCGGGATTGTCTGAGAGGTAAAAAAAACTCGAGCATTCATTCAGATTCATTTGTTGAGTGCCTGCTGTGCGCCAGGCACCGCGGTCCAGCCGTGAAATCAACAGACACAACTCTTGTCCTCATGGGCCCCAGATAATAAACAGTGCGTACAATGAATAAGTGACTTATTTTGTCCAAAAGTGTGAAGCATTACAGAAAGACAGAGCAGGGTCAGGGGGGTCTGGTGGGTGTGATTGCAGATGAACTTGAAATGGAGTGCTCAGAGAAGCCTCCGTGGAAAGGGTGACATTTGAGCAAAACTCTGAAAGAGGTGAAGAGGGAGCTGTGTAGGTGTCTGGAGAGGGGCAGTCTAAGCAGAGGGAACAGCCTGTGTGAAGATCCTGGGGCAGGACCTCTCCTGCTGTGCTGAGGCCCATGTGGCTGGTACAGAGTGAGCAAGAAGAGGGGAGGGCAGGAAGGGGATGGGGCACATTGCTCAGGGCCTTGGGGGCCACGGGGACGATTTAGACTTTGACTTCATGGGAGGAGGTGGGAGCCTGGAGGGCTGTGGGCAGAGGAGGGGGAGACCTGACTCGGGTGCTCACAGGCTCCCTCTGGTGGTTGCAGGGAGGACAGACCGTGGAAAGCTCGAGATGGGATACAGATTAGTCACGCTGGTGTCCCTGGGTGGCTGGGAAAAGGGGAGGGAGGGCAACTTTACCCCATTCATCTTTGGTGCTTTTTGATTTTGAACCATGGGAATGCACCTGATCAGAAAATGATTTTAAGTGCACATCCGTCAGTTATGTGTTTATGTGGCTTTGAGGGAGGCCAGGGCAGTGGGGGCGGGTGGGAGGGGTGTCTCACCTCTACTGTGTCTCGCCAGGCAGTGGGATAACCAGCCTGCGCTGGACATATACATTTTCGATACTGAAATGCAGCGCCCAGGCCAAGTGTCCGCAGTGAATGTGCTGTGTGACTCCAGGCCAAGTAACACCCTCTCTGAGTCCAGAGAGCAGGGAGAACATTTGTAAAAGATCTCACCATCTCAGAGACATCATTCCAAGCAGGGACAAAGCTATTGACTTAAAAAATAAATCATCTGTTATTTATTCAAATTTCACAGTTTTTAAAGAGGAGGAATTTTCCAAAAAATTTTCCCTTATTTTTCTTTAAGGCTGTTTGACTTAGAGGGAACAGGGACCTTCCCCAAAAAACCTCACGCCCGGTTGGGGCCAGCTGCCCAGGGGCTGCCCGTGGCCACCAGGGGGGCGCTGGGGCAGCAGGAACTGCGGGCCCTCCTGGAGTTGCCATATCGGAGGTGGTCTGCTGCCTTCCAAGCGTTTGCCCATGGTGTGCCCACCTTCCGGAACTTTTCCCAGACCGTGGCTCATTCTGACTTATGCTTCGGGTCTCATCTTACTTCCCCCTTCCAGAAGCTTCTCTTAATCTCCGCAGGCTGGTCAAAGTTCCCCTTTGGGCCTCTGCTGCCCCCTAGCTTCTCCATCACAAGCCCGGTCACTCTGTAACTGTCTTTGCCTCTGGCCCTGGAGCCTGAGCCCTGAGCGGATGGAATGGGGGTGTCCTGGGTCACCTCAGGAGGGTGCCTGCTCGGACATCGCTGTGTCCACAAGGCCTACACAGGAGGAGTTCAGTTAATGTTGGCTGGACAAATGGATGGATGAATCTACATCCTCCCTGCCCACTGAACTCTGTGGGGGTGGGAAATACACTCAGCTCAGGCCCGCACACAGTAGGTGTTCAATAATTGTCCATCAAAAGGATTCATTTACTGAGCGGTTAGTGTGTGCCATGCCGCGCGCGGGGTTCTGAAAACACAGCGGCGACTAAGGTCTGCCCCCGGTCCTTTCAGGGTGAACAGGGTATGGCACAAAGACCATGAATTAACCACTGACAACATGAACAAGAACAGTTCACAGAATAAAAAGAGCGGAGAAGATGAATGAACAGGCGCACAGTCTCCGTACGGGTTAGAGGCCAGTAAAGGCTCCTTCTCCTGCCCGCAAAGGCTGCTTACTTGAATAAGTGACTTCGCCTCTCTGAGCCTTGGTTTCCTCATCTGCAAATTAGGAGCCGTAATAGTTTCTAGCTCCTGGGCTCTTCGGAGGATGAAATAAGCTCCTTGGCATGGAAGGCCTATGATCCTTTCAATGTGCTGGGGTGACACAGGGACATGCACGTATCAGAGTTCCAGGACCTGAGGTCACTAGCGTCATTTCTACAGGGGGGAAAGGTGAGGCCCAGAAAAGGGCTGTGACTTGCCACATCTCACAACGTCTCAGAGATGAAATAGGGGCTCACGTTCTGAATGTGCCCACTTCCTCTCCCTTGTCTGCCTCCACCTGGGTCCAGACTCCATCATCCACTCTTGGACCAGCTCAATGGCCTCCCCTCTGGGCCCGGACTTCCACCATCGTCCCAGTGTCCTCCCCTCAGCAGGCACTAGAGGGCGCCTGTGAGCACCAAGTCAGGTCCTGCCCTCCTGTGGCCACAGCCCTCCCTCCAGGGGGTTTTACGTCCCTGGGGGTAAAAATCCAAGTCCTCTTGGGCCACAAAGCCCTGCCCGCACTTCCCCATCCTCTCCCTGCCTCTCTCTCACTCTGTTTCAGCCACATGGGCTTCCTCGCGGTTCCTCCCACCTGCCAGTCATGGTGCTGCCCCCAGGACCTTTGCACGGGTGGTGCCCTCCACCCAGAAGAGCACCCCACCTCCTCCAAGCTCTTCCCATCATGGCTAGTTCCTTCTCTTCCTCCAGGTCTTTGCTCTATCGCCACCTTCTCAGGCCGTTCCTGGCCACCTGGACCAAAGTTCTCCCCCCTGAGACACGCCCATCACCTCACCCTGTTGCTTTCTTCCCAAGAAATGATCTTGCTTCCGTTTTTGACGGCTCCTGCACTGCTCCCTCCCCTCTACCTCTAAGATCACGTCTGTCTTTGCTTCTACCGCACCCCAGCGCCAGGGACAATCCCGGCACGCAGTAGAGGCTCAAAAACTGTTGGTCAAATAAAGAAATGGCCTGTTTGTTGCAAACTATCCAGTTATTTGCAGCTGGCTCGTGCCTCGATGCTCAGAAACCCTCTGTGTCCACCCCCCGACCCTGGGATCTAATCTCGGGCTTTCTGCCCCATGTTTCAGCACCAATGGGAGTTGGCGAGCAGAGCCCTAATGCATCTGAGTCAGCAGCTAACAAGGGGTGTAGGACTGCCTGGGTGACTCACACCAGGTTCACCCTGCACGGCTCACAAGCAATGGAGGAAAGGATGTGCAAAGTTACTGTTCATGTCAGATTTACGCACAGGAGAGGCCCGCAGCTTCCTGTCTCAGCTGGCTCAAACTTGCCCTTCCTGGTCCCTCAGTCCTTCTCTCCCTTAGAACTCCAGCTTCTTCAGCTGTGATCTCCCCACTTCTGATCTGTGTGACGTTGGGGACCAGAATGCACGTCTTGGGGGGCCTCAGTTTTCCTCATCTCTAAAAGGGGCCCAACAAAAGAAGTTTCTACTTGGGAGGTGGGAGGCAGGTCCTTTCTTGTGATGACTATACATTTAGCTATTTAAAGCCTCCAGAACTGATGAATGGCGAGTGCTCCACCGATGTGAATTCTGTTCTTATTCTCAAAAGGTCTGTGACTCTGAAAAAGATGAATCCCCTGTGGGCCGGGCACGCACAGTTAAGGAACACTCACGCCGTCCCTGGCATTTCAGTGTTCTTGGGCACCATCTGCTGCCACCTCGACACGCTGGCACCACAAACCCACTTCTCAGGTGAGACGGCAAAGGCTCAGAGAGGTAAAGGCACCTGCCCAAGGTCACACGGTGGGATCTAAGCCCAGTCTTGGTGGAGGCATCAGGGCAGATACCTTCCTCCCCACAAAGAGGGCTACATTAGGAACCTCTAAACGCCCCCTATAGTGTCTTTTCTCTCCACCTGCTGTAGTATTAGAACCAAGACTTTCACTGAAGTGCGTGGCCCATCAAGACTACATTTCCCAGACTCCCTTACAGCCGGGGCCCACGTGACTATGTCCTGCCCAATGAAATGAGAGCAAAGGCACACAACTTCTGGTTCCTTCTCTTCAAGGGAAAATCCACTTCTCCCTCCTGGTACCTGTTTTTTGGGAACAGCAGCCACACGATTTGTCTTAAAAGAGCGCAGAGCAGAAGTCCCCCAGAGGATAATGGTGCTGGAGAAGCAGTCAATAAATATTTACTGTAATTAAACACTGACCAATAATATCCCCCAGCCCCACTCAGACCACCAGACCACTCTCCAAGGAAAAAGAATTTGAAAATGTCACCCCCAATTCTGAGGGCCGGACAGTCATGGTGGCCCATTTTGCACTACATCCTGAGAGATGAAGGTCTCTCCAGCAATGTCCTGAAAGTAGCAAATTACCCCATGTTCCACTGTCTCACCCCTAGAAACGGAGGGGAGGGATTCTCCGAGATCCAGGGCAAAGGAGGAGAAAAAGTGGAGGTCATCAGGCCCGGTCACTAGGTTGTTCGGCTTCCCGGGGATTGTCTTCGGGCGCCTGTGTCCCCCTCTGGTTCCACATGTGGTTGTTGAGGCCCAGCTGCACCATCTGTGCGTGGTGGATAATGAGGGGCTGCAGCCCAGGGCTCCGAGGGGACACGGGTGAGGCCTGCGGGGCTGCTGGGGGCTGCGGGAATGCTGGTGGGGGGGTGCCAGGAAGCCATGGATTCGGAGGTGGCGGCTGATGGCCAGGCCGGGTGGGAAAGGGCAGCGGGGCTCCCAGGGGCTCCTGGCCCCCATAATGCACCTGAGCCGGAAATGGCGTGTGGCTCCCGAAAGCCAGCTGGAGGCTCTCCATCTGCGTCTGCAAGGCCAAGTAGCTCTGGACATAGGCAGAGTATGCAGCGCTCCATGCTACCGCCTGCCGCCGCTCGCCCTCCAGGTGCCGGCGCTGCTGCTGCAGGGCCCGGACATCCTGTTCCCTCCTCCAGGTGGCCTTGAGGGCCCGCAGCCTCTGGGGTTTGAAGGTATTGGCTACCTTCCTGGCGAAGACCTTGGAGCGCTCATCCAGCCACACCAGGCCGGTGAGCAGGCTGGACGTGTCGGGGCTGAGCTGGGCCAGCGAGCTCTCCAGGGGCAGGAAGGGGACCACGCAGTCCTGCCCGCCCTGCCGCGTGAGGCTGCTCATCAGCGACTGGCTCACCTGGTGCAGGCTCAGGCGGCAGTCGAAGCTGGCGGTGAGCAGCAGGACGGTGAAGGCCGAGTGGTCTATGGCATCCTGCAGGCAGCGAAGCTCGCCTCGCCCGGGCACCTGGAAATCCTCGCAGAAAGTGGCCCCGTCGGGCACGCCCAGGGCCTCCAGCCGCTCCCGGACACGCAGGGCAATATGCTCATCGGCCCGGGCATGCAGGATCACAAAGTTATAGAACCTCTGCTCCCCTGACTCTAGCTGCGGAGAAGGGGGCCCCGGGGTCGAGGAGGCAGGGTGGGCCAAAGGAGGGGTCGATGGAGAAGGACAGGGAGGGCACGCCTTCGGGGCCGCGGGAGTGGCTGGGCACGGCTGGGCCATCGGGGAGGCAGGGTCTTCTGTGGGAGGTTGTAGTGGCGTCTGGTCCTCGGCAGAGCAGGTGTTTCTAGAGGGCAAGGGGAGCGACTGGGCGGCTGCCGACATGTCTGTGCACTCCACCGGGTGCTGAGTGTTGACTGCTAGGCCCTCGGAGGGGTCGGGCCCACCAGCAGGGCTTGCATCTGGGGCCGCCTCAGGAACACTGGGGGCCGAGGGGCTTGTCAGCACAGGGGGGCTGGTAGTCTCCTCCAACGGGGGGCTGGCGGCGTCCCCCGACGGGGGCCAGCTCATCTCCTCGGGCTCCTGGAAGCCCATGGGGGCAGGCTGGGGCACCAGGCGGGCTGGGGGGTTGTCACACAGCTTGCTGGGCCCACGAGAGCCCCGGGGCCGGCTGAGAAGGGGCATGGTGGGCGACTGGCTAATTTCCAAGTTGCTGTCCAGGGAGGCCGGGCTGCCGGTGGACCTCAGGGAGCACCCTCTGCTCCAGCTCGAAAGGGGCTCAATGGGCCTTGGAACGCTGCGGGTCCCAGAGGGAGATGCTGACGATGGCGGGAGGCAGCCCAAATTCGACTGAAGGGGCCGGAAGTCCCCGGGGTCCGCAGTGATGCTCCACCCACACCGGTCCCGGGCTTCCTCCTGGAGCTCCCTGAGCCGCTGGTCGTCCCTGGAGCTGAAAGCACGGAGGGCTGCCTGGTAAGCCACATCCCGCAGAGGGGCAGGGCACAGCTTCTCCTCGGCGAGCAGGTGGTATACTCGGGCGACAGCCCAGGACAAGTCCGGAGGCCCCTCGGGGGCCTCGGGGCCGTCCATGCCGGCCCACTGGTGGGCTACAAACCGGGCCACGGCATTGCCCTTCAGGGCGTCCAGGGAGATCCTGGCCTCAGTCTCCTGGCCCAACCTCAGGAGCACCATGGCATGCAGGAGGTCCGCCTCCCGGCAGCCTGGGCGTAGGGTCTTCAGTTTATGCTTAAGGTACACGAGCTTGTCCTGGCCTGCCGCAGCGAGGATGTCGAAGGCGCCAGACAGCGACGGACCCGTGTAGGCCATGGGACAGGTGGGTGCGGCCTCTGGCAGCAGGGGAAGGACTGGGTGGTGGAGACATGTTCCACACCACTGGCGCCCCCTACCTGCTCGCCATGCCAGGTGCCATGGGGGCTACTGGAGCGGACCTGGGAATCAGGAAACACCCCATTACACCAGAAAGGGGGCAGCTCTGGGAGACAGCCCAGACACCCCCACCTGCCTGCCTTCAAATCCCACCACACTCTAGCAGGGTGACCTTGGGCAAGGCATGTCACCTTCCCCAACCGCTGCTTGCTGAAAGGAGTCACCTCCAGGGAAAGAGGGCAGCATGCGGAAGCATGTCCTTAGGGCTCAGCTCGCAGCTGTACCACTTCCAGGCTGGGACCCTGGACGGGCCACCTGCACTCTGGTGCCTCAGTCTCCTCATCTGTGAAACGGGCACAGGACAAGCCCTGCCCTTGCGGGTTGGTGTAGGTTGAATGAGTTCATATGTGGAGAACTGCAGGAGCACACGGTGGGTGCCCCATGGGCATCCCATGCCTGGCTACTGCCTGCTGGCAGCAGGCACAGGAATAGGAGACCCCCCCCCAGGAAAGGCCTGGGGTGGGTGTTGTGGAAAACGAGACGGCCGGCCAGACTCGGAATCAGCAGGGCAGGACCGCCCCTGCCTGCATTCCTGGCAAATACCTAACGTCACACAATCTTTCTTCTCCATCTCCCCATCTACCAGCCTGACTGAGGGATTGCACCAGCTCTGCCCCCCTCCCAGCAGGCTGTCCCTGGGTGCGACCCGTGTTCATGCTCTCTGCCTCGCCCAGTTACCACCCCAACCTTTCGGGGGGGCCTCTGGGAGGATGTGCCATGTGAGCGGAAGGAGGAGAGGGAGCAACTCGGATGGCGATTGCCGGGAAGAGGGCACAGCATGTGCAAAGGCCCTGAGGCAGGCCCAGGCCTGGTGTGGGAGGGACAGCAAGGAGGCCTGTGTGGCTGGAGAAGAGTAAGACGGGGGAGGGCAGGGAGAGGAAAGGGGTGGTCCGGGCAGGGCCTTGTGGGCCCAGAGGAGGACTTGGGCTTTGACCAGGAGGAAGGTGCAAAGGGCTGTGGGCAGAGGTGGGGACCGGACTCGGGTGCTTACTGGCGCCCACTGGTGGCCACTGTGGGGAGCACAGGCTGTGAGGGGTGAGGGCAGAAGTGGGGAACCTGTGTGCAGGTGACCACTGACTCAGGCCAGCAATGTTGGGGGCTGGGCCAGGTGGCAGTCTCTAGGAAGGAGGGAAATGGTTGGATCTGTGGATGATTTGGAGACAGGGAGGGAGGCAAGGAGGACACCCGGGCTTTGGTCTGAGGGCCTGAGACAGGGAGATGCAGGAGAAGCCAGTCTGGGGTCAGGAGGGAGAAATCAAAGGTTGTTTTAAGCACGATTCATTTGCTCAAACCCTCCCTATCGGCCCCCACCTCTTCCCAGTCTCCCCCCCGCTCCCCCTGACCCACCCACACCGTTCCTTCAGCACACCACACTCCCTCCTGTCTCGGGCCCTTCTTACTGGCTGTTCCCTCAGCTCTGAACACCTTTCTCCAGATGCCCACGTGGCGGCTCTCTCACCTCCTTCAGGTCTCAGCTCCAAGGCCACCTCGTCAAGGTTAACCTGGGCCACCTGCTTAAAACTGCAGCCCATCCCCCACTCCCAGCTGAACGGTCCCCCTTCCCATTTCTCTCCACCTGACACGGTACTGATCCACCTATGTCCTTAGCTGAATACACATTGCTTCTTGTCAGAGGCACCAGTAAAACAGGGATGTTTGTCTGTCTTGGTCAGAGGTGCATTTCCAGAGACTGCACACAGTAGGTGCCTAATCCTTAATGACAGAATCATCAGTGAGTGGACAGAACCTGGCACATGGTAAGCACTCAATAAGTGTTTCCTGCTTGAATCCTCCCCTTCCAGCAAGACAGTAAGTCTGATCTGCTCCCACCAGGCCTAACACACAGTGGGGGTACAACTTACTCTTTTAGCTAATTAAGCAATGTTACAGGGAGACATGGAGGGCAGGCATAGCCTGTCTCTGGAAACTGTAGGATGCCGAAGGGGCAGTCAATCATTCATAGAAGTGTTTATCAAGCACTTACTATGTGCCAGGCAGTGTGCAAGCACAGGACAACCCTGTAAGTTAGGACTGTTTTGACTACTCATTTACAGAAGAGGAAGGGAGGCACAGAGAGGTACAGTGACTTGCCCTGGGTCACACAGGTGGAAAGGAAAAGAGGCAGGGATTTAAGCCAGGCACCCTGGCTCCAGGGCCCCTGCCCTTAGTCACTGAGCATGTGCATGCCCTTCCCATACGTGGATCTGAGGATTCCTCAAGCCAAGCCAATGGGGAAGCTACGAGATACCTGCTCTACATTGGGCAAACACCGCCTTGACCATCCGTTTTTGCTTATCCTCCTGACTGTGGTCTGGGAAGGCTCCCGGACCTCAGGTGATGGGGGCTGGGGAGAGGGAAGCGCGCTCTCCTACCGGGAACCTCGGAGAAAGTGTATTCAGGGCCTGTGGGCGAGGGCCGCGGGGGGAGGCTCACAGGGCTGCGGCGGAAAGCTCCGAGCTTTGGGAGGAAATCAGAAACCCGCGGGAGGAATGGAGTGGGATCGGAGGTGCTGGGGAAGATTTGGGGTGTTGGGGAGGAATCTGGGGTGCTGGGTAGGAATTCGGGGTGTTTGGAATTCGGGATGTTGGGAAACAATCCGGGATCCCTGGAGTTGGGGAGGAATTTGAGGTGTTGTAAAGGAATTCGGGGCGCCGGGAGCCTTTGGGATGTTGGGGAGCAGTCCGGGAGTTGGGCAGACATCGGGGGAGCGGTGGTTTGGGAAGGAGCCGGTGGTTTGGGGAGGACCTGGGGGAGCCACGAGGGAGGGGAGCTGAGCTGAAGCAGGAACCGAACACGCGCGAGGGCGCCAGGCGCTTGCGGGGGGCGGCTGGCCTGGAAGCCGGGCGCGGAGCCCCAGGTCCGCCCCGCACATCCCGTCCCTTCCCGGCCGGCCCTCGCGCCTTCCCGTCCCCACCTACCCGGCGTCCCGGGGCGAGCGGCGGGTCCTCGGGGCTGCGGCCTGCGGCGGAGCGGCCCGGCGGCGGGGCCAGCGGAGGGCAGCAGGGCGCAGGGCGCAGGGCGCAGGGCGCGCGGGCGGCTCCACCCCCGGGGCGCCCGCCCCTTCCGCGGCCCGGCGGCGGGAGGAGGCGGGGAGGTGAGGTCACGCGGCCCGGGGGGGTGTCGGGGAAGTCCCCGCGGCGCCCCGCTCCGGCCCGGGCCCCTCGGTGCGCGGGACGCCGGGGAGCACCCCAGGGCGGCAGGGGGGACGGAAAGCCTGCCCGCGTCCAGTGAGAAGGTGAGAAAGGAACCACGGCTTAAAAATTAGGTCCTCGCGATAGTCATCGTGAAGCGCAACAGCAATAAGCGCTTTCTGAGACATAGAACAATGCGGCTGGATAGTGTCTGGGGTGGGGCTACCCGAAATTAGGACGGAGGGACGTGGGGGCCGCCCTGGAGGGGTTGGGGACACGCACGGGGTTGGAAGCGATGGCGTATCTTGGAACTGCAACCAGGACGTTTTCAAATTCACAAGGGGTTCTACCCTTTCGAGTGGGGCGTCCTGGACCCAGCGCGGACATTTCAATTGCGCATAGTTAACATGTGGTACCGTCATGCTTTTAGGGACCCGCGAAAATATTTTCATTTCTTTTAATATAAGAAGGAAAAAAAGGGAATATAATGCAGACTTGATTAGAATCGTCTTCATACCAAAGCAGTTGTAAAATGTAATTTTTATTCATTTATTCATTCAATTCATTCATTCATTCATTCATTCATTTAAATGGAGGAAGGGCCCAGGAAAGTCCTAATGCTTTTGAGTCCCTTTGTCAGTATGGGCCAGCTCGGCACCTTTTCTCAAAATACCATTTGTGGATACATAAAGCAAAATACAGGAGGTTACAAGGAAGTCTGTTATGTTGAAATACATGTTTTTAAATATATTTTTTTAAAACAACTTAGTGACTCATCCAGGGATGAATGGATAAATAAAATGTATTTATGCAGCCTTAAAAAGGAAGGACATTCTGACACCCGATACAGCGTGAATGGACCTTGAGGATACGGTGCTTAGGGACATAAGCCAGACCTAGAAGGACAGACCCTGTCTGACCCACTCCTAGGAGGTCCACAGACACAGAAAGTGGACGGTGGGGCCAGCAGCTGGGGGAGGCAGTGGACAGTGAGTGTTTCAGGGACACAGAGGTTCAGTTTGAGAAGATGGTTGGTGGGGATGGTTGCACGACCATGTGAGTGTACTTAATGTCCCTGAACTGGACCCTGAAAAATGGCTAAAAGGTCAGTTTTATGTTAAGTATATTTTACCACAATGAATTTTTTTTTTAATTCTTGTAAGACACTTTGCAAACACTTTTGACAAAGAACTACACCAAACAAAAACTGCTCAGGGCTATACCTTTATATTTCTCACATTAACAAGATCTGGTCACCACAGCGATTTTGCAATAGTGCCGGGTGTCACATGTGTTTTGAACCCTTTGCCACAAAGCGATCTGATATGAAAATATCTGGTTTTCTACTGGTGGCGTCACAGTCCTATTGCTTTCACTCGAATTGAGGAAATGGTCAATATTGGTTAGAGTCGGTGGAAATAATGATACAAAGTTTTTCCCCACAGTTCATGGACACCCTGAATTCCATCATCAGTTCCCCAAGGGGTCCACTTTAAGGTTCATGGGAGAGGTTGCAAATGAAAGTTAAATGGATGCTAAATCCCCCAACCAAGGCACCTTACTCAGTGCCTGCCTCTGGTAAGTAAGGCATTTTTTGAGCACCTACTGTGTACCAGGCACATTTAGGCTCTGGGAATACATCAGGGAGGAAGAAAGAAGTAGGACCTAACTTGGGGGCCTCTGGAACTGGGGCAGAGAGGGCACTGAATCCATTTTCCTAGGCCTGTTTCCTACCTTGCCACCTCCAACCCACGACCCCCAGTTTCCGGTGCCTTCATTGGGTGCCTGTCCCCACACCAAACACATCTTGGTGGTCTTCTGATCCCTGTCTTAAAACAAGCCTTTCAGGCAGGCTTGAACATGCCCATTTTGTTGGTGAGAAAACTGAGTCTCAGAGAAGTTAACACGGCTGGAGCAGCCTGGCTTCCAGGGGAAAGCCTGGGCTGTAGATGGATAAACCTGCCTGCCTGCAGACAGGTGTGGTTGCCCACCTCCCTTCTTCGGTGAGAGAAAGAAAACAACCCAGTTGAGGTCCACATTCCTATCCAAGTGCTTGTCTCCCTCTTGCTCTGGGAAGTAGGGGGCCTCCGTTTGGGTGTCCATTCATTCAGTTTTTCACTTTTGTGTGCATATGCAGGTATCCGTGAATGTGATATTTAGTATTCCTCAGCCTGCTTTTTGCCTTTTAGTTTACATTGGCCAGAAGTCAGCAAACTTTTTTCTGTAAAGGACCAGATAGTAAATACTGTTGGCGTTACAGGCCACCATCTATGTTACAAGTGACTTGACACTGCCAAGGTAGCTCGAAATCAATCACAGGTGATAGGTCAATAAATAAGCATGACTGCGTGCCAATAAAACTTTATTTATCAAATCAGGCAGAGGGCCAGACAATGGCCATAGTTTGCTGACCCTGGACATAGGTGGTTTTGACATCTCCCACCTTTTTCTGAGCCAATATATGTAGCCCCAACCTCACTGTTTTTAAGTGGCTTGTGGTCTTGCTATGCATGGCTGTATGACAATTTATTGAGTCCCCCATCATTGGACATACCGGTTGCTTCCACTATTCCCCCGAAACAGACAGCACTACTGTATAAAGTGGTGGTTATGAACACAGTGTGGGGGAAGTCTGAGTGCTTGGTTCAAATCCTTACACTGTGAGGTGGGGCTGAGGGTGAGCCTGCTGAGTTGTACCTCAGTCTCCCTTTGAAACATGGAGAGGATATGAGCAGCTACCTCCTGGAGATGCTAAAAGGATTAGGTGACTTAGTTGACAGCATTTCTCTAGGGTAGCCGCAGAGAAGGGGAACTTCTGAGTCTTCTCTCAGATGTTGAGAAGACACATTCTCTTGCTGAATACTGCCAGACTCTTCTCCAAATTAGCTCTCCATGCCGACACTCCCACCGGAAGTGAACGGAAGGGCTCATTTCCTCCATCACCACCACATTACTTTCTCTTTCTTAATTTGTACGAAGGATAACTTATATATAAATCTTAAAGGGACAGCTCAAAGGACTTTTCGTATCTGTACAAACTGCCTGCAGCCAACCCCCAGGTCACTTCCAGCCCCCAGGAAGCCCTGTGTGCCCCTTTTTCATCACCCACTAGGCCACTGCCATTCTGATTTTTCTCATCATAGCTTAGTTTCACCTGTCTCCAAACTTCATCCAAATGGAACCACAGTACGGTTTCTTTTGTGTCTGGCTTCTTTCACTCACCATCAAAGCTGTGTGTCTCCTCCATACTGTGGCTTTTAACCTTAAAAATAAAACAGCTAGTTATTTTACCAGCAAAATGAGTTTACTCTGGAATAGCAGAGGAATTGCAATTCCAGACCTGGGAGCTCTGGTGAACCAAAGGTGAAGTCCAGGGAACAAAGAAGACGACTGTTATTTTATAGAGATCTGACGGAGTTGGGAGGGGTGGTTTGAATGAAAGTCTCTTGGAGGAAAGGGAGAGTTCTGAGTGGTGATGATTTCTCATTGGCCGGGTTGTGGCCGTTTCTCATTGGCTGGGCTGTTGCTGGGCCAGGAGAAAATCTCCCTTCCTCCGGCAGGGGTGGCAAAGTGAAGTTTCTCCTGTCCAAAATTCATGCATGAGAGTTCCCCCTTCAGGGCTTCCTGACTCCATTCTAAATGAGGTTTCCCTTTATTAATGTTCACCTTGCAAATGTCAGTAATTTATCCCTGTTCGTTGCTGTATCATATTCTCTGGTGGGACTCTTCCCAATTCATTTATCTATTCTCTTCTAGATGCGCACTTGGAATTGTTTCTAGTTTGGGGATATTAAGAATAAAGCTGCTGTGAACATTTGAGTGGACATCTACCCACACTGGACGTAACGCAGGAATGGGAGTGCTTGAACACAGGAGAGGGGACTGCTGTGCAAGTAAGGGCTTGTAAATCCTTGTTCGTAGACTGGAGCCCCCACGAAGAGGCAGCATTACCTGCCCTGGCTAATGAGGGCACGGAGGGCCACCTCGGTTCTCTCTGGCGGGTCACCCAAGAGTCTTAGCCCCGCGATCACAGTGTGGCTCTGTGATATCTGCAGTTACCACAGCAAAGCACATCGCAGCTTTTAAATGCTGGGAGGAATATGTAAGGCTGAGCAGGAAGACGTCAAAGGAGCCCAGTGGTCTCAAGCAGGGATTGGCAAGCTTTTCCTTTAAAGGGTCGGAGGGTGAGTATTTCAACCAACAGTCTCTAATGCCTATTTTGGTTTGCTTTAAAGCTCTTTAACAGTGTAAGTTGTCCTTAGCTCACGGGCCATATGCCAACAAGAAACGGTTCTTTGGTGGGAGGGGGTAAAGACCCTCCCTCCCTTCTCAGGGCGAAGCAAGGGTGGCTAGCGCATCTCCGACCAAAGAGACAGGCCCTGTCTGAACATCAGGCTTAGTAGCTGGCCCGGCCCATCCCGTTCAGACCCTTGTGAGCAAGCCAAGGAAGAGACTAGAAAGCCACAGAAAAATCAGAGACGCTCAGCTGCCGGGACACAAGCGTGCGCGCCTGCGCAAACACACGGACGGTGCTCCACTGCAGGTAAAATTTATTAAGGCAACACCGGCACTCCCGGCACTTGGCAGGCCTCAGCCCTTCTGCTCCAGAACAGGCCTCAGCAGCTCTGCTTCCCCCACCCCAGGAGGCCCACTGTTCAGATCAGGAGTCTGAGCCCATTGGCTAAAGGCTGATATACAGGGGCCTTGCTGGAGAAAACAAAGTGGGATATAAGAACTATATCAATGGTTTTTAAGTTAGGAAAAGAAAAAAAAATTGGGGGGGGGGAAGCTTCTAGAAAAAAAGCTTCCAGGAAACCTCACCCTAATGGTTGATGAGGTGAGGCTCACAACATACTTCCTCCAAGCTCAGAGAGAGAGGATGGACTGGTTTGTCTTGAGGACCTCAGTTTCCCAAGGGGGCAGCTGAACTGAGAGGAGTGGTAAGAATGGTGTGTTTCCAGGTCTGGGGGTCCAGGTCTGCTCGCTGGCCCCTCAGGGAGGGAGGGAGCCCCCAGCCCCCTTCCTGTCTAGCCTACTTCTCTTCTGGGGCTTTCTCGGTGATTCCAGGGGCAAAGGGTCCCACCAGCCACATGATGGGCATGTTGTGGGCCACATACTCGACCATGTGGTCAAGGGCCTCTCGGGCCTTGGCCACCTGCTCGCGGCTCTGTGTCAGGATGCCGCTGGACAGGTCCTGGAAGGAGTGGATGCCGGAAAAGGTGGCCTGGAGGTCCTCCACCTGGCGGCGAGCCTGCCGCGCCTGGTCCTTCACGTGGGCAGGCAGCCCCTGGATGCTGGACCCTAGGGACGCACAGATGGTCTGCAGCTGACGAGCAGTGTCGCGGAACATGGTGAGTGTCCGGAACTCACCCTGCTGAGAAAGACAGGGTCGGGGAGATGATCAGGACCGTGTGCTTTGCAGGGGGTTCGCCGCATCCACCAAAGCCAGGGAGAAAGACAACAGGGCTTCTACGGCCAACCTTCCCCTAGGAGAGGGTGTCCAGCATGGCGGGGCGGCACACTAGTTCTCCGAGTCTTGAACCGTGTGGGGATGTACGCAGGTCAAATTGGAAAAAGGCACGGCTCTGCGTCATCAGTCATGAGAGACAAGAGCCCATACCCACAGGGAGGCACCAGTTGTGGCCATTGCAGGGTGGCCGGCTTCAGGGACAGACAGTGACAGGTGCTGATGACACTGGGGAGAGGTCAGAACGCTCGGTTGTTGCTGCTGGAGCAGTGACCTTGTGAAATAGTCCAGGAGTTCCTCGAAATACTAAACTATAGAGTTACCACAGGACCCAGCAATTCCACTCCTACGTGCTGACCCCAGAGAGACAGAAACATATGCTCACACAAAGACTTGTACAGCACTTTCCACAACGACCCAAAGTGGAAACCACCCAACAGTCCATTGACTGGGGACGGGGTAAACAACCTGTGGTAAATCCAGACAAGGGAATATTACTCAGCTAGGAAAAGTAGAGAAGCTCTGACACATGCAGTGTGGCTGGACCCTGGACACATGGTGCTCCGTGAGAGACACTGGACACAGGAGGCCCCACAGTGTGTGGTCCCATTTCTGTGAAATGCCCAGAACAGGCAAGTCCAGACAGAAAGTGGGTTTATGGGTGCCAGTGGCTGGGAGGTGTTGGGGCAAACGGGAGTGACTGCTCATGGGGTGACAGAATGTTCTAAATGGATGGTGGTGATGGCTTCACAATTCTGTGAATACACTTAAAACCACTGAATTATATACTCTAAATGAGTGAATTGTATAATATGTGAATTATATCTCAATAGAACTTTTTAAAATGTATTAAGACACATTGAATTTTATATAACAATAAAACTTTTTAAAAGTTAAAAAAGAAAAAATCTAGAACTTTCTAGGCAGAAGTGGTGAGTGGTAGGGGAGACTTTCAAAGTCCTACCAGCTGGCAGGGGAGATCAGGGCAGGCTGAGAGGGAGGACTGTGCCTTCAGCCCCATCAGCTGAGGGCTTAGACTTGAACCTGGCAGGGAGGTGCCGTCAAAGGTCAACACCTGTGTCTCCTGGCCTCCAGGTACGGTAGTGGGAGGAAGGGACATGGTTTTAGGCAGTTTGACTCTGAATGCTGAACAGATTTACATTTCTAGAGATATGCATGCTATCTTTATAAATATCATTTTTGTAGCACTTACTATGTGCTTTTCACAGCAACTCATTTAATTTTAATATACATATGTATTATTTATAGTACCACATATATACACATAGATCATGTACCGGGAAATTACGTTTTTAAGTGTAAAATTCAGGGGTCTTTAGTATATTCACAATGCAACCATCACCTCTATTCCAGAACATTCCATCACCCCAAACAGAAAGCTCCACCCCCTCCCCAGCCCCTGGCCTCATGAGCCCACATTCTGTCTGTGGATTCCCCTGCTCTGGGCATTTCACAGAAATGGGACCACCCACCATGTGGCCTTGTGAACTGGCATTTCACTGAGCTCCGTGTGTTCAGGGTTCACCTGCATGGTGGCGTGTGTCAGGGCTTCACTCCTCTTTAGGGCTGTGTAATATTCCAGTGCGTGGATGGAGCATGTTGGACATCAACGGACACGTGGGCCGTTCCCACCTGTTGGTGGTTGTGACTCACATTGCTGTGCACACAGGTGCACAGGCTTGGTTCACGTCACCTTAGTAAACCTGCAGAAGGGCCAAAGTCCCATTTACAGAGGGAGAAACTGAGGCCCAGAGAGGTTAAGCTGAGAGGCTATCCTGCTAAGACTGAGGGGGAATCATTCAGAATGAGGGATGAGAATTATGTAGGGCGGTGATTCAAGGAAAGCTCTGATGGAGGGCGGCAGTTGGCCAGTCAGAGTGCGGCCTAAGGGGCCGAGGCCTGGGACAGATCGGAGGAGGGGTCAGAGAACGCACATTACAGGCTGCCACTAGGACAGAGATGGGTGAACGTGAAGGGCCTGACAGGAAGCCGGGATGAGGGAGAGGGTTCGAGTTGCAAGGTAAATGAGACAGGGCTCAGAATATAGCAGGTTGACACACAGCACTGTCAATTGTCCTGAGTTTCAGAAACAACACCCATACCCTAGAGCGGAAATTAGGGCAGGCTTCCTGGAGGAGGTGTCAGCACGCCCTGAAGGTAGTCAGTGGGAGGTGAGGCTGCGGAGAGCATGCCAGACGGGCCGATCGAGGCATGGGGTGGGAAGTCAGGGCCCCAAGCGCCCCATGACTCCCCGACCCCAAACTGATACCTCTGGCTTGGCCGGGTCCCCCTCCGGGCCCTGAAGCTGCCTCTGGTTCCAGCTGAGCCACATCTGGTGCAGTTTCTCCTGACCCTCCGCCACCTTCTGATCAGCTCCCTGCTTGACGGTTTCCATCTGGAGGAGGAGACGGAGAGGCTGCCTCCAGTGCTTGAGCGAGGCCGGCAGGGCCCCTGCAGAGCCCCCGCCCCCGCCCATCCCAGGAAGCCCTCCTTTCGTCTGAGGCGAGGGGTCTGTGAAGTAGAGGGAAGGGTCTTGCTGCTCTCGCGTGGCTGCCGTGGCTTCGGTGAGACAGACTCCTGACAGGCCTCCGTCCGTCACCACCGTGCCCGCCCTGTCTGGTTCTCGCAAAGGAAGTGCCACAAATTCTCTGCAGCTACTCCGAGTTGCTCTGTTCCTCCTCCCCCTGCAACTGAACCTGGCCAACGGCCTATGAGTGGGTGGAACGTATTGCAATGGAATATTATTTAAGCCTTAACAAGGAAGGACATCCTGACCCCTGCTACAGTGTGGATGGGCCTTGGGGACACGGTGCTCAGGGACATGATCCAGACACAGAAGGACAGACCCTGTCTGATCCCCCTCCCAGGAGGTCCCTAGAGGAGCCCCATCCACAGAAACAGACAGTGGACAGACAGTGGGGGCCAGGGGCTGGGGGGTGAGTGTTTCATGGGACAGAGCTTCAGTTTGGGGAGCTGGAAAGTTCTGGAGATGGAGGGTGGGGATGGCCGCACGTTTTGTGAATGTGCTTCGTGCAGGCTGAGCTGTGCACTTGAACACGGTTAGGTGGTACTTTCTCCATTATCTACATTTACCTCAATTAAAAATTAAAAAAACAAAAGAGGAAGGAGACAGCAATTAGTAGAGGACAGTAAGCAAAGAGGAAAAGCAATAGGAATTTCACTTAAAGAGCACGAGAGATGATTGTGGTGGTGGTGGTTACAGATCTGTTTACACTTGTAAAACTCCTCAAACTGTATGCTTAACAAGGGTGGATTTTTACTGTATATACATTAAAGCTCAATAAAACTGACTTTAAACAGAATTAAGAAAAACAAAACACAAAATGCTCATGCATTGCAGAGCGTACCCTCTCGCACCACCAGGGCAAGACCCTCTGCAGGCCTGCCGCGGGCTCACTCGTGTCTCCCTAAAATTCCTATGTTGAAGCCCTAACCCTAGAACCCCAGAAAGTGGCTGTGGTTGGGGACTGGTTTTAAAAGGGGTGATTAAGGTAAAATGAGGCCATCAGGGTGGGTGCCAATCAAACAGGACTGGTGTCCATGTCAGAGGAGATTAGGACACAGACATACACACAGAGGGACGACCACGTGGGGACACAGGGAAAAGACAGCCATCTAGAAGCTGCGGAGAGAGGCCTGAGGGGGCACCAGCCCTGCCCACACCCTGAGCTCGGGCTCCTGGCCTCCGGGACTGGGAGACAGTAACTAGCTGTTGTTTAAGCCACCCCGCCGGGGGCCCTTGGCTATGGCGGCTGGGACAGCTGCAACCCAGGACCACATGGGCCTGAAGTCCAGGTGGAAGCACAGAAGGGTGGGTGGTAAGTGCTAGACTTGGGAGAGCTGGTGAGAGCGACCCCCGTGGCCCGTGGCCCCACACGGCCGGGAGCCTCACCAGGCTGAGGGCCTGCGACAGCTGCTGCAGGGCGTCCTGGGCCCGCTGCCTGGAGTGACGCAGCTTGCCCAGCGAATGCTTGTAGGCCTGCTGGTGCAGCCGCTCCGAGAGCGAGCCCAGGCGCACAAAGTAGCTCTGTTCCTGCCGTTGTTGCTGCACCGAGGCGATGTCAAAGCCCTCCAGGGACGTGGCGAGGCGGGCTGCGGGGAGAAGGCAGGAGAAGCGCGGTCATGTGGCCTGCGGCGTGCGGGCAGAGGCGGAGCGCACGGGCCCTGGGCTTGCCAGTGCCACCTGAGCTCATGCCTTGGGTCTGCCACTTGCAAGGTGCGAGGCCTTGGAGTGAAGGGTTTCCCTGCCTTGGTTTCCCCCATCTGCAGAATAGGTTCGATGGGAAACCAAACTTCCAGGGATTGAGATGCCCTTAGACTTAGCATGAGGGTCTGCAAACTATGGCTCTGAGGCCACAGGCGCCCTGCCTCTGGGTCTGTAAGACAACACCCGCATTCGCTATATACTGTCTTTGGTGGCTTTCGAACTACAACTGTGGGTTATGTAGCCTCACAGCCCACAGAGAATAAAATATTCACTATCTGGTTCCTTACAGAAAACAGCTGGCCAACCCTATATGAGCGTCTGGCACATATTAATAGTGGGACTTGATGCACATGCTTGTTGAGTCTTAACAATTCTCTGAGGGAGGCACTGTCATGACATCTTTATAGACCAGGAAACTGGGGCTCAGAGAGGTTAAGTGGCTTGCCCAAGGTCGCACAGCCAGGAAGCAGCAAGTCAGAATTTGACACCAGGTCACCTGATCCCACGTTCTTAACCATGACGCTTGACAGGAGAAGTCCGAGGCACATGAGAACCATCTTCACAGCAGTTATGGAAGAGTCGCGACTACTTAATCCAGAAAGTACCCATGAAGTTAGAAGACAAAACATTGGAAACTGCCTGTCCTGATAACTTTTTTATCCTATTTTTATCCTATTTTTATAGTGGTTCTAAGTTTGAGCTTTGTAAATAACCTGATCTGGGTTCAAATCTAGACCCACTAACTCACTGGCCTCATAATGCCCTCTGGCAGGGGTCTGCAGACTATGGCCCCCAGGCCAAATGCTATCTGCATTCATAAATGAAATGTCACTGGCACACACAGCCATGCCCATTTATCTGCTACGGCCTGTAGTGCTAAGGGCAGAACTGAGTAGATGCAAACAAGACTGTACAGTCCCAAAAGCCAAAAATATTTACTATCTGGGTGGTTAAGAAAACAGTTGCTGCCTCCTGGTCTATGTTGAAGTGATTTCCCCAGTAACCATGTTTCCCCTTCTACACAGTCATGGGGGTCAGAGCTGCCTGAAGTGTAAATTCTGGACTACCTTTCTAAAAGGATCTGGAAAAGCTGACGTAAAGAAGATCGATTGGTACAACGAGTACAAATCTGCGACCAAGATAATGTGAGATGTGCTCCAGGCACACGGGAACCGCCGGGCTGTCTGGGTTGCTGAAGGGAGATCTCCATTTCAGTCATGTACTCATGCATTTCCTTGCGGCCGGGCGTGTTCCAAAAATGAAAGGCAGTGGAAAACAATTCAACAATATCCCCCATGCTGCCATCAACATGTTGCTCGACTGAGGTAACTGAGTTCTTTTTCTGATCAGGGGTATTTTGTTGTTTGTATAAACATCTCAAAATTCTGGAAGAACATAACTCTAACATAGGGGTATACAAACTTTTTCTGGATGGGGCCAGACAGTCAATATCTTTGGCTTTGCAGGCTATACTGTCACTCACTCAGCTCTGCCATCGTCACGCAAAGGCGGCCAGAGACAAAATGTGAATGAACACGGGCATGGCTGTGTGCCAATAAAACTTTATTTAGAAAAGCAGGGGGTGGGCCAGATGTGGCCCCAAGGTAGTCTGATATAGCCAGCCGGGGAAGAGGATGCCGTGGAAGAACTGTTACATGATGGCATTTAAAAAAAACGGAGTGAAACAACCAAACATACAGGACGCTTAGAGAGAATGAAAATAAAGGCTGGGGTATGTGGTGGGGACCTGATGATAGGGGGAGTCTAGTAACCATAATGTTGCTCATGTAATTGTACGTTAATAATAGCAAATATATATATATATACATGTTACAAACTTACTGCCAGCATATCACACAATGGTGAAACCCTTGAAACAGTGCCATCAGGAACAGTGACAGCGCCATTATTTGCCATTGTTGAGATTCTGTTCAACATGATAGTATGAGAATATAAGATATATACAGATAGGAAAGAGGAGCTAAATTATTATTATTTCCATTTGAAATACGATTGTATAAGAAAAATCTAAGTGAGTCAACCAAAAGTTCAGCAAACTAGCCGGTCAAATAATCATTTAGTGATGTGAAAAGAATGTAAAACTCCAGTTACAATAGCAATAAAAGACATAAAACATCCAGGGCTAGGTATATTCATAAACGGTAAGAGTGTGTCCAGAGCAACGCAAAAGAAAGACCCCTAAGGGAAAATGGGCGAAGATCTGAAGTATACAGACCAGAGGAGAAAAGTGATCCCCATCGCACTGGTGGTGAGCGAAATGCAATTCAAGGAGCCATGTGGTGAAGTGGACTTACCCCCTCCAATCAGGATTCCAAATTTAAAAAAAAGAAAAGAAAAGAAAAGAAAAGAAAGGCTTCCATTTTGAGAAAAACAGATTCTTCCCCACTCTACCCCAAAAGGAGGGTTTACAAAGACTGACCCAAAGTTAGCCATGCTTTCCGCTACAAACTGCACCCGGGGAACTCAAAACTGCAGCAGAGGCCTTCCTCTGGGGGCGTTTTCCAAGAGGGAACGCAGTGATGCTTAGAATAGTGACCCTGGGCAACCCCAAACAGCAGAGATGAGAAACGGGCGGCCAGCTGCTGGCCCGTTAGGGAACTAACGGTTCCGTTTACGTAAATCCCAGAACAGGCAAAGCCGTGGTTCTTGCTTGGGGGAACTGGGCTCCCCAGAGGACCCTGGGTGATGTCTAGGGACATTTTTTGGTTATATCACAACTGGCATTGTGTGGGTGGGGCCAGGGTGCTGCCCGGTGTCCTACAGGGCCCGGAGAGCCCCCACCCCAAGAATGATCCGGCCCCAGTCTCCGCAGGACGACCTTCGGCAAGCCCTGATCTAGCCTGTCTTCAGCTTCTCCTGCCGTCCCAGCGTCTTGTCTCCTCGTTCTAATGAACCAACTCAGGCAAAGCTGGGGGGGGGCTGAGCGGCTGCTGCCCCCTCTGGGCGGAGCACTGCGTCCAGTGTGCAGGCAGCCCCCAGGCCCTGGCTGCCGAGGGCACCATGGTCCACGGGGCCTGCGTATGAACGACCCTGCTGTGCCAAGGATGCCTCCAGCGCACAGGGCTGACCCCCACTGCGAGAGCCGCAGCTGTGGGAGGTGAGCATGGCCCACAGGGAGGACCGGCTGCTTTGTCTCAGCGGTTCCATCCCTAGATTGTCTATTTGTTTTCATTCCTGCTCCGCAGTGACCCACACAGTCCCTTCCGGCCTGGCCCCTGGTTCTCACTCTTGCTCCAGTTTACCTGGCCAGCAGCAGCGAGAGGGCACCTGTGAACATGAGTCAGCTTCCCCGCCTCCCTCAGGTCCAAGTCCAAGCCCTCCCCACCCTCCCCGGGCCCGGCACGCCCTGCTCCCCACCTCCCCACTCTCTCCCCCGGATCACTCTGCCAGCCACATGGGCCTCCTGGCCGTTTCTCCTGTGTGCCAGGCCTAGACCTGCCCCCGGGCCTTCGTTTCCTAAGCTTCTCCCTGCCCTGATGTCTGCACAGCGCCCCTTCCCCACTCCGGGACCTCCTCAGAAACACCTGCCCAAACCTCCCCCTGACTTCTCTCCTTTCCCCTGACTCCTGTGGACTGTGGGCTGAGCTCAGTGGGGCCAGAGTTCTGTTCAGGGATCCCGAGGTCTTTAGAAGCTGCTTGACACACAGCAGGTGCTCAAGGAACATTTGAATGAAAATAAATGCAGTGGGGGTGGGGGTGGCCCCTGGGGACGACAGAGAACTCTTGAGTGTGAGTACCCGCTGAGTGCCAGGCCCCTTTCTAGACATGGGGACACAGCAGTGGCCAACAGACAGGGTTCCACTGTGTAGAACTGATGATGAGGGGGCGGACGAGGGTTTCGGGACACAAATGGATGAGGGAGGCAGCATTTGAGCAGAGCTGGAGGTAGAAGGGAGAGAGCCATCGGTTGTCTAGGGGAAGAATGTTTTTATAGTGGGAAGAGCCAGTGCAAAGGGCCTGGGGTAGGAACATGGTCGAGGATCGGCAAGGAGACCAGTGTAGCTGGAGTGAATGAATGAAAGTGGGAAAGTCAAGAGGGACTTGTGGGGAGGACGTGGGCTTTGACCCTGAGGGAAGTGGACCCTGGAGAGGGCTCTGGGCAGAGAAGGGTGGAACTGATGCAGGTGCGTGTGGGCTCCCACTGGTGACCGCTGAGGGGAGGACAGACTGTGCGGACGAGGGTGGAGGCACTGCACTGGTCTGGGTGGGCACTGATGGGGCTACAGGAGAGTCGAGGGGAGGTGGCATGCTCGGGCTGGCCATGAGCGACAGGTAGACTCCAGGTGGCTGGGGTGGGCGGTCTGAGCAGGGCCCCGGGCCCACGGGCAGCACTTACCCAGCTCGGCATCTGTCATGGGCAGGTGGTTGTCCACCCACTCCTCCGACTTGGTCAGCACCGTGTCCACCCCGCTCAGCATCATCTGGCCCATGTGGGAGCCCATGACTGAGTGGATGCCACTGGTCACCATGGACTTGGTCATGTCCACGCCGCTCTGCACGGCACCCCGGGTCATGTCTACCACCTCTGTCACTCGGGTGGCCACCGTGTCCTTGGCACTGGCTACTGTGTTGGTCACAGCTTCTCGGGCCCCCGACACCTTGGCTGAGACGAGCTCCTTGGTGTCCGACAGGACCTACAAGACAGGCTGACATCAGCATCTCTAGGGTGGAAGCCCTGTGCCAGCACCCAAACCTCCAGGGACGCTGAAGGGAGGAGTTCCAGCTATGGGGTCAGAAACTTTTTCCAGAAAAGAGCTAGATAATAAATGTTTAGTTATACAGTCCACAAGGCCTCTGTCCTAACTACTTAACTATGCTGTTGTGGAGTGAAAAAGCTGCCATACATGATGTGTAAACAACTGGGTGTGCCAATAAAACTTTATTTACATAAACAGGCAGAGGGCCAGATGTGCCAACCCCTGGAATAGCTTTTCATTGACTCCTTGGAGAAGCCGCTCTAGAACACAGTGGGCGTTCTTTCATCAGTGCCTGCTCTTCTTGCCGTCTTTAACAGATCTCTACCCAGGGAAGTTCAAAATCACACCCGTTCTGGTTTCTACCCTTCGAAGCTGGTGACCGTCTGAATACCTGGACCTCTCATGCTCATTGGAATTGGTCTCTTTTTGGGGAGAGGGAACCACCAACACTAAGCTAACTGAGCACACAGTGGGGCTGTCACCGAGCTCACACTGGCCCAGGTTCAGATCCCTGCTCTGGTGACACCGCTATCCCACAGAACTGGGAAAGGCGACCTCTTACTGGGCTAGGGGCAGTGTACGTCACAGGGCCCGGAACTGCCAGAGCACCGTGCGTCTAAGAGCTCACAGCAGTCACTCTGTGGACGACCTTGTAGAATGCCACCCGAGGCTCGCCTCTTCTATAAACGGAAGGAATGCTGGCCTCGTGAGAAGCGCCTGGCACAGCGGGGTGGGTCCCGGTGCCAGTCCCCCATCCCTCCATGGGTCTGGCACTCTTCACCTTCCTTGATGCTCAGCCCATTAACGGCCTTTGCCAGCGAGACGTGAGCTCACGTCCAGTTGCGCTGCTTCCTAGCGGAGCCTTGTATACAGAAGCAGGGGCATGACAGAGTAGTCCCCGGCTGCCTGTGGAGCTCGTGGTCTCAGTGGAAAGCCCAAGAGAACTGGAATGGTGTCGGGTGGGTCCCTCCAGGAAGCCCCTATTTCTAGAGGGAGAAACCCAAACACAAATAGATCCCTAGGGTGGTCCTTCTGTCCCACTAAGCAGAAGCAAAGAGGAAGCATCAACTATGTCCCAGGCTACATGGCGGGCAGTCGAGAGCAACACAGCAGATAGTCGGTGCCCTCCCTCCAGCTGGGGAGGGAGACAAAGCAGCGGTCAGAAAACACTTCAGGGTGTAGAAATTAAAGGTCGAAACGACTCATACACGCGCGTTCACAGCAGCATGACTCACAATCGCCAGTCCAGGGACAGATGAGGGGAGAAACACAACGTGGGCTGCCCACACTCTGGAATATCACACAGCCACACACAGGAGCAGAGCCCGGACTCATGCTACAAGGTGGATGGACCCTGAGCACACGGGGCTCAGGGAGAGATACCAGACACAGAAGGCCACACGGTGTGTGGCCCCGTTTCTGTGAAATGTCCACAACAGGCAGATCCACAGAGACAGAAAGTGGATTTGTGGTTGCCAGGGGCTGGGGTGTTTCGCAGGAAGGAGAATAACAGCTAAGGGATGTGGGGTTTCTTTCTGGGGTGAAGGAACGTTCTAAACGGACAGTGATGAAAACCACTGAACTGTAAAGCTGATGTCGTGTGTTAGAACTATGCCACCTGATGTGGGAGCCACTGGCCACATGAAGCCATTTAAATTTAAAATAATTATGTGTTTGACTTTTAAATGAAAGTTTACTTCAAAGAAAATAGCTTGATTAAGATTAGCTATTTAAAACACTTAACATTAGTAATTGGGTTCCTCAGTCACCCTGGTCCTGGGTAGTGCAAAGAAGATGCACGTCGGAGTAACCCCACGGGGCAGAGCTGAGCGACAAGGACCTTCCTTAGGAGGGACGGGGGACCTCTGAAGAGGCGAGATCAGCAGAGACCTGAAAGCCTGACACAGGTGGGCTCACTAACTCCCTAGGGGGGCTTCCTCTGCCTCCCCGGGAGGAGAGTCCCGTGAGGGCAAGGACTCTGTTTCCATCACTGTGTCCGGTACATACGGCCACTGATGTGACCGAACACTGAGCTCCTGCCCTGGGCCAGGTGGGAGGCACAGGGGGATTTGAGCAGGTCTGCCTGGCGTTTAGAACATTCCTCCAGCTGCCCAGTGGAAAGAAGATTTGGGGAAGGGTGGAGACAGACAGAACTGGGGTCAGGGAGGTCTGTCACGCTTGCCTAGTCTAGTTAAGGTGGACCACGATACCAGGTAGACCCGTCTCAGCAGAGCCCCGCCTTCTGCCCCGGAGGCCAGGGACCCCTGGTGGTGGAGGTCAGGTACCTTCTCCGTCTGCTGCTGCAGGACAGGCAGGTTCTCCTCCAGCTTATCCAGCCCCCTGTGGGCATATTCGCCGGCCGATGTGACTGCAGGAGGTGGTGAGCATAGAAATCTGATGGTTACTGCCCAGGAATGTCATCAGGGGCCCGCGAAGGTCAGCAGGTGCTGGTTTGGGGGAACTGGGCCAAAGGTGGGGCAGACCCCCTAAAGAGCCAGGAGGGGAGGCTCCCTGCTCTCCAGGGCTTCACTCACTTTGGGGCTCCAGCTTGGAGAGGATCGGCTGTGCCCCACTGACAGCGGCCACTGTGAGGGTCTTGACGCCTTTCTCGGCCACATCGCACACGGTCTTGACGTGGGGGTGGCTCTCCTTGGTGGAGGTATAGGCCGCCGACACCATGCTGCAGGTGGAGCTGATGAGGGGCATGTTGGCCACGCGGTCCACCACGCTGGGCTGCAAGGGGAACAGCAGCTCAGACGGGCTGGGCCTGAAACTCGGGGTGCCCTGCAGTTTCGCTCTCATTCCAAGCCAGGGAAAACAGCTCAGCTCCCCCCCCCTGCTTTGCATCCACGTGGTTGCACAAGCAAGGAACTTCAGGGTTTCACTACGTGCTTCCTGTATCTGAGCCGGCGGCTCAAATGTTTGGACGGGCACTTGGCACCCACCGAGGGCCGGGCAGTGACAGCAGACAAGAACCTCACGCGCCTGAAGCTTAGGGTCTACAACTGGGGTCGGCAAACTCCGACCCCCCTGAGGTTTTTCATTCGTGCCCGGTTTATTCCTAGCAGCTCTATAGAGAGAGTTCACACAACATACATTTCATCGTCTTAAAAAAGTGCACAAATCCAGAGGTTTTTAGTGTATTCACAAGGTTGTGCAACCATCACCACGTCATTCCAAAACTTTCTCATCCCTCCAGAAAGAAAGCCCAAGCCCATTAACGGTCACTGATCCTTCTCTCCGGCCTCTGGCCTCTGCTGTCTGTCTCTCTGGATTTGCCTGTTCCGGGCACTCACCAAAATGGGTTCGCACAGTGTGTGGCGTTTGAGGCCTGGCTTCTCTCACTGAGTAATGTTTTCAAGGTTCATCCATGTAGTATCATGGATGAGCACTTCATTTCTTTGTTTAGAAACTGTAGTAAAATATATATTACAAAATTGACCATTTTAACCATTTTTAAGTGCACAGCTCAGTCGCATGAAGCATTCATGCAGTGCAGCCGTCCCCAGCCTGAAGCTGTGTCCCCAGCCGGAAGCCGTTCCCAAACTGAAGCTCTGTCCCCATGAAACACTAAACCCCCAGCCCCTGGCCCCACGACCCACTTTCTGTCTCTGTGGAGGGGGCTCCTCTAGGGACCTCCTAGGAGTGGGTCAGACAGGGTCTGCCCTTCTGTGTTGGGCCCATTTCATTGAGCATGTCCCCAAGGCCCATTCGCGCTATAACAAACGTCCATTATGGTGGAATAATATGCCATTGCTTCTGGTTTTGTAAGTAAAGTTTTACTGGCCCATGGATATACCCGTTCACTTACATATTGAATGTGGCTGCTTTCACCCTGCAAGAACAGAACTGAGTAGTTTGGACAGCTCTCCTGGGCCCTTCTGTGCCTCCGCTTCCCAATCCATAAAACGGGAAGGATTTGCAAAGATGGCTTGTATCAAAGACGCTTGCACGAGACTTATTTCTGAAAGGTGCCGTTTGAGGAGCTTGTGTTCTAACTTGACTAATTGCCAGTCCTGGGTGATGGGGAGTGTTGTTCCAATTTTACAGAAGGGTAAACCGAGGCACAGAAAGGCTAAGTCAGTCCCCCAGGGTCACAAAGCCAGTCAGCAACAAAGTGGGGCTTGGACTTAGGCAGTCTGCTTCCAGGGTTTACCCACAAGGTCTTTTCAGATATTTGTGACCAATTTACCATACAATCCAGCAATTCCACTCCTAGGAATCAACCCTGGATAGGAAAACACACGCCCACCTGAGACTTGTGCACACGGATGTTCACAGCAGCCTTGTTCAAAATGGCCCGGAAGTAGAAACAACCCAGACGCCCATCAGCTGGTGAGCGGATGAAGAAAATGTGGGGCAAACCACGTTTTGAAAAATATGTAGCCTCCGCATGGCCCAGAGGTACAAGAAAAGAGGCCCAATTATCATGAATCATTTGGGATATGCAAGTCAAAATTACAAGATACTACCCACAGCCCACACCTAGAAGGATGGCTACTAGCAAAAAAAATAAACATGTAAACAAGCAAACAAATAAATAAATAACAAGTGGCTGTGAAGCTGTGGAGAAATGGGAGCCCTCGTGCACTGCTGGTGGTGGATGGAAAATGGTGCAGCTGCTGAGGAAACAGTCTGGTGGTTCCTCAAAAAAATTAAAAATAGAAATACCATATGACCCACCAATTCCAGTTCTGGGTGTAGAGACAAAAGAACTGAGGACAGAATCTTGAAGAGATGTTTGCACATCCATGTTCAAAGCAGCTTTATTCACAACAGCTGAAATGTGGGAACAACCCCCATGTCCATTGGTGGAGGAATGGATAAACAAAATGTGGTCCATCTACACACTGGAATATTACTCAGCCTCAAAAAAGGACAGTCTGACACCTGCTACAGCATGGATGGACTTTAAGGACATTGTGCTCAGTGAAATAAGCCAGACAGAGAAGGGCATGTCCTGTCTGATCTCACTTACAAAATACCTAACGTAGAAGGTCCTTTTTCTTTTTATTGACGTATCGTGGATATACAATCTTTGCTTTTTAATTGATACAGTCTTATTTTAGTTTAAAGAACACAACCCAGTGTTTCAACAGATACCCGTATTATTAAATCCTCACCCCCACTAGAATAGCTACTATCTGTCAGCATAGGAAGACGTTACAGAATCATGGGCTATATTCTCCAAGCTGTACTACTATCCCCATGACCACCTTATACTATGATCGAGAATTTTTGCGCCCTTTTATCCCCCTCACCCTCCCCAGCCACTCACCCCAGCCCCTCCCCCATAGAAGGTTCTACTTTTATAAAATGATTTTATGATTCTGCTTACAGGAAATGTCCAGAATAGGTAAATCCACAGACAGAAAACAGTAGTGGTTGCCAGGGACCGGGGGGGGAAAAGGGGCGAGCAGTGATATTAATGGGGAATGGGATTCCACTTGGGATGAAGAAATTCTGGAATTTGAGATGATGGTTACATATAGTGAATGCACTTAATGCCATGAACTGTACACTTTGGAATGGTTAAAACACTGTAGTTTAGGTAGACTTCTGGGAAGATGGCAGCGTGAGCAGGGCGGCAGAAATCTCCTCCCAAAACTACATATATCTATGAAAATACAGCAAATACAACTATTCCTAAAAGAGAGACCAGAATACACAGGAAAGCGCACAGCGTGCAGCTACACCTGAGAGGACTCGGCACGCAGTGAGGCAGGTAAGATATGGAGCTGCGACCCAGCGGAACCCGAGCGCTCCCCCACCCCAGCGCACCAGCGGGAGGAGAGGATTCAGAGCCGGGAGGGAGTGGAAGTACACCCCGCGAAATAACCAGCCCCGGGGATCTGCGCGGGGAGCACGGACACACATTGTGTGGTGTAGTGGAGATTGGAGAGACAGAGGGTGCAGGATCTGAGCGGGGAACATGCCAGGGTGCTTGCAGCCGGCTCCCGGGAAGGAAAAGAAAAAAGAAAAGCGCACGCTTTTCTCAGCGGTCTTAAAGAGACAGGAGTCCAGCGGAGGGGCCAGATCGCCCTGGCACACTCAGCCCAGCAGGCTGGGAGTCCTGGGGAGTTTTGGACCCCTTAGCTGGCGACTGGGAAAGGCTGCCCACACTTAGACGTCCCACAGAGCTCAACAGCCTCCCAATCGTTCCCACCCCAGCCAGAGCTACAAAGGCCCTGTGGAGCGGCACGGCCATGGCTGCAGAATAGTGGAGCAACAGCACCACCTACAGCATCCCCACAGAATCTACTCCCGGTGGGCGTTTTCTTTGTTTGCTTTTGTTTTGTTTTGTTTTTTGTTTTTTTCTTCTCTTTATTTTTTCTTTTCTTTTTCTCTTTCTTTCTTTTTTTTTTTTTCCTCTTTAAAGTCTTAAAGAGCCCAGCTGACATATGTGGCAACTACCAGCGACTACTTCTATAGCCATGAAAAGACAGAGGAATATGGTCAAGACTAAGATCAACCAGACAACCCCAGACAGGGAGCCTGAAGGGATGGATATGCAGTCTTCCTGAAAAAGAATTCAGAATAAAAGTCATAACCATGCTGATGGATCAACAGAGAAATGTGCAAGAGCTGAGGGAGGAAGTGAGGGAAGTGAGGAAAGACTATGCAGAAATCAGACAAGCCATCGACGGGCTTAACAGCAGACTGGATGAGATGCAAGAGACAGTTAATGGAAGAGAAATCAGAGAACAGGAATACAGAGAAGCTGAGGCAGAGAGAGATAAAAGGATCTCTAGGACTGAAAGAATATTAAGAGAACTGTGTGACCAATCCAAATGGAAGAATATTCGCATTATAAGAGTACCAGAGGAAGAAGAGAGAGAAAAAGGGATAGAAAGTGTCTTTGAAGAAATAATTGCTGAAAACTTTACCATGCTGGGGAAGGAAATAGTCTCACAGTCCACGGAAGCCCACAGATCTCCCAACACAAGGGACCCAAGGAAGGCAACACCAAGACACGCAATAATTAAAATGGCAAAGATCAAAGATAAAGACAGAGTATTAAAGGCAGCTAGAGAGAGAAAAAAGATCACCTACAAAGGAAAACCCATCAGACTGTCATCAGACTTCTCAACAGAAACCTTACAGGCCAGAAGAGAATGGCATGATATATTTAACATAATGAAACAGAAGGGCCTCGAACCAAGAATATTGTATCCAGCACGATTATCATTTAAATATGACGGAGGGATTAAACAATTTCCAGACAAACAAAAGTTGAGAGAGTTTGCCTCCCATAAACCACCACTACAGGATATCTTAAACGGACTGCTCTAGAGGGAAACACCCCTAAGGCTAAAAAGATGTCACCAGAGAAAATAAAATCATAGCAAAGAAAGAACATACAAATATTAACTAAAGGCAAAGAATAAACCCCCTAGTATATAAAGAATGGAGGAGGAAGAATAAGAAGGGAGAGAAATAAAGAAACATCAAATGGTGTTTACAATAATTTAACAAGAAAGTTAAGTTAGATTGTTAGATAGTAAAGAAGCAACCCTTGAACCTTTGGTAACCACGGATCTAAAGCCAGCAATGGCAATAAGTACATATCTATCAATAATCACCCTAAATGTAAATGGACTGAATGCACCAACCAAAAGACACAGAGTAACAGAGTGGATAAAAAAACAAGACCCATCTATATGCTGATTACAAGAGACTCACCTCAAACCCAAAGATATACACAGACTAAAAGTGAAGGGATAGAAAAAGACATTTCAAGCAAACAACAAAGAGAAAAAAGCAGGTGTTGCAGTACTTGTACCAGACAAAATAGACTTCAAAACGAAGAAAGTAGCAAGAGATAAAGAAGGACATTACATAATGATAAAGGGGTCAGTCCAACAAGAAGATATAACCATTATAAATACATATGCACCCAACACAGGAGCACTAGCATATGTGAAACAAATACTAACAGAATTAAAGGAGGAAATAGACAGCAATGCATTCATTTTAGGAGACTTCAACACACCACTCACTCCAAAGGACAGATCAACCAGACAGAGAATAAGTAAACACACAGAGGCACTGAACAACACACTAGAACAGATGGACCTAACAGATATCTACAGAACTCTGGACCCAAAAGCAGCAGGATACACATTCTTATCAAGTGCACCTGGAACATTTTCCAGAATAGACTCATACTAGGCCACAAAAAGAACCTCAGGAAATTCAAAAATATTGAAATCCTACCAACCAACTTCTCAGATCACAAAGGTATAAAACTAAAAATAAATTTTGGAAAGAAATCAAAAAGGCTCACAAATACATGGAGACTTAACAACATTCTCCTAATTAATCAATGGGTTAACGACCAAATCAGAATAGAAATCAAAGAATATATGGAGACTAATGACAACAACAACACAAAGCCACAACTTCTGTGGGACGCAGCAAAGGCAGTTCTAAGAGGAAAGTATATTGCAATCCAGGCCTATTGAAAGAAGGAAGAAAATTCCCAAATGAACAGTCTAAAGACACAATTACTGAAATTGGAAAAAGAAGAACAAATGAGGCCCAAAGTCACCAGAAGGAGGGACATAATAAAGATTAGAGAATAAATAAATAAAATTGAGAAGAATAAAACAATAGAAAAAATCAATGAAACTAAGAGCTCTTTCTCTGAAAAAATAAACAAAATAGATAAACCCCTAGCCAGACTTATTAAGAGAAAAAGAGAATCTACACACATAAACAGAATCACAAATGAGAAAGGAAAAATAAAGACGGACCCCACAGAAATACAAAGAATTATAAGAGAATATTATGAGCATCTATATGCTAACAAGCTGCAAAACCTAGAAGAAATGGACAACTTCTTAGAAAAATACAGCCTTCCAAGATTCACCAAGCAGGAAACAGAAAAACTAAACAGACCAATCACCAGCAACAAAATTGAATCGGTAATCAAAAAACTACCCAAGAACAAAACCCCCGGACCTGATGGATTCACCTCTGAATTCTACCAGACATATAGAGAAGAAATAACACCCATTCTCCTTAAAGTTTTCCAAAAAATAGAAGAGGAGGGAATACTTCCAAACTCTTTCTACGAAGCCAGCATCACTCTAATACCAAAACCGGGCAAAGACCTCACTAAAAAAGAAAATTACAGACCAATATCCCTGATGAACGTAGATGCAAAAATACTCAACAAAATATTAGCAAACCGAATTCAAAAATACATCAAGAGGATCATACACCATGATCAAGTGGGATTCATCCCAGGGATGCAAGGACAGTACAACATTCGAAAATCCATCAACATCATCCACCACATCAACAAAAAGAACAAAAACCACATGATCATCTCCATAGATGCTGAAAAAGCATTTGACAAAATTCAGCATCCATTCATGATTAAAACTCTCAACAAAATGGGTATAGAGGACAAGTACCTCAACATCATAAAGGCCATATATGACAAACCCACAGCTAACATCATACTTAATAGCGAGAAGCTGAAAGCTTTTCATCTAAGATCGGGAACAAGACAGGGGTGCCCACTCTCTCCACTGTTATTCAACATAGTACTGGGGGTCCTAGCCACGGCAATCAGACAAAACAAAGACATACAAGGCATCCAGATTGGTAAAGAAGAAGTCAAATTCTCACTATTTGCAGATGACATGATACTGTACATAAAAAACCCTAAAGACTCCACTCCAAAACTACTACAACTAATATCTGAATTCAGCAGAGTTGCAGGATACAAAATTAACACACAGAAATCTGTTGCTTTCCTATACACTAATGATGAACTAACAGAAAGAGAAATCAGAAAAACAATTCCATTCACAATTGCATCAAAAAGAATAAAATACCTAGGAATAAACCTAACGAAGGAAGTGAAAGACCTGTACTCTGAAAACTACAAGACACTCCTAGAAGAAATTAAAGAGGACACTAACAAATGGAAATGCATCCCATGCTCTTGGCTAGGAAGAATAAATATTGTCAAAATGGCTATACTACCCAAAGCAATCTACAGATTCAATGCAATCCCTATCAAACTACCAACAGCTTTCTTCAATGAACTCGAACAAATAATTCTAAAATTCATATGGAACCAGAAAAGACCCCGAATAGCCAAAGCAATCCTGAGAAGGAGGAATAAAACAGGGGGAATTATGCTCCCTGACTTCAAGCTCTACTACAAAGCCACAGTAATCAAGACAATTTGGTACTGGCACAAAAACAGACCCACAGACCAGTGGAACAGAAAAGAAAATCCAAACATTAACCCAGACATATACAGTCAATTAATATTTGATAAAGGAGCCTTGGATATACAATGGGGAGATGACAGCCTCTTCAGCAGCTGGTGTTGGAAAAACTGGACAGCTACATGTAAGAGAATGAAACTGGACTACTGTCTAGCGCCATACACAAAGGTAAACTCAAGGTGGATCAAAGACCTGAATGTAAGTCATGAAACCATAAAACTCTTAGAAAAAAACATAGGCAAAAATCTCTTGGACATAAACATGAGCGACTTCTTCATGAACATATCCCCCCGGGCAAGGGAAACAAAAGCAAAAATGAACAAATGGGACTATATCAAGCTGAAAAGCTTCTGTACAGCAAAGGACACCATCAGTAGAACAAAAAGACATCCTACAGTATGGGAGAATATATTCATAAATGACGTATCTGATAAGGGTTGACATCCAAAATATATAAAGAACTCACCTTAACAAACAAAAAGCAAATAATCCAATTAAGAAATGGGCAGAGGACATGAATAGACACTTCTCTAAAGAAGGAATTCAGATGGCCAATAGGCACATGAAAAGATGCTCCACACGCTAATCATCAGAGAAATGCAAATTAAAACCACAATGAGATATCACCTCACACCAGTGAGGATGGCCAACATCCAAAACACAAACAACAACAAATGTTGGCGAGGATGTGGAGAAAAGGGAACCCTCCTACACTGCTGGTAGAAATGCAAATTAGTTCAACCATTGTGGAAAGCAGTATGGAGGTTCCTCAAAAAGCTCAAAATAGAAATACCATTTGACCCAGGAATTCCACTCCTAGGAATTTACCCTAAGACTGCAGCAGCCCAGTTTGAAAAAGACAGATGCACCCCTATGTTTATCGCAGCACTATTTACAATAGCCAAGAAATGGAAGCAACCTAAGTGTCCATCAGTAGATGAATGGATAAAGAAGAGGTGGTACATATACACAATGGAATATTATTCAGCCATAAGAAGAAAACAAATCCTACCATTTGCAACAACATGGATGGAGTTAGAGGGTATTATGCTCAGTGAAATAAGCCAAGCCGAAAAAGACAAGTATCAAATGATTTCACTCATATGTGGAGTATAAGAACAAAGAAAAAAACTGAAGGAACAAAACAGCAGCAGACTCACCGAACCCAAGAACGGACTAACAGTTACCAAAGGGAAAGGGACTGGGGAAGCTGGGTGGGAAGGGAGGGATAAGAGGGTAAAAGGGGCATTACGATTAGTAGACGTAAGGTGGGGGGGCACGGGGAGGGCTGTACAACTCAGAGAAGACAAGTAGTG